>PVKZ01000324.1:0-79093 GCA_004027375.1 Macroglossus sobrinus | reverse complement strand
GCTTAAGATTACAGTCAGCACAAACAACAAATGTGTTGAAAGCCTGAGAGAAAAGTTAGGAAAGAAATTTCATTTGGAAATTTGGGAGATGAAACACACCTGTATGCTTTAGGGAATTTATTAAGTCACGTGCTGGCCCAGTGTGCTTGCTCAGGAAATACCTAAGAAAACCCTGAGCTTTCATCTCCAGCTGACCTCTAGGCTCAGCACAAACAGAAAATAAAGACTAAGGCAGAGTTAAAAATAGCCTAACTAAACATTAAAGGTGTGACCCAATACAGAGACATTTAGCAAAGACTAAGAGAGTTTTTTTTCTTTTTCTTTCTTTTCAAGTGGTCAAGGTAAAAATGCTAGCTGACCACAAGAAAAAGGAACAGAGACCTCAGAGACTAGAAATGACAAAAAATATAAACTATACAAAAACAATTTAGTAAAGTCACTAAACAACTATACACAAAGCAAGCACCCTCCCCCCCCAAAAAAAAAAACGAGGAGGGAGGAAGAGGCAGATTTCCAGAATTACTACATTAATTCAAGATGTTCAATTTGCAACAAAAAGTAATAGGCACACGAAGAAACAAGGAAGTATGGCTCACACACAGGAGAAATTAACAGAAACTGTCCCTGAGAAATCATTGACATTGCATGACTTAATAGATACTTTAAATCAACTGTGTTTAAATTATGCTCCATTAGCTAAAAAAAAAAAAATACCCAGCAGAATGATTTATCACCAAATAGGAACTATCAATAAAGAGATAATAATTATAAAAAGAAACCAAACAAAAATTCTGTAGCTGAAAAATATAGTACCTGAAATGAAAAATTCACTAAAGAGTTTCAATAGCAGATATGAACAAGCAGAAGAATCAGCAAACTTGGTAATAGGTTAATTGAAATGATCCAGTATAAAGAGTAGAAAGAAAACAGAATGAAGAAAACAAGCATAGCCTAAGAGACCTGTGAGACATTCCAGAACATTCTAATATACCCAAAATGGAAGTATCAGAAGGAGAAAACGGAGAATAAAAAAGATAGACTATTTGAAGAGATAATGTCCCAAATTTGATAAAAAACACACATACATCCAAGAATTCCAGTGAATTCCAAAAAGGATAAATGCAAAGAGATCCATACCAATGATATTATTATCAAATTGTTGAAAGACAAAGATAAGAAGACAACCTTGAAAGCAGCAATAGAGAAATACATGCAACCAACCCTGCCAACATCTTAACTTGCCCTGAATTTTGCAATGGATTCTTAGGTATGAGGCCAAAAGCATAAGCAAAATAAGTAAATAAGTAAATAACATCAAAATTAAAAAAATTATGTACTTAAGAATAGTACTAAGAAAGTGAATAGACTCCCTATGGATTTGGAGAAAATGCTTGCAAATCATATATTTGATAAGCGTCTAGTATTCAGAATATATTAAAAAAACTCTTAAAACTTACCAAAAAGACAAATAACCCAATTAAAAAATGTTAAAAGACTTGAATAGAATTTCTCCAAAGATATACAAATGGCCAGAAAGCATATAAATAGATGCTCAACATCATTAGTCATTAGAGAAATGCAAATCAAAACTGCAATGTGATACCACTTCACACCCATTAGGATTGCTAAAATAAAAAAAAAGAAAATAACAAACATTAATGAAAATGTGGAGACATTTGAACTCTCATACATATCTAGTAGGAATGTAAAATGTTACAACTGCTTTAGAAAATGATTTAAGAGTGCCTTAAAAAGTTTAATATTAGTAAGGTGGCCATGCCACCTTGAATGTGCCCAATCTCATCTGATCTCGGAAGCTAAGCATGATCGAGGCTGGTTAGTACTTGGATGGGAGACCACCTAGGAATACCAGGTGCTGTAGGCATTTTTTTTAAGTTAAACATAAAATTATCATTTTACCCAACAGTTCAACTCCTAGGAATATACCCCAAAGGACTGAAAATAGATAATCAAACAAATGCTTGTTCATGAATGTTTTAGAAACACTATTCACAATAGCAAAAAGGTCAAAACAATTCAAATGTTCATCAAAAGATAAATGGATAAACAAAATGTAGTATATATACAATGGAATTATATTCAGCCATAAAAAGTGGTAAAATACTCATGCATTCTACAATGTGGATGAATCTCAAAACCATTTTGTTTACTGAAAGGAGGTTAACACAAAAGGTCACATATTTTATGATTCTGTTTATATGAAATATCCAGAATGGATAAATCCATTGAGACCAAACCCAGATTAGTGGTATCAGGGGATTAAGGGGAGTAGGGAATCACTGCTTACTTGATTTTCTTTCGAGGTGAGCAAACATTTAAAACTTGATAGGCATTGGTTGTACAACCTCATGAATGTACTAAATGCCATGAAATTGCACATATTAAGATGGTTAATTTTATGTTATGTGAATTTTTTCTCAATAATTTTTTAAAATGTCCCAATATCATAAATACTAAATCTTTGCATTTTTCTGACCTTTGAGGGAATTATCCTAAATTGGTTTCAGAGAGAACAATTCTACTTCCCTGACTGATGGAGGAACAGTGGAGGAAGGCAAGTAGGTACAATTATTGGCTTTAAAACTCAATAAAGAGACATCTGTGGAAAATCACTTTAATTTAAAATGGCCATCACATTTTTACCCTTAAAGAAAATCAACCCAAAATATAGGACATAAAAGTGAAAATGTTTGTAATGTCACTATAAAGCCAAGTTTTCCATCTGTAGTGGCCCCTTTCTTTATTGAATCATTCAGTTTTGGAGGAAGGAAGAATGTCATCTAATTCAAGCTTTCATTATTCACTTGTGTGTATAAAGCCCAGAGAGGGAAAATTACTATATTAATACAGATGGCATGGTATGATCAAAACCAGGGATTGTCACTGAACAGCCCACCATTTTGTAGTACTTGATATATATATAAGGCCACATACTGGTAGCAGCTGGAGTTCTGGTGCGTAAGACACAGGTGATCTATATCTCCCATCCTTATTTAAATAATCCTCAGGGGAGATTTATATTCCCTTGATGCACTTATGGGCCATTTTTGGATAGTAAATACTTGAAACTTAAAAATCTCTAGCTGGATTGGATAAGAGGAAAAATAAAAGTTTTTCTCAAAAGGTTATTTCAATATCATAAAAATGATATAGGAAGACATGACTTGTATGAAAGTTAGAATTTCAGTGTAAAGCTTAGCATTAGAATTTGAAGAGATGACACCTGAGAAGAAAATTTATAGAAACTAAAATTTGTGCTTTTCAAAGATGCTTCTCTTGCCTAGAAAATCTATCCTTCTTCTTCTCCTCTTTTTTCCTTGGCTAACAAAACATAGTTTAGATCCTGCTTCATCTCAAAACTTTTACCTCATGTATTTCTCTTTCCTTAAAAGTCCTGATGTTCTTCCTATGTAAATAACTTATTTACCATTTATTATAAAAATTAATATATTGGAAAGTAACTATATATTTATCACCATCACCAATCAGAATGCAAATTTTTACCAAGAAGTACTATAACTATCAACTATTTACTATGGTTTGATTTACATAATTTATCACTTAATATAGCCAGCCTTGTATGTAAGTAGGCTCTAAATGAATTGATGTTAATTTTTAATTAAACTAATTTGTGATAACCTTCTAGTAATAGATCTAATATCCACTACCCAGTAGTTCTGGTAGTGAAAAAAATCCAGGGTGATGAGTTGAAAACTTTCAGTAAAGTTCATGATGACTAATAGAACATGTGTTCCACTCCCCCTACTCTGCTTGCCCACATAAGGGGGTTATTCTGAAGTCTCAAATTTCCTTGATCTTTCTATGACAGCCTGCAAGAGACCTATATGCTATTGTACCATCATATTGTGTTCAACTTCATTTCATTCTTCTCCAGCTTCAAATTATACTGATGCAATCAAGTTCCTTAGTTCAAAAACTGAATTTTTCTAGCATTCATTATTAATAACTTTTCTATCCTCTGCTTTTAGCTAATATCTGTATACTGCTTTAGATATTATAAAATATTGTTATACCTATTGTCATATTTAATTTTCACAAAATCTCTATGAGAAAAAATCACCCTGAATAAGATTACTGAGGCTCATTAAATAAAGATTATTTTCCCCAGTTCATAGAGTTAATAAGTCAATTGGCACTCAACCACAGAACCATGTGCATCCTGCAAGTCTTCTTTGACTGGATCTCAGTTACATACTCTTCCATTGCTATTCGCTTTGCTTAAAAAAGAATTTTTTATATAATAAAATGATATGATATGTGAATATGGAAAAAAATGGTGTAGGAAAGGCACAAAAGGATCATCGTCTCCTTTCTCCAGTCTAATTCCCCAGAGGAAAATTTTCTTAATAATTTTTATATTCAATTTCTCTGTGGATATCTCCAAAACTGAAGGAATATATTAATATTTTTTACTTGTTCACCACATATCTCCTGGTTCCTCTCTTGGAAAGATGAGAAATTAACTCCTTACATAGCTGCCCTTAATTCCTTCCCTCTTCTATGCTGAATGCTATCTTTTATTCTTTTAAAAATAAATTTTAATGATTTTTTTTGTTTCATTAGTTTTAGACAGTGTCATCTCCCTCTTTAGAAAATTAGAAAAAAAAGATGCCACAACACATCCTTATACTTCCTATTCTCCCTCTACCTCACATTGTGCTGTTTCTTTATTATCAATTGTCAGTATTTATACTGAAAATTTGGTAACAGTAGTTAATTCTTCCATGCTTTGCATATAATTTGGCTCTAAAAAGCAAAATATAATAAAAAGCATGTTCAAAATTCTGATTATATAAAAAATACTCATTACTGTTTCAGTTCATTTGGACTGTTATAACAAAAATGCCATAGTCTGGGTGGCTTAAACAATAAATAATTATTTCTCATAGTTGTGGGGCCTGGGAAGTTCAAGATTAAGATGACAGCACATTCAGTGTCTTCTGGGACCTGCTTCCTGGTTCATAGATGGTCATTTCCCTGTTGTGTCTTCACATGGTAAAAAGAAAGGTCTCTGAGTTCTCTTTTGTAAGGGTATTAATTCCATTCATGAGGGCTTCACATTTATGACTGAATCACCTCCCAAAGACAACACCTCTGAATATTATCGCATTAGGAATTAGGCTTCAATGTATGAAATTGAGAGAGATAAAAAATTCAGTCCATTGCAATTACAAAACCAAATAGAATGAAAGATTCAGAGAGACTAAAATATAAATCTGTTTCAGCAACCCTCCATCACTCAAATAAAATGTTCTAAGTGTGACATTCAAGTGAATTTTCTTTTTATTGAAATATATAAATTACTTAAGTCATGTTTCAATTTAGTTTCTCTCATATATGTGCTATGACTTTGTTGTATTGTCTCAGTTTTGCCCTGAAGTTTCTATTTGCTTTTGTCGTTGTTCTTAACAATAATAACAACAGAAAGTACAATGGCAATATCACTGAATTAGCAAGCTTCTTAAACAAATGATCTATTTCATAGAACCCATTTTCTTCTTGAAGACATGCTTTCCATAGTCATTTGATCCTGTTTACTGATGTACTTGTTCCTCTTTAGACTCATGGCAGAATTATTTTCAGAGACTGTCATTTAATTCCTTCTTGAATTTTGTATTCCACTTATTTTTTCCCTGTACTTATCAGCATAACTTTTTAAAGATTATCCTCAAATAACTCCATAAATATATTCAAACGAGATAAGCTTTCTGGTCTTTCTAGGGTAAAAATATCTTTTTAAAAATTGTATCTTGATATTTTGTTTGAATGTAGAATTCACATAGGATCTTGCAGGAATTTTACACTGCCATCTGCATCTCACTTTGTGTCACCTACCATTGACTCCTGCATACTTGGCAGCCTGACATTTGTACACTGATGCATGTAAGTCTGTTTTTCTTCAACATCCAACTCTTTCCTTATAAATATACATATATTTCTGCAGCTTTGGGAAATTTTCTGTGATTATCCCTTTAATAACTTATCTCCCTATACTTTATTTTCCCTTGTTTTCTAAAATCACAATTAATCAGCTTATTACCATCTCTTACATTTTTCCTTTATTTCTCTTACCTTTCTTACATTTGCTAGTCCTACTTTTGTTCCATGTTATTGAAGATTTCTACAACTTTGTCTTAAACATTTCTATTGATTTTAAAAAGTCAGATTTCAAAAGTGTTTAATTTTACCAAACTCTAGTTCTTCAATTTCTCTTTTATTTATAGCATTTGTTCTTGTTTTACTGATACTATATTTTCTTGAATTATTTGATGACACTAAAAAGTAAGCACTTATCTTTTGGTTTTAGGTTAAAAAGAAAATTTTTATTCCTTCTCATCTAGGTTCTTTGGCTGTCTTAACAATTATATTAATATAAGACAGATTAACAGGAGAAAAACGATTTAATTTTGTATATACAAGAGCTCATAGAAATGTGAGATCCCCGAAGTTACCAAAGCAGGCAGCTTTTATACTTTTTAAACAAAGAAACAATTATTTGAGAAGAATTGACAAAAGGCTTGGGCTTGGGGTATCAAATTAATGAAGAAGCAACAAAGTTGGTTTAATATAGGCTTCTTGGACTTGAATTTCCTGTCTCTGGAGATAAGGGTACCTTATATCCTACATGTACAGGAAGGGTAGTCTTTACATAGGCAATTTAGTTTCTGCTTTCAGGGAAACAAAAGATAGTAAGCATCTTTCCTGCATTGGTTGTTTTTGAAGTAACCTTTAATTCAAAATTATCAATATATCTGCAGCCTGCCCAGAACCCCATTAAGATTCACTATTCTTCCCTGAAAATCTGTTTTTTTTTTCTGAGAATATATTACTGTTGATTATAAGCTTTCATGTACTTTTTCAATTTTAACTCATGTACCTATTTTAATGTTCTATTTTTAGTTTCTTTCTGATGATCATACCCTTAACTTATTTTCAGCATTTGATATTATATACTAACTCTTTACTAGAAGAAATGTAATTTCCTTACTCTTATTCCATTTCTTAGTAGTTAAGATGCATATACATGCGTTTAGTTTTTGTTGTTTTTCTTCCTCTTCCTCCTTTTCTATTTTTTCTCTTTTTCTCCAATTTGTTCTGCTCCTCCTTGTTCTTCTTCTTATTATTCTTGATTAATGCTGTAACAGAATGCCGTAAAATTGTACCAAGGAAGCCATGACACAAATATGAGGCAAAAATGTGTGGGCTGATCTAAAGCAATGTGGTGGATACTGGGGTTTGCTGCCTAGATTCTCCCTTCAGGATGGAAGCACTCTCTCCCACAGTTCTGGATGTGCTGACTAAAGATGGATTATAGCTGTGTTGTTCTCTGTTAATGACTTTTGGTCTGAGAACTGTCTTGCCCAGGGTCCCACACTTTCTAGGGCAGTCTATATCTGAAGACCATTCTGTGAGAACATAAAAAAGCCTACTTCTCTTGTCTAGATTTGAGACAACTATGAAGAACCATCTCAGCTCCAGAACTTCCTGTATGACCAGTGAAGATCGGTGGTGCAGCTGAATCACATTTTAACTTCTCATGCTGTGTAGTCCTGCTTCCTTCAATGCTTTGTAGGAGTTGATCTCAATGGCATTCTCTGATAAACTTCCAATATGCAAATCTTCATCTCAATTGTCTATTTCCTGGGGAACCAACATATGATGTTAGGAGTCATAAAAGTAAGTCTTGGAAAAACTAAGCTCAGAAAATAATAAAAAATAATTTCTCTGCATTAGGGTTAGAGAGGATTTGGCATGCTTTACATTATAAGCCATTTTATCACATTTACTTTTTACCATGTTAAACAGAAAATAAAACTTAGGGCTGTTGAAGTTTAAGAACAGCAAACTAAATGTAGAGAGGATTTATGATTCAATATGGCAATTTCAGAACTATATCCATCATCTAGCTTGTATCAATTTCCATCGAAATTATAGAAAATGTCAGCATTACAAATCATGCCAGGAATTTTATAGGCTTTCTTTCCAGGAGATATATCAGAAAAGCATATTTAAGAAAGAACTAATGAACTAAGATTAATTTTATGTGTACTAAAAGACCCCTTGAGAAATATTTATTCATTCAACAAATATTTATTGAACGCCTACTATGTGTTGAAAATGCTAATATATGAATGTGGGTAGATGGGGAATAGGCAAGAACTAACTGAACCTATAAATATATAATATGTCAGATGACAATAGATACTAGAGAGAAAGTTGAAGCAAAGTCAATGGCTGAAGCAGTCTCAGAGAGGAAGGTGGGTCACAGGACAGTTTTTTGGAAGAAATGATTTGCACTCCTTTGGGGAGTGCACTGAGGATTGCCATGCTAAGTTAAAAAGAGGACTCGACAGCTGCCTCCTAATTCACCGGCTGCCATTTAGAGTGGGGAAACACAGCTTTAACTAACTTTATGCGAGCTCAGAAAAACAATACTTTGGCAAACTATTGAAATATCTATTTTCTCTCTGTTTCACACAGTGACTTAGAATTTCAATAAAGAAAAGTAAAAATCTAAACTGACTTGTTACTCTTTCACAAAGTTTGAAAGTTGTGGAAAGGCTCAATCTCTGAAAGAAATTACCTCGAAATCTCTGAAAGATCAATCATTTTATTGATCATCTCAGACAACCATAGGCTCTCCCCACCTTCCCCTTCTGTGAGGATGGGCAAACAGAGAGAAAAAAAATTACCAGAGAGAAAAATATTACGGTGTTTGAAAACACTGTCTTAATTTAAGGAAGCAAGATGAAGGTCACATTTGAAGTGGATACCACAAGTAAAAGAAGAAAATGTGAGAAATTCTAATTTAAATAGATTAAAAAGAGCAAAAGAAAAGATTGCGGTGAATGAAAAGTGAAAAAATCTGGTACATAGTAAGTTTATTTAGAAATAAAAAACATTGTTTCCAAAAATTTAAAGGAAATAAAAGTGACAAAGAAAAGCAGATTAGATTCTGCAAGAGAGAAAATTGTAAAATATGGTGACAAAAAAAGAAATTCTGTCAGTTTCAGACAAAAAGAATGAGGTAAATAAATGGGAGAAAAGATTTAAAATGCCATGGAAGACATATCTAGATTTCCTCACTGAAATGATAAAACAAGAAGGAAGAAAAAATAAAGGAGAATAACAAAACAAGAGATTTATTGAGTGGTTACCACATACCAAGCCCTGTTTTAAGTTTTTGACATGTACTTCCTTGCTTTATTCTCATAACAGTCTTATAGGGTAATGCTATTATTATTTCCATGCTACAATTAAGGAAAGTTAGGCTTAGATTTTATAATTTGTCTAAGGACAAACAACTCAGAAGAATAGAGCAGGGATCTAAAACCATAATCATAACCATGATACTGTATTGTCAGTTAAAATTAAATGAAATATAAAACAAAAATGACTCAGTTTTATTTTCATCATTGGATTGAAAGGGATTTGTAAGTAACTCAGCTGCTTCTCACTTGGTTTGAAAAGAGATATACCAAGAGATTTTTTAATTTGTATTTATTTTTCTTCTGATATTTTATGGTCTTATATTTCATTGTTTTCTTTTTAATCTATCTGAACTAAAGGTAAATATGGAATATAAATATTTCCAAATATTTAAATCATCACAGCCCATTTATGGAATTTCATAATCACTCCAATGATTTGACATGCAATCTATTTGCACTAAACTTGATAAATTCACATTCTTGCTTAATTTTGGGAGTAATTTATAATTTAAAAGTTTCTGTTTAATTATGTACTTAATTGAGATTTTAAAATTTATTAAGATAGGGTTATATAGAGTTCTGTTTTACATACAATGATTTTTTCAACATCTGTGGTTATATAAACTTTTACAAATTTTCCAGCTTGGGTTGTTTGTTTAGGACTGACAGATTTTGGCAGAAGGACCATGAGGGATTTTACCTACTTCATTGAAGTCAAAATGAATTGGGTACTGGAAAGAATTTCCCAAAACTTGTTTTTAAAACTTTGTGTGAAATCCTGAGGAGCTTCTTGCGCTGGGCATCATACCTCCCAGGCCCCATGTGCGTAGGATTGGATGACAGAGTGCCCACAGCCTGAAGCTGGAGTGTAAGTGGGCCCACTGGGAAATTGTGCTTCTGGCTAGACTTTATTGCCTTTCTCCAGTGTCAGTATTATAATCTTGGTATCCTATCCAAGCTCTAACTTAATTCTGTATGGCCAGATACCAGCGACTGCTGAAAATGATATATTTTTTTTTAGACTTATGCCACAGGCAAGAAAGGCAGCAGTCATATTCGGGGTGTCTTTCCCAGGAGAACTGAAGCTTGTAAGACCTGGATGGAGCATGCATCAATGTTGCTTGTCAGTACAACCTCATCTTTAGTTTTCTTAGAGCCTCACACAACTCTCACAGCCTCCCAGTTATTTGCAGTTGTGGAAAGTCTTCGTGAGCTGAATGCCTATGAATACTTAATGTATATCATGCTTCTAGGGGACAGAATCAGCAACTATTCCTCATCAAACTTCCTCAGCAAGGTCCTGTGCTCAAGCTTTTTACAATGGTGGTGGGAAATTAGCAAAACAAATTACAGATGTTCCTTGATTTATAAAGGGGTTAAGTCCCTATAAACCCATCATAAGTTGAAATTATTCTAAGTCGAAAATGCATTTAATACACCTAACCTACCAAACCTCATAGCTTAGCCTCGCCTACCATAAATGGATTCAGAATACTTATATTAGCCTGCAGTTAGGCAATTATCTTGGGTTTCATATCAAAAGTAATTGCTTCCTCTTCTTCTCTTCAGAAGTAGGAGACACAGATGGGTGTTTTGTAGACATGATGGGATGTGAAAACACAAAACACAATATATAAAAGAGCTGGCGACACAGTACACTGTAGAGCATGAGTTGTTTACCCTCATGATCACATGGCTGAATGGGAACTGTGGCTCATTGCCAGCTGCCCAACATCATGGGAGAGTATCATACAGAATATTGCTAGCCCAGGAAAAGATCAAAATTCAAAATTTGAAGTATGATTTCTACTCAATGCCCTTTTGCACCATTTTAAAGTAAAAAATTATAAGTGGAACTATTCTAAGTAGGAGATCATCTGTATCATAGATACATCTTTTGTGGCAGGCAGAATTTTGGTCCCCACAATCTCTGTCCCCCTGGTAGTTATGTTACTTGGCAAAAGGGACTTTTCAGATGTAAATAAATGTACTAATCAGTTTTCCTTAAAAATGAAAGATTATCCTGAGTAATTGAGTGTGCCTAATATAATCACAGGAGCCCCTAAAAGTAGAAAAGGAAGGCAGAGAGAGGTGGTAGAGAGAGAATCAGAGAAACTTAAAGCACAAGTAGGTTTTTATGCTCAAATGTTGGCTTGAAGATGCAGGGGACCCTGTGTCAAGGAAACAGGGACATCAATTACATGGTTGCAAGGTACTAAATTCAGCCAACCACCAACGAGCTTGAAAGAGGAGCTTGATCCCCAGTTGTGAATTGTAGCCCCTGCCATTACCTTGATTTCAGTCTTTTGAGACCCAAAGGTCTCAAATGAATGAGTCATTTAAGCTGCTACATTTGTGGTAAATTTGTTACGGCAGCAACAGAGAACTATTACATCTTCTGAAATACCATATACCTTTAAAAAATTATGTTAGAAATAATAGTGTAGTGTACTTGCAAAACTAAACCCAAAATATGACTCTGATGTGTAGAGAAAATATACTTAGTTTTTCTCTATAACTCATATAATCTCTCTCAAGTCCCCATTCACAAGTTATGAGGATGAATAATCTATGTTTAGTCTAGTTTTCAGCCAAGTCCAGTCTGATAAACAGTCATTTTGTGTAATATTTCATTACTTTTTTTTTTACATATAAAAAGGCTCAGTTTCTCTTTTTTTTTCCTTCCTCTGGCTTTCCCCTTTAAGATACTATATGTTTGAAAGGACATCAAAATAGATGATTTAGGAAAAATCATGACATTGGAGGGAAAAAAAATCCTCTAATCTTTGTGATGACATTTAATATTTGCTGGTCTTGGGTTCAATATTCTTTTTGCCTAGATTCTATGGCCCTGCTGGCATTCAGGGCAGAACATTTTAGCTGTTTTAACTCATTCTTATCTTTTTCAGCTATTTTAGGCCTGTCAATTCTTTCTATTTGACTTTGTACCATCTACCCCCACCTTGTCTTTCCCTGGCAGAAAAAGACTCTTCAAGGTCTGGCTCTGTCTCTACTTTAGTTTAGTTAAGAGAAATGGCTTTGTGTTAACTTCCAGAAATGCCTTAATGCCTTTTTCTTTCTTTCTTTCTTTCTTTCTTTCTTTCTTTCTTTCTTTCTTTCTTTCTTTCTTTCTTTCTTTCTTTCTTTCTTTCTTTCTTTCTTTCTTTCTCTCTCTCTTTTTCTTTCTTTCTTTCTTTCTTTCTTTCTTTCTTTCTTTCTTTCTTTCTTTCTTTCTTTCTTTCTTTCTTTCTTTCTCTCTTTCTCTCTCTCTTTTTCTTTCTTTCTTTCTTTCTTTCTTTCTTTCTTTCTTTCTTTCTTTCTTTCTTTCTTTCTTTCTTTCTTTCTTTCTTTCTCTCTTTCTCTCTCTCTTTTTCTTTCTTTCTTTCTTTCTTTCTTTCTTTCTTTCTTTCTTTCTTTCTTTCTTTCTTTCTTTCTTTCTTTCTTTCTTTCTTTCTTTCTTTCTTTCTTTCTTTCTTTCTTTCTTTCTTTCTTTCTTTCTTTCTTTCTTTCTTTCTTTCTTTCGTGTCTGTCTTTCTTTCTTTCTTTCTGGCATACCCATCAACAGGCTCCATAGCAGAACTTGCAACATTTTGGGATTCTGTCTGTATCATATAAAAACAAAGGCTGGCCCAGGAAAAGCCACATCCCTCTGATGTCAGGCCATGGACAAGCCCAAGGTAAAACTAGAGCACATATCTGCTTGTCTCATCCCTTCTTTTTGTCTTGCTTTTCTCCTTTGCTCTTACTTCTCCTATGTCACATCCTCCTATCATCAAGAAGAAAGCAATCTGAATTTATTGTCATATATGGAAAGCCTTCTCTGACAAACTTTGGAAGGTCTCTAGTATGCATCTTTCAGTCATGATAGCTGTAATTTTAAATGGTCTAAGACAAAGAAAGTTTGAAAATTCTATCTCAATAACACTTGCCTCTCAAACTAATTTTCTTGTGAAAAATCCTAGTTTTCTTATCAGAAATGATTATTGCTTTGTTCTTTGTTCTAGTAGCTTCTCCCATCTCAGGTTCTAAAGTGCAGGTTGTCGAATTTGGCTCAACTCAGTGCTGTCATGCAATTTGAAGTAACAATTCTATGTGAATTCAGAAATTGCCAACAGGATTCTATTGCCATCTCAGAATGTTAATATTTTTAGCTTCTTATATTTCTTGAAATGCATCATTATTTGATAAATTTTCCTTCTTAATTTCTTCTGAAACATATTCAGCTCCCTACAGGAAGGTGAATGAAGTAAGGGAGAAAATATATTAATAATATTCAAAATATCAACATATTAAAATTACTTACTTATGATCATTGTAAAATGATCATATCTTATTAAATAAAATAAACTTACAAAGTAGTAATTAAACTATAATTCTATAAAAAACATTTAAAAACCTGAACATTAAAAATTTAATTTCAATTGCACAGTAGTAGGCTTGATGAGATTTTGAATTTGTTCTTTGTGTCTTAATTTAAAATTTTTTCTGCTATGAATATAAATTCTTTTTTATAATTGATAAAATAATGCATATTATATTTACATCATAGGATACTTAATTAATATATTGTCTCTTCTTTTTTCTCTTTTGTGCTTTGTTATTCCTCTAGTAGCTTCTCCCATCTCAGGTTCTAAAGTGCAGTTTGTCGAATTTGGCTCAACTCAGTGCTGTCATGCAATTTGAAGTAACAATTCTATGTGAATTCAGAAATTGCCAACAGGATTCTATGGTCATCTCAGAATGTTAATATTTTTAGCTTCTTATTTTTCTTGAAATGCATCATTATTTGATAAATTTATTTGCCTTTATATTATTTAAATATTTAAATAGCTAAATTCTTATAGCTCAAATATACTTTTCTTAAGTAAGAATCTAAGTCATTGTTTTAAATATCTAATATTGTATCAGTTCAGGGTATAATCAGGAGACAAAGAACGTACAGGTTATTTGAACAAAGATAATTTAATATAAAGCTCGGTTAATGATAGTCATGTTTCACATAATGATATTTTGGTCAATGAAAGGTGGTTCCATAAGGTTATAATGGATCTGACAAATTCCTATCACCTAGTGATGTCATAGCTGTCGTAACATTGTATTACAACATATTACTCACATGTTTGTGATGGTGCTGGTATAAACAAACCCACTGTGCTGCTAGTTATATACTGTAAAAGTATAGCATACACAATTATGGTAGTAGGCAATACCATCTAGGTTTGTGTAGTGCACTCTATGATCTTACACAACAAGGCAATCGCTTAACAATGCATTTTCTCAGAACAGATCTCCATTGTTAAGCAATGCATGTCTATAAATACAATGGTACTTACTAAGAAACTGAAAGAGTAAAAAAATAACTTAAAAAAAAGCCAATTCTGGGAAACATTGCAGGGTGAGAGACATCCTCAGGTCTCTCCTGATGAAACAACAATAAGCTGAACATCTAAAACTCAACAAAAAACACCCAGACTGCACACCAGCACATCTGATCATGGGATCTGAGCATAAGAGCTACCACACGTGAGAATCCCGGGTGTCCGGCAGTGGACTTGGAGAAATAAAGAAGCTGCCTCTTGGAGTCACTGGAGTTCTCTGTAGGAGGAAGAGGAGGAGAGAAGGAGCAGTGAGTTCCTTGAACAGCCTTGCCTGGGAAAGCTGTGAGCTCCCTGTGGTCGGCCGGCAGCAGAGCCTAGTCATCAGGGCAGAATGCAGAGAAGCAGGATGGCAGAAAAACAATAATTTTTTTTTTCCAGCCACTGTTGCAAAACTGAGGCTGAGCCGCAGCCTTCAATCCCCAACCCAGACAGCTCCTCCCCACATACAGTTTGAGACCAATCCCCGCAGAGCGCCAGAGGAATCTGAGCAAACACTACGGAGACTATCGCAGACACTAAGGGGGACTGAAACAAAGATAGAATTCTCAGGGCAACCAGGGAGAAGAAAATAGTAACTTACAAAGGAAAACCCATTATATTATCATGAGATTTCTCAGCATAGACCTTATAAGCCAGAAAGAAATGAAATCAAATATTTAAACTATTAAGTGAAAAGAACTACCAGCCTAGAATAATGTATCCAGCTAAGCTCTCCTTTAGATATGAAGGAGAAATTAAACCTTTCCAGACATACAAAAAATTAGGGAATTCTCCACTACAAGACCTGCACTACATACTGAAAGGGGTCAGCTCACCTAAAACAAAATGAAAAAAAAAAAAACATAATTAGGAGTAAAATGGCTATCAAGCAAATAGAAGCAGAGGAGTGCAATCCTTACTAAGAACAGGACATTTTAAGCTTAAATATTAAGAAGAGAATTGCTATAGCAAGTTAATAATGAATGTTCTGCATACATAGGGACAAATTGAGATAACAATGACTGAAAAGAGGAGGAATCAAAGATCCAAATTCACATAGGGCAATGGAGATAAGGCACATGCAGAGGAAAATGGACAACTGTATATATAACCATATTTTTTCATATTCGTAATGGTAACTACATACCAAAGATTCTGAACTGAAATATATAACATAAAACAGGAAGAACCAGAGGGAAAACACACAAAAGACAACCAAAATAAAGAAGACAAAAACACAAGGACGAGGAAGCAATGGAAACATCGAGCTACCAGAAAGCAAAAGATAAAATGGATATAAGAAGACCTCATATTTTAATAATCACCTTAAGTGTAAATAGACTGAACTAACTAATAAAAAGGCACAGAGTTGCAGAATGATTCAAAAACCAAAACCCAACCATATACTGCCTCCAGGAGACACATCTCAGCTCCAAAGACAAATATAGACTCAAAGTAAAAGGGTGGAAAATGATATTTCAAGCAAATGGCATTCAGAGAAAAGCAGAGGTAGTGGTACTAATATCAAACAAAATAGATTTCAAAATATAAATAGTAAAAAAAGATACTGAGAGACACTTAAAAATGATAAAGGGAATCATGCACCAAGAAGTAATAACACTTATTAATATCTATGCTCCCAATAAGGGATCCCCAAAATATGTAAAGTAATGACTAACAAAACTAAAGAGAAAAACAGACCAAAATACTATTGTAGTAGGGGACCTAAATACACTACAGTTGGATATAGACAGATCACTCAAACAGAAAATCAATAAGGAAATAACATCCTTAAATGACACACTGGTCCAACTGGACATAATTGACATATACAGAGCCTTTCATTCCAAAACAGCTGCTTATACTTTCTTCTCTAGTGCACACGGGACATTCTCAAGGATTGACCACATACTGGGACACAGAGATAGCCTCAACAAATATAAGAGGGTTGAAATTATAACAACTATATTCTCTGATCATAATGCTCTGAAACTATATCAACTGCAGACAGAAATCAGGAAGGACCACGTAAATGGAGATTAAACAACATGCTGCTGAATAATAACGGGGTCCAAGAAGAAATAAAAAAAGAGATCAAGAGATACATAGAAATGAATAATAACGATAGTACAACATAGCAAAACTTTTGGAATACGGCAAAAGTGGTCGTAAGAGGAAAGTTCATATTGTTAGAGGCCTATCACCAAAAACAAGAACAAGCCCAAATAAACAATTTATTGCTTCATCTTAAAAAATGAGAAAAGGAAGAACAAATGAAGCTTAAAGTCAGCAGAAGGAAATAATCAAAATTAGAGCAGAAATAAATGAAATTGTAAGCCAACAAAAATAACAAAAACAAAAACAATAGAAAAAATAAAAGCAATAAACAGCTGGTTTTTTGAGAGGGTTAATAGAATTGGCAAACCCCAGGCTAGACTCACTAAAGAAAAAAGAGGAAGGACTCAAATAAACAAAAGCAGGGATGAAAGAAGAAAAATTACTACCGACATCGCAGAAATACACGGATCATGCAAGAATACTATGAAAGAGTATATAATACCAAATTTAATAACCTAGAAGAAATGGACCAGTACTTAGAAAAATACTATCTTCCTAGACCGAATCAAGAAGAACTAGAAAATCTAAATAGATGGGTCAGCAGTATGGAAATTGAAACAATCACCAAAAACCTACCAAAAAGAAAAAGTCCAAGACTAGATGGCTTCACCAGTCAATTCTACCAAACATTCAAAGATTTAATACCTATTCTCCTCAAACTCTTCCAAAAGATCAAAGAGAAGGCAATATTTCCCAACTCATTTTATGAGGCCAATATTACTCTAATACCAAAACCTTGTAAGGATAACACAAAAAAGAAAACAATAGACCAATATCTCTCATGAACACAGATGCAAAAATCCTAAATAAGATACCAATGAACCAAATACAGCAACATATTAGAAAGATTATGCACCACAATCAAGTGGGCTTCATCCCAAGGGCATAGGGATAGTTCAACATATGCAAATTGCTTAATGTGATAAACCACATAAACAAATTAAAAAATAAAACTCATATGATCATATTAATAGATGTGGGAAAAGCCTTCAACAAGATATGACATCCATTTATGATCAAAACACTTCACAAAATTGGTATATGTTGGGAGCCAACTCATAGGAAAGTTTAACTGAGAAGTTAACCTTTGAACATAAGTCTCACAAGTCTTGCTAGGCTCCTAGGAAAGTCCAGAAGGGCAAACACAAGATAAACCCGAAGATGCCTGCACAGATAAGCCCACGCCTGGAGCTGAAGATAAGTCCATGCCTGGAGATGCCAGAAACCCAAAGTATCCTATTTGATCTAACACCCAACAGCAGACCCCTAACGGCTGCTGGCGCCACACCAGATCACCCCATGTCTGCCTCCCTCTAATCTTTGAAAATATATATACCCTTGTGTGAAAATAAACTTTGAGGCTTGATCAGAACTTTGTCTTGCCTCCACTCTTTGCGTCTCCTGTCCCCCATTCTCTTGCAGATTGTCTCCTCGAGTCTCACGCCAGGTCGGAGCTCCCATTAGTCGTCCCGTGGGCAGGGACAGGTATAGAAGAAAAGTATCTTAACCTAATAAAGGCCATATATGACAAACCCTCAGCCAACATTATACTTAATGGTGAAAAACTAAAGACCTTCTATCTAAGATCAGGAACAAGGCAAGGCTATCCACTATTCCCATTGTTATTCAATATAACATTGGAAGTTCTAGCAAGTGCATTCAGACAAGAGAAAGATATAAAAGGCATCCAAATTGGAAATGAAGAAGTCAAACTGTCACTATTTGAAGATAACATGATGCTCTATATAGAAAACAGACACTTCTCTCTAGAGGACATACAAATGGCCAACAGATACTTGAAAAGAAGGTCAACATCGCAAGCTTTTAGGAAAATGCAAATCAGAACCACAATGAGATACCATTTCACACCTAGTTAGAAGAGTTATAATCAACAGGACAAGAAATAAATGTTGGAGAGGATGTGAAGAAAAAGGAATCCTCATATATTGCTGGTAGGACTACAAATTGGTACAGTCTCTATGTAAAACAGTATGGAGGTTCCTCAAAAAACTAAGTATTGATCTACTATATGATCCAGCAATCCCTCTACTAAATATTTACTCCAAAAAACCCATATCCGAAAAGATATTTGCACACAGGTGTTCTTAGCAGCATTATCCACGGTGTCCAGGACTTGGAAACAACTGAAGTGTCTTATGATAGATGATTGGCTCAAGAAGTTGTGGTACATGTATACAATGGAATATTATTCAGCCATAAGAAGAGATGAAATACTGCCATTTACGACAACATGGATGGACCTTGAGGAAATCATGCTAAGCGAAATAAGCCAGACAGAAAAAGTTGAAAATCAAGTGATATCACTTATATGTAAGATATAAACCTAAAAGCAACAAATGAACAGGAGAAACAGAGACTCATGGACATGGATAATGGACTAGTGGTTACCAGAGAGTAGGAGGTGAGGGAGGAGAGTGTAAGTAGATGGGGTAAAAGGGGATCAAATATGGGGGTGGTAGATAGAGGGTGAAGTGAATAAAAGGGATCAAATATATAGTAGCTGAAGGAAACTGAATTTCGGTTGGTAAATACACAATAGAATATATAAATGTTAAATTATAATGTACACCTGAAAATTATATAATTGTATTAACCATTGTTATCCCTAAAAACTTAATCAAAAGAAAACAAAACAAAACAAAAAACACCAAAAATAAATAAATAAAAAAGCCTCCAGCCTTGCAGTCTCCCTCTACTGCCCTCTCCTGGCAAAGCCTAATAGGGACAGCTGGCGAAGCAAGAAAGTGGTTTGCAGAGTTTCAGCCCCAGCTTTATTGAGCCGAAGAGCTGGTGTGTTGAGTTAGTAACTGGCACAAATAGAAAGTAATCACAATATTTATGATTGAATAAAATAAGAGAAACATCTTAAATTTCAAATATGTGTCATATGAAAAGATTGTCATGAGCAAACAACTGTATTTTTTTTAAACAGAGGCCAATTTATTCTTCTTGAATAAGTGAACAAATGAGTCAACAATTGAATGAATAAATAAGTTAATGACAATCAAATGCCTCTTTTTAGAAGTTTCGTTCAGTAAGCTATTAGAGCTCCTTTTCACAGTTTGGAGTTTGCCTTTGTAGGATAGACATCAGTCTTGAATCTCAAATGCCTCCTTTATCACCATAAGTCATTTCTACAGACTGTCTTTAATTCTGGATTGCAGTCCTGAAAAGGAAAAAATATTTCATGAAAAGTGCTTTGGTCACATCTTTTTTTCACAGAATTACAGGAAGGTACTTTCAGTCCAATTCTAAACCACACAAGATATATTTTTTTCTAAATAGCAATAGAGAGAAAAACGTATAAGTAATGTCTATCTTAGAGTCACCAAAGATTTGTTATTGACCCACATAACTTATTTTTCAGTGAGACACTAAGTTACTAGCTTTGGTTAAAAATGAATTCTGTGGCAGTGGAGAAAGCACAAAATAATGGGCTCATTGAAAACTAAAAGCAAACTTCTTTCATGAGCTCTAGCTAAATCGTCTTTCTACTTATGTCCAGAAAATATATCCAAAGCCTTAGGACAAACTGATAAAGGACTTCCTTTGGCATTTATGCATTAAAAGATAAGGTTTGATTTTTCTTATGATTCTTGAGCCTATAAAATCAAGTAAGAAGATAAAAGCACATTGACTGTCATACAGAGGTTTTTAGCACAATAAAAATAT
Organism: Macroglossus sobrinus; assembly: GCA_004027375.1. NCBI lineage: Eukaryota > Metazoa > Chordata > Mammalia > Chiroptera > Pteropodidae > Macroglossus > Macroglossus sobrinus. The sequence continues at coordinate 58,671 of PVKZ01000324.1, read as the reverse complement.
TGCCTGTGTTATTTTTTCTTTTGTCAGTACAACAAAGTTGTTCAAGACTTTGTAAGAAGAAATATATGCATATTATGCAATTAGTGCTAGACTTTAACAGTTTTAACTAGCAAATGAAAAACAAAAAGCAAATTTAAAACTTCCTACCCCACCCTAAACCAAACAACTCTTGAGATTTAACAAAAATAAGAATAGGGTACAAGTCAAACTTTTACCTTTACTCCTAAATCAATATAATAAAATATTTTCTTATGAAAATACAAAGGACAAAGTATAGGAATGTCTCAGTTAAATAATTATTTTCTCAAAGTGAACAAACAAACAAATAATGAAAACATAGGGCATTTCTTAGTAATAGCATATTCACAGGAGTGAAGATTTAGATTTTATTATGTTAATACCGAATAAATTAAGCAAATCATATGTCAAAAAGTAAATGCGATTATGTTTTAAAACATGTTAGTAGACTAGAAACACTCGTGTTAATATTATTTCAAGGCTTCAAGTCTTAATTCATAAAGTATTTCATACTTCAACTGATTTCTAGACTCTAATAAAAATAATAGTGAGTAGCATCCATTAATAATCTTTTTAAAAAATTTCAGTTACAGTTGACATTCAGTATTATTTTATAACAGTTTCAGATATACACTATAGAGGTTAGATATTTATATAACTTGCAAAGTGATCTCCTTCGTAAGTCTAGTACACATAGTTATTATAGTATTATTGACTATATTCCCTATGCTGTACTTTATACTCCCCTGATTATTTTGTAACTGTCCATTTGTCTTCTTAATCTCTTTACCTTTTCACCTAGACTTCCAACCCCCATTTTATCTGAAAGCCATCAGTTTGTTCTCTGTATCTATGATCTTTTTTCTGTTTTGATTATTTATTTTGTTTTTTATATTCTACATGTTAGTAAAATCATATGGTATTTGTGTTTCTCTATCTCATTTCACTTAACATAATATCCTCTAGGCCAATGCATGTTGCAAAATAGGCAGATTTAATTTTTTTTTATGGTCAGGTAATATTTATTGTACAAATATACCACATATTTATCCAATTATCTACTGATGGACACTTAGGTTGCTTCCATGCTTGTCTGATGTATATAAAGTGTCCTTCTTTGTCTCTTGTTATAGCCTTTGTTTTAAAGTCTATTTGTCTGACATAAGTATTGCTACTTTAGCTTTTTTTTTCCATTTTCATTTGTATAAAATGTCTTTTTCCATTCCTTTTCTTTTAGTCTTTATGTGTCTTTTGATCTGAAGTTGGTCTCTTGTAGGCAGCAGTCATACAGGTCTTATTTTCTTATCCTTTCAGCCACCCTGTGTTTTGACTGGAGCATTTAATCCATTTACATTTAAAGTAATTATTGAAAGGTATGTAGTTATTGTCATTTCATTGTTCATATTGTTGACGTATATAAATTTTCTTTTTATTATTAAAGCAGTCCTTTGAACATTTCTTGTGATACTGGTTTAATGGTGATGAACTCTTTTAGCTTTTTCTTATCTTGGACACTGATGATCTTTGCAAGAATTAGACCCTCTTTTAAGTTTTTTGCATCATTTAATTTTTATATCAATCCTCATTAATGTATTAAATAATTATTTATAAAATGTCTATAATATACCTTATACTTTGATAGGTTCTGATGAATCACTGTTGAGAAAAAAAAAAGAAAAAAAAAGGAGAGAAAAAAAAACTCCATCTAAACCCAGTCCTAACCTTCAAAGAACTTTCAATCTGGTACTTGCATTTTGAGGCAATGTGAGATAATAGAAAAATATATCTTGGTCTCTGCCCCCAATTCTAGTCACAGAGCTCCTGAAACCCTAAAAATATCTAATTGATAAGAGCACCAGAATCATTTTTTTGTGCTAGTGTTGTCATGCACTGTATAACAACATTTTGGTCAACTACATATAGCATATATGATGGTGGTCCCACAGAATTATAATGGAGCTGAAAAATTTCTATTGGCAACATAGCCTTTGTAACATCATAGTGCAATAATGCATTACTCAGTTTTTGTGGTGATGCTGGTATAAAAAAACCAATTGCACTGCCAGTCATATGAAAGTATAATACATACAATTATGTACAGTACATAACACTTGATAATGATAATAAATGACTATGCTACTGGTTTATAAATTTACTATATTTTTTATTATTAATTTAGAGGGTACTGTTTCTACTTATATAAGATGTAGGAGGCAGCAGCCACATCTACTAATTGGATTATCTTCTCTTGTGCTTGATTTAATCTCACAGCCCCTTTGTACACAAAATCCATTGCTAAAATTGCCAGTAAGAGGCTATATTGGGTGATTAACCTGGAAACAAAATTTAAAATGATGTAGGACTACACAGGTGAAAAATCAGCAATGGTTATTCATCAGCCAAGCATGTCTCGTTCCACCATAGCAATAGTCTTGAAGAACAAGAACAAAATGACAAAAGCTGTTAAAGGACCTGCTTCATTGAAGGCAATGGGATTAACAAAAATTTGAGAAGGGCCTATATCACATGTAAAGAAATTTCTAATGATTTAGATTGAAGACCAGACACAGAAAAATATTCTCCTCAACACAATGATGATCATGACCAAAGCAAAAGGTTTGCAATGTTGAAAGAAAATGCTGTACTTGATGGGGATGTTACATTTACTTGTTGCCTTGGAAGGTTTAAGTGATTCAAGACTCATATTCATTACATAATGTGAAAGTGAGGGGTGAGTCTGTGACTGCTGCTGTGAGGGCAGCTAAAGAATTTCTGGCAAGGAAAATTACTTGCCAGAGCAGATATTTAATGTTGATGAAAACTTTCTTTTCTGGAAACAGATACCTGAAAGGACTTTCATTCCAACTTAAGGCTTTTAAGGGCAGGATAATATTCTTGTCTGGGGGCAATGCTGCAAGCTACAAATGGAAACCCTTTCTGATTTGGCATAGTGAGAACCACGGGGGCTTCAAGCATGTCAGTAAGCACACACTGCCAGTGTACTACAGGAGCAATTAGAAATTATGAATGATCCAGCTCCTCCTCCAAGATACCCTCCTGAATTGCTATGCCAGCAAGGTAGAGAAATACTGTTTGAAAAGTATCATACCTTTCAAGATTTTGTTTATTGTTGATAATGTTCCCATACAGCCTCTTTTTATTGGTGATCTTCATCCCAACATCAAAAAGGTGTTTCTCCCTCCAGATATCACCTCTTTGATACATCCAGAAGATTGAGGAGTTATAGGGCCCACAACCTGAGGACGACCTTAGTCCAGGCTGTTGTTGCAACTGAGAATAGAACAACACCTATCATGACATCAAGAAACTTGCTTGGACTTTAGATGATGTCATCAAAGAGTGAACAAATGACATTTGGAAGAAAACACTCTAAAGGTTTGTCTGTAACATCAAAGGATTTGCCAAAGATGAGGAAGTTGCAAAAATCAATAAGGTCGTGGTTGAGATGGCAAAACACTTTAACTTGGATGTGGATGGGTTTGACACTGAGGAGCAACTAGAAACTGACTAATGAGGAGTTGTTGAAACTGGAACAGAAAAAAATTTATTGAGATAAAGTTCACATAACATGAAATTAAACATCTTAATGTATACAGTTTCATGGCATTTAGTACATTCATAAGATTTTGCAATCAATACCTATCAAGTTCCAAAATGTTTGTTCACCTTGACAAACTCCTTAAAATGTTTGGAAACATAGACCCCAATACTGAAAGGTTCTCATTAATAGAAAAGAGTGTTCATAGTGTATTATCTGCTTACAAGCAAATCTATGATGAAAAAAAGAAACTAAGCAACCAGCATGAACATATTCCTAAAAAGAGTGACAGCTCCTCAAGAAGGGCCTCGGGTAGGTCCTTCAGGAAGTGTTTCAGAAGAAGGCATTGTGATCATAGCTGATGACAGCTCCATGTGTGTTATTGCTCCTGAAGATCTTCCAGGGAGATAAGATGTGAAAGTGAAAGAGAGTGATACTGATGGTCCTGAGTCTGTGTAGACTGAGGCTAATGTAAGTGGATGGGTCTTATCTTCTAACAAAAAAATTTAAAAAGTAAAAAAAAAAAATAAAAATAAATCAATCTTATAGAATAAGAATGCAGAGAAAGAAAATATTTTTGTATAACTATACAGTATGTTTTTATTTTAAGCTAAGTGTTATTTAAAGAGTCAAAAGTACAAGTTTAAAAGTTTATAAAGTAAAAATGTTATAGTAAACTAAGGTTAATTTATTACTGAAAAAAGAAAAGTTAAAAAATATATATTTAGTGTAGCATAAGTGTAAAGTTTTATATAAAGTCTATAGCAGTGTAATGTCCTAGGGTTTCTCTTTCACTCATCACTCACTCACTGACTCACCCAGAGCAACTTCCAATCCTGTAAACTCCATTTATGGCAAGTGCTCTAAAAAAGGTGTACCCCTTTCTTTTGTCTTTTATATCATATTTTTACTGTACTTTTTCTATGTTTAGATATATTTAGATATACAAATACCATTATGTTACAATTGCCTACAATATTCAGGACCTATAATGAATATAATGAATATAATGAATAGGTTTGTAGCCTAGGAGCAATAGGCTATACTATACAGCCTAGGTGTGTAGTAGGCTATGTCATCTAGGTTTATGTAAGTGTACTTTATGATGTTCACACAATGAGAAACTTGCCTGACAACATATTTCTCAGAATATATCTGTGTCTTTAAGCAACACATGACTGTATTTGGTCTTTGACCCTGGTTTCTTACATAGGGCTTCTTAATCCCTTGGAATTTTCTGGGTGATAAGATTGACTTTTGTTCTAATGAGGTGATTTCATTTGGGGAATGGTCATCAGAAGGACCAATTCATTATTAAAACTTTGGAATTTTCAATCCTACCCTCATTCTCTAGAGAGGAGAGAGGTTCTAGAATTGGACTTAATAATTGATCAGGCCTACATGAGGAAGCTTTCATAAAAATTCCAATTGTATGGGGTTCAGGAAATTTCCAGATTGGTGAACATATGCACATTGCAGCAGGATGATGCACCCCAACTTCATGGGGACAGAAGCTCCTGTATTCAGGACCCTCCCACATTTTGACATATCTATTTCTTCATCTGGCTGTTCATTTAAAAGAAGTGTTTCCTTGAGTTGTGTGGGCTGTTCTAGCAAATAATCCCGTCCAAGGGGGAGGAAGCCATGGAAATTTCTGATTTGTAGCCAGGCGGACAGAAGCTGTGGATAACCAGGGAATCTACTACTTGTGGTTAGCATTTGATGTGAGAGGCAGTCTTGTGGGATTGAGCCCTTATCCTATGAGATTGTGTGTTATCTCCAGGTGGATAGTGTCAGAATTGAGTTAAATTTTAGGATACCCATCTGGTGTTACAGATTTGCTTGGTGTGGGGAAACTCCCACACATCTGGACGAGGAGTGTTCTAAGTGTTGTAGTTGTGTGAGGGAGAGAGTAAAGTAGAAACACAGGAGGAAAGACTGAGTTTTACTTTATAGGCAGGTACCTTTATAATCCCATATTTACATAAGGGAAAATAAAATTCCAGAGAGACAATGTGCCTTGCCCAAGGCAATCTATGGAAGGTGTAGGAGCCAAAGTTCAAGTCAGGCCTTTCTCTGAGGCCACTATTTTGGTGGACTGCCTTAAATTAAGCACTTCCCCTCCCAGCTCTATCCAAGTCCCACCAACTTTTGTCCCACCACCTGCACTTGCTTAGCGCTTAATGTGATGTATGCCTTGAAGTGATGCCATGCCCTGATTTATATTGAGTACATACCTGTCTCCCTACTGGATTCTCAGCTTCCCAGAGATAGGTGTCATTTTAGTATGTTATCTTCGCCTCTCACCCCACTACAATTTGATGCTCATTAACACTGTTCAAAGATAAGTATTTTTTTCCCCCACTTAAAACAACAGATACATATTCTCTCACAAATCGATAGGCTAGACATCTGAAATCAGTACCACTGAGTTCAAAACAAGTATTAGTGAGCCAACACTTCCTACGGAGCTCCTAGAAGGAGGAAAATTTGATCAGTGTTCTTCTGCAGTGGTTCTCAGTGTAGTATATGAACAGACAGCATTGACATTGTTTGGGAACTGGGTAGAAATGCAAAAATCTCTCAACTCGAGTTAGATCTACAAAAATTCTGGGGGTGGGGCCCAGCAATCAGTGGTCAAATCAGTCCTCCAGATCATTCTGATGCATCCCAAAGTTTGAGACCCACTGCTGTACTGTTACCTGTTTTAGTGACTTTGGAAAAACTACCTCCATTTTCTGGTAATGTTTACTCATCTATAAAATGCAGAAACAGATCACATGGTTATTAAGGCCTTTCCTACCTCAGACAGTCTATTATTCTGCTCTTAAGAAGTGTTAGTAAATTAATTAGTAACTCTTATGTACCAGATACTTTTGCTAGCTATATGACATATGGTATTTCAATGATCATAGAAAATCTGTAAAATATAAAACTGAGGTTTAGTCCACTTATATTACTTTTTCAGAGGCACTAAAATAGTTTATTCTGACATTAGGACATCAAAGCTTCTGCTCTCCAAAGCTGTGGGCTTAATCTAATCACTCTGTTATACAAACCCATGGGATTGGGTGTCACCATTGCTGATCCTCTTTTTATTCAGAACTCACAGGAACAATATATTCTGGGTTTTTCTTAGTAGACTTTAACCAAATTTCCAATAGATTAAACTAAGGCTGCTGGTAGAAGTTTTTAGTGGAGAATAGATGTAAACCAACACCCGAATATCTACGTTTTGATGATAAAAGCCCTTCATTTTGTATAGTGATTTTTTTTTTAAATTATCATCCTTTCATCTGATTTAGTGTAAGGTGGAATAATGCAAAAATTCATATATGACCTTTTAAATTGTTATTTCAATTTGTTGTCATTCAAAAACTAAGAAGTAATTCTAATCACAATTTTTAATACAGCAAAGCAAATTCAAAGTCTATGTTAAATCAAATGTCTTTAGGTAAAGCATCTTGAGGTGTTGTTTGCTTGAAAAATTCAGTTATAATGAAGACTTATAGATTCTTTTTAAAAATAAAACAAGTGGTCTTCCCTCTCCATCATCTTCTATGTAGGTAGGCTAGAGTTAGCCAACACTTTGACGATCTCTTTTATACATTTCATAATACAGTGCACATAACTTTGAATGAAAATCAAGAAAACTTGTATTTGAGTTTCTTTTTTTCTGTCTTCATTCCTTTTCTGAAAAAAATAATATTTTAAAAATTTTTGTTTATTTCCTAAGGGTTTAGTGAGAAAAAAGTATGATTATATTAGACATACTGTTATTCATAAGGTATGCAATCTTTTTAAATCTTTAATACTTTATGTGTAAAGAATCTACAGCCTAAAAGTTGTTTTAACAAATCAAATAATTTACAGAATATACAGCACAGTCTTTAACATAAAGGAGTGAAACACATTTTTCATTTAACTCTTATAATGGAATAAATGTATCCTCTTTATGTTCATCTTTATTTCCTCTCTTTGAAAATATTTTACTTTTTAATGAAACTTTACCTTCTATGCACATTTATTTATGTTCGTTTTCTCATTTAAGAGTTTCAGTAATTTAAAAATATTTCTGTAATGCTAAATATACTCCAGATTCTGGACTAGTAACTGGAAAAATTAAGAGCTTCCTGTTAAGAGACACAATCAAACTCATCTATAAAAATTTAATTATGACATAGTATAGTAAGTCCCATGATAAGAAGTGTTGAGAAATAAATGATTTAACTGATACATAGGTGATACAATCAATAGAATTTGTTGAGTATTTGTGAGAGATGAGGGAAAAGGAGAAACCAAGGATGACCTTGGCTTGGGAAGCTGAGTAGATAGTGGTCTTATTCAGTGGGATAGAGATTTTGAAGAATAAGAGGTTTACATGGGAAAGTGATGTGTTTAGTAGAAAATACAATTAGTTTGAGGTATCTTTATGACACACAAATAGAAATGCCAGTTAATAATTTGATTTATATGAGTTGAGTGCCTGAGAAAGAGGTTTTAACTTGGGGATTAGAATTTAGGAGTCATCAGTATATAGATAACTTTTTCACCTTCATAGTATGATTGTTATATAATCTTGAAACATATGAATCCATAAATGTTTTTAATCAAAATTCAGAAATTCCTCTTTGAAAAACTTGATAAGTGCACTATTCCAATAATAGAGCCTGAATTGGGTTGATCCATCATCTTTCATCATTAGATGTGGATTTATATAAGGGCAGGAATATATTCGAACACAAAATGAAAATTCAATCAAAAAAGATGAATCAGAGTCACACATGCCAAAAGAGAAATCTTAACATCCTGCACTGAAAAGCTTCCCCTTTATTACAACTCAGCAATATGAGAGAAAATAGCTTTTAACAAGCAAATCATTGTTCAGATGCTGAGGGAGCGAAGCTGAGTCGATATTTTAATCTGAGTCCTATAGTTATGGATGCAGATAGTATTTCTTGACATTGTGCTGATTCATAATGACTAATATTTAGCACATATTTCATTTTAGGTCACTTGTTCTTGAAGACTCATTTAATATATAAACTCATAATTACTCTTCTTTTTATTTATGCCTAAAGACTTCTTTAATGGTATCAAAACACTTTTTATTTGTTAGATCTTAAGAAATAAACAGGTCTTTTTATTGATTAAAATTTTAGAGACTTTATTTACCATTAAAATAACACAAATAATAAAATTAAAAATGTAAATAAAATAAATAATTCCAAGTTAAGGCTTTACCCAGATGCATGTAGTTTTAACTGTTACCAAATTAACCTTTTCCTTTTGAAATGTAACTCCTCCTAGCCCCAAACAGAAATTACTACATTGAGTATCTTCAGGTAAGGCATAGTTTTATTCTTTTAAATTGTTTTGTATAGTGAATTAGGAGTGTAATTTCTGGATCAAAAAAATCTTCACTTGAATTTTTATATTATTTTCCAAATGTTTGAGTCATTTGCCACTTATTGATTTTAGGAGCAATCATTTTATAGCTTTCACATCTATATCTTAACAAATCCCATTTCTCTGTCTAGCAGAGCACCAAGTTTCTAGGCAAAGTTATAAATGTTTATTTAATTTATTTTACTGTACTAATATTGAAGTGTTCTTATTGGAAATAGAAGGAAGAAATTAGAAGAGTTTTGTTTAATGTTAGGTACTATAAACAAAGATAATATTAAGAATAATCAGTTGTTTGCTTGGCATAGACTTTATGCAGTCAAGAGTTAAGTCTGATCAGTTGAAATGCAAGACAGTGTGAATAACCTATATATTTAGAGTAGTGAGTCTACTGAATGTCAGCCCTTCCTAGGAAGTCATCCCTAGCTAGGAAGACAGATAACAAGTTGACAGAATGGTTGAAAAACTATAACTTAGATTAAATAGCTTACTTTAGGGTAGAGTTTCAGAAACTATCCAACTTAAGTCATTATTCTTTTCACCAACAACTGTTAACTGATATAAGTATTAAACACTAAAAAGAAGAAAAATTCGAACAGTTAACAAAAATCGAAGAGGTGCTTAATGTTGCTTACAATAAAATAAATGCAATTCAAAATATAAAATTCATTTTATACCCAAGACTGGAAAAGATTGTAATGTTAGATAATTTTTGGTGTTAGTCAAGATATGAAGGAAAGAAAGTGTGAAATGATGCCTTGTTTCTGAAGGGCAATCTGACAATATTTAGAGAAAGTATTAAGTATGAGTATTCTATATAAGCCAGGATATTACTCACTCAGGTCAGTAGTCACACTGACAGGGACAAGAATGTTTATTATGACATAGTTTGAGATGGGTGACAAGTAACCATATCCATATAATAAATAATTAAATGCTATGTGTGAACAGAAAACCATATAGACAGATTTTAAAACACAATGTTGTGTGAAATAGTAATACACAGAAAAAGACCTATAGCAAAATGTTATTAATGTAAATTAAAATATAAAAAAGAAAAAGCATGATCTATGTGTCCATATATATATATATTTAAAGAGAGATTACAATTAGATAAATATATGTGGCCCAATTTTTTTTTTAATTTAGCTTTACCAAAGACATATCTCAAAAATTTTGAGCAGGATCTTATAGGGGAGAAAAGAATAGTGGAGGCATCATAAAAATTATCTTGTATATTTATTAACACATATGTGGAAATATATACATATTTACTATCTGTGTAATTTGGGCAATTTATTTAACTCCTATGTGCCTCATTTTCCTTGCTTGTAAAAGTATAATAATAATAGTAACTACCTCATAAAGTTAGAGTGTGTGTTAAATGAGTTATTTTATGTACATTACTTAGAGCACTGCTGGGTAAATAATAATAATAATAATGATAATAACATTAGCAATACTACTACTGGTTGTATTTATTGCAACATTATTTTATTTTTAATACCAGAAAATAACCATTAAAACATTAATTTTTATCAATAGAATGTCAGTTAAATTAATTATATCTATCCAATGGCATATTCTATTTTTGCAGTGAGACGAAAGGTTTCAATACTATATTATTAAATAAATATAAGGAAATGCAGAACAGTGTATTTCTTAAGTTTGCATTTATATAAAAAAGAAAGGATGTAATATGTTATATATTAGAAAATATAACTGTTGATGGGAATTATTGATAGATATAGGATGTGAGACAGATTCTTTAAGCTGCTTAAACTCTTAACTTCTCTGTTATTTTATAATCATAAAAGCACTGTCATAGTAAATATAAATGGAAAATATATATTGGTATGGAGAACCACACTCAATATATTCCCAAGTGTAAATAGCAGGCTACAAAAGTAAATATTTATTAACCTTGCTATTCAAATATACCTATACACATACAATTCTAGAAAGCTATATACCAACATGTAAATACTGATTATTTTTGGGGAGTGGCATTCTTAGAAGGTTTGTTTTTCTAGTCCTCTGCATTTCTATAGATTTTTAAAAATAAATATTATTTTGACACAACATAAACAATTATATATATTTGCATAATGTGTGTGTAGAAAAAGATTAACATTATCTCTTAAATATAAAATTAGCTATTTAAGGCTTTATAATTTTCTGTATCTTCTATTATAAAGTTTCATTAATATTTAAATTGGAAAATGACATATTCTGGGTTTAATTTAAGCTTTGAAAATTTCTAGCAATGTGAAATTAGTTTATTTAAATGTTTTTCCCCCCCTAAGCCTTTGTTTGCTTATCTGAAAAGCTGAGAATCAAATTAAAAACAAATATGCAAACCTTTTGGCAATTCGTCAACTTTTTACAAAGGTTAGTTGCTAATGTTATTATAAACTTGTATGGGAACATCATGTTCAACGATGGTTGAAAATATTTCATAAATTAAAAAATGAAACTGATCCTGCTGCAATTAATTATTCATTGCATAGCTAGTCATATTCAGAAGGTATGTCTGCTCCACCAATTCCTCTGTCATCCTTCTGGCAAAACTTAAATGACTTTAACCACCTCATCAAACAGTTTTTTCACTTTTGTTTTCATGCTCAAGAGTGTCTAAAATAAATTGGTTAACTTAACAGAGGATCAATCAACTTTATCTGAATTAAGTGAATTAAGCTTTACTAAATCATTGCTTTTATCTAAAATATTTTTGTGACTATCATAATTTTTTCTTATCTTTGGGAAACCTTTAATTTGGTTCTCTATGATAGAGTGAGTGTAAAGGAGATTAAAAAATACTCCTTGAACTCACCTTTTTCTTTTTGTTTCCTTTTTGAAAGTGTGTCTATGAAACTAAATTCTTTATCTACCAACAGTTTACTAGATCTTTTGTGATTTAGATATAGTTAGATAAACAGAATTGATATTGTAGGGTTTATATTTTTTTGGTGTTTGCCTTCTTTCAGAGGACACTTAAGGTTCTGAAAAGCATCCCTGTGTTAAAGGTGTTCTGAGTGTCTTCATAGAGATGGTGACTTTCAAGTGCTAATTGATATAGTCTGTATATCACAAGATGCAGAAATTACTAGATGAGACACCCAAAGAGAAACATCAGAAGCTCTTTCCTTCAAAGAAGCTCCCATTTACTGTTTGCTGGGAGTGCAAATTGGTGTAACTTTTTCTGGAGAATAATCTGCCAATTATTATCAAAATTTTAAATGCATCTATACTTTGAACCAGCAATCCCAGTGTTTAGAATATGTCATGTGGATAAACACTCAAAAGTTATGCAAAACATACATGGATATTCTTTAAAGCATTATTTGTATTAGCAAAACAATAGACACAACAAAACCATTCACTGTACTATAATATGAAGTATTCTTATTCTTAGGAGTTGCATGCTAAAGAGCTTAGGAAGAACAGAAATATAACAAAATGTTAATATTGTTAAGTCTAGGTGATGAATATGTAGCTTCTAGCTCTAGCGGCTGCAGAAGGCCTTCTCTTCTCTCCGTCTTCTCATCTGCTTTGTAAAAAAACTATTACCATTGGGTTTAGGGCCCATCTACATAATCCAGAATGGTCTCATGTAGGTCTGCAAATATTCTTTTCCAAATAAGGTCACATTCACAGGTTTTAGGTTTTAGAACATAGACATATCTATTTAGGAGCTACCATTTAATTCACTATAGGAAAGTTATAAAAATTTGTGATCTTTCACAGCTATATTTTCTGTCTTTGAGGCATGTTTTAATAAACTTGCTCTATAAAAAACATAAAAGTTCCAACATATAGCCTTCTTTGTCATTTAACTTTAACCTCTTTGTCACTGCTGAAAATGCTTTTGTGGCTTTCTCATTTGCACTCTGGCTTTGCCTCAGAGTTGGCTTTGGAAATTAGAAGATGTTTCAAATCACCAAAGCAGGCACTTTTAGCACTAAAAGGAACTACATAAGCAAGATTTAGGAGTTGTTGTTTAAGGTCTTGATATGTAAACAGTACTTTCCCTTTGATTCTGAGAAAAGTGGTTCCTGATTTTTTTGACTATTTGATTTTCACTTCACATGTTCAGCAGTCTTTCCATTTCTTTTAATTCTTTAGGCCTTGTTCTTATTGACTTCACAGTATTTGAAATTGTTCTAGTCTTTCTGAACAACAAAAGACTTTTATTTTTATGATGTTGACTCTGATGATCCAGGAGATGGATTCTTTTATAACTGTTGCTCATAATGATTTTTATAGTTTCTGCTCAATATTAAATCTTTCCTTCTGTATACTCTGCTTGGCACTTTTTAACCAGGATGCTTAGACATGTTTGAGGTGTTGAATGTGTGTGTGCTTTTTAAAAAATATAGAAATATATTAACAAAAATATATTACTATTTTATATACTATAGTATATTTATTATGTTATATTATTCTATTAAATACATTTTATTTTAATTTAAAATAAAAAAGGACAGCAAAACACTACCTTGTAGAATAATGTACACAGTAAACTAAGGAAACTGGTCCGTGTTTGAGGTGTGTATATATGTATGCTTCATGTATTCCTACATGACTCAGTGTAGTTGGGTGCAGTTTTATGTTTTTTCTTGGACAAAATTGCACATAAGAGAACATAAAGTTCGCATTATGTGTTATAAAAAAACTTATTAAAATTGTTCTCTAATGTATCAATCATGTTGGAACAAATTTTTGTTTTCAAAACAAGCATTCTAGAAATGTACACTGTCTGTACTACAGTGTTCATAGCAATATTATTTGTAAGAACCCCAAACTGGAAACTACGCAAATGCCCATCAATGGTAGAAAGGATAAGTACGTTTGGTAGGCACATAAGGGAATACTATACACCATGCTATATATTATATACTGTACAGCATGGTATACACTATAGTGTGACATGAGTAATTCACACTATACACAAAAATATGAAAGCATCTCACAAAGATAAAATTGAGCAAAAGATACATAAAAATAAAAATACTGAATAATTTTATTTATATAAAATACAAAAATAGGCAAAACTAATATATGATGTTAGTTAAAAGTCAGGCAAGTGGCTACCCTTGAAGGTAAGGAGGTATGAGGGGGCTTCTATGGTGTTTATTAAACAGGTGGGTTTACTGTGAAAATTCATTCAATTGGACACTTAAGTTATGAGTATTTTCTGTGTGTATGTTATACTTCAATAAGAAATTCTTTTAAAACTCTACTGTGTAAAAATTAAAGAGAATAGCCTCAGCTGGCTTTGGAATCAAAGTATTAGAATTTAAACACTATTTTTGGCATTTAAAATTGTATGGCCTTGGAAAGGGCCTTGGCAGCGGTATAACAGGTCCTATTCAGTTGTTTGCGAGCAGTCAGGAAGGTGGCAGTGCCACGGGCTCTAGGTCTCCTCTCCCTTTCCCTCTAAGGGTGACCCAGCAAGAGAATGCCATTGTTGGCCCTAAGGTCAAAAGATGGCTCATTCTGGCCAGAACACTCTGCCCCAGAGAGTCCTCCAGAAGGAGCATACCATCCCATCTTAATTTTTCCTCATGTACTGCCCTTGACCAGAATAGCAGTGGGATACCCAACTTAATATGGTCATTCACAACTGATGACTTTGAGATTGGGCGTCCTCTGGGCAAAGACAAGTTTGAAATATGTACTTGTCTTGGGAGAAGAAAAGCCATTTCATTGTGGCACTCAAGGTCCTATTCAAGTCTCAGATAGAGAAAGAGGGTGTGGAGCACCAGATGAGCAGGAAGATCAAAATCCAGGCCCATCTGCAGCAACCCAACATCTTGTGTCTCTACAACTATTTCTATGAATGTCAAAGGATCTACTTGATTCTGGAGTATGTCCCCTTGGGGAGCTCTACAAGGAGCTATAGAAAAGCCGTAGTTTTGATGAGCAATGAACAGCCATGATCATGGAGGAGCTGGCAGATGCTCTGATATACTGCCATAGGAAGAAGGTAATTCACAGAGACATAAAGCCAGAGAATCTGCTCATGGGGCTCCAGAGAGAGCTAAAGATTACTGACTTCAGCTGGTCTTTACATGCCCCCTCCCTGAGGAGGAAGACAATGTGTGGCACCCTAGACTACCTTCCTCTAGAGATGATTGAGGGACGCATGCACAATGAGAAGGTGGATCTGTGGTGCATCAGAGTGCTCTGCTATGAGCTGCTGGTGGGAAACCCACCCTTCGAGAGCGCTTCACACAGTGAGACTTATCGGCGCATCATCAAGGTAGACCTGAAGTTCCCTTTTTCTGTGCCCATGGGAGCCCAGGATCTCACAAGCAAACTGCTTAAGCATAGTCCCTCAGAACGGCTGCCCCTGGCCCAGGTCTCAGACCACTCTTGGGTCTAGATCCACTCTTGGAGGGTGCTGTCTTCCTCAGCCTTTCAGTCTTCCCCTAAATCATTCCTGTCGTTTACTCAGTTGTGTCTGTGTTTATATGCCTGCACATAGGTTAAACAATAGTGGTGCATCGCCAGACGCCCATGAACATATACTGAGCACATGGTTACCTAAGAGGAGAAGTGCTGACTCACTTCTGTTTGGGAGCTAGCTGGTAAGGGTGTCAGGAGGGAGCCTGACTACAGCCATCTTTCTTTTCCCTCACAAGGGATCTTGTTTTCTTATCCATCCAGCCACCCTATCCTTTGGTTGGAGCACTTAATTCTTTTTCACTTGAGGTACATTGATAGATATTTAGTTATTACCATTTTTTATTCATGATTTTGATATTTTTTTTCTTAAAGAAGTCTCTCCAACATTTTCTGTAACAGTGGCTTGGTGTTAATGAATTCCTTTAGCTTATTTTTTGTGTGGGAAGCTCTTTATCTGTCTTTTGACTCTAAATGATACCTTTGATAGATAAAGTATTCTTCGTTGTAAGTCCTGGGTTTTCATCACTTTGAATATTTTGTGCCATGCCCTTCTATTCTGAAGTTTCTTTTGAGAAATTAGCTGTCATTCTTATGGGAGCTTTCTTATAGATAACTGACTGCTTTTATCTGCTGCTTTTAAGGTTCTCTCTTTGCATTAACCTTTGGCATTTTGATGATGATATATGTTGGTGTGGGCCCTGTGGGTTCCTCTTTCTTGGGACTCTGAGCTTCCTGGGTTGTATATGACTATTTCCTTCACCAGGTTAGGTAAGTTTTCCATCATTATTTCTTCAAATAGCTTTTAAACTTCTTGTTCTCCCTCTCCTCCTTCAGGTACCCTTATTACATGGATATTTTTACACTTGATTTTGTCCCAGAAACTTCTTAAATTATTATTATATTCTTGGCTTTGTTTTTTCATTCTGATTGGGTGACCTAGGCTTCCCCATCCTCTATATTGGTGGTTCGATCCTCTTCATCCACTCTGTTAATTCCCTCTAATATACTCTTCATCTCAGATAATGTATTCTTAATTTCTATTTCCCTTTTATAATTTCCATTTCCATTTTTATGTTTCTTTTGTCTCTTTGTTAAAGTTATGAGTTCATCTACACTTCTCCTAAGTTTATTGAGCATCTTTATAACCAGTGTTTTGAACTCTGCATCTGTTAGATTGCTTGACTCCATTATTCCTGGATCTCTGTTCTGTTCTCTCATATGGTTTCAGCTTTTTTGTCTTCACATTCTGGCTGCTTTTCTGTATCTGTTTCTATGTACTAAGCAAAGCTTCTAAATCTCCTGGCTTTATTAGTGTGGCTTTGTGTAGTAGGTGTCCAGCAGTACAGTCTTGAGAGGAATTCAGCAGCAGGCCAAGTTTAACCCCAGCCTGTGCCCCTCCAAAGTCATCTGTTAAGATTTAGCAAACTGTGCTTATAGTTGTCTCAAAAATCCATGCTGGAAACCAGAAACCGAGCTCATCTGCTACCAGTGTGTGTCTTGGAGATTGCTCATCAGATTGCACAGAACTCTCCATGGACACAACTGGATGTGGCTGTGGTAGGGCCCCAAGTTGGGGTAGGCGAAGTTTCAGGGAATCCTATGGACTGAGTGACCTCTGTTATCCAGTTTAATGATGTCTCAGCTATGGTGACACTGCTATAGTCTGCAAGTGGAAGGGAAGAGGACTCAACAGAGGAACAATAGATACTGCCAGCACTTCTGTCTGGGAGAAAGCCTCATATCCGGCCCTCACTCCTACAACTCCGTGTTCTCCTATAAGTCCCTGGTGTCCCCCGAGCAGTCTACATGGCACTGGTGCTCAGAGCAAGGAGGTCTGTCACTGGGAAAGTCCGCTTGCAGAAACGGCCCCCTTAAAAAGAGCCTCTCCCACAGCCTCTCTCTCACTCTGCTGCTTGGGACTGGGCAGCCTTGCATCTTCGCCCTCTCCTACCTTCTACGTTGAAGGTTGATTAATTATTTCTCTTCCTAGTTGTAGTATTTCTGTTCATCTAGAACCCAGGCAACTTGACTTGCTTTTTCCCCCTTGTTTCTGTTCCAACTTTGAGGTTATTGAAAGAGAGATGAACAAAGCCTCTGTCATCTATGTCACTTTTAGGTACCTCCTCTATACAAGATGTATTTTTTCCCTCTCTTTTTACTTTTGGTCTCTTTATTTTCATGGGTTCCTATTTTTAATTCTACTTTCTCCAAATTCATCTGCACTTCTCAGTAATTAGGTGATTTTAGACCCAATTTACTATTATTAAATTTATGTCCTTTTTGTTATGTTCCATTTACTTGCAAATTATTTTGGCAAAGACATTTTTTTTTTTACCCATAGTTATAACTATGTTTACCCTTAAATTAATGTGTCCCTTTTTTCATGTGCATTCTAGTTCTCTTATTCCTAGAACTCTCACCTACCTGTGCTTTTATTTTGATTAATCTCTCAGTATAACTTTGTAAAGGGAGAAAAATTAGTAGAATATTTATATCCCTTTTTATATATAAAATATATTCTTGTTGTCTTAAAAGTAATCAGAATATAGCAATATAATATAGTTGGCTATTGGATTCTTGGGTCATAGATTTTTCTTTAAACCTCTGTAATTATATTAGTTCAATTTTTCTTCTGGCATTTGATTTCTGTTTGTCTTCCTCAGTGATATTGGAAATTCCTATCAAATTAATGTTGAATGGTTGGGAAAAATATCTTTGGATGTACATGCTGTAGCTGTTCAGAATAATCATTACTCCTGGGTGACAAAAACTTAGCCAGTGCAATTTTGAAAATGTGCAATAATATATGTATTTCCTGCATCCATTTGAAGTTTTTCTGAGCTTTGTCCCTGGGACTTCTCTGAGATACAGGGCTTGGAATTTAGCTGGTCTTCTCATTCTTGTCTCCATTTTTCAAGATCTGCTCACTGGCTGTGACCCAAGACTCTACATGGGGAAACCAGCTTGCAGGGGCATTCATCAAGATATCCTAAAAGAATGGGCAGAAATGTACATCTACTTACTATTAACTCCCCATTTGGAGTCACTGGATTTAGGAATGGAGGAGAGGAGGGAGAAAGCCTGGCAGCCAAGGGAGATATAGGGAAGGGGAGTGAGGACCTCCCATCGTGACAAAACTGCATCTTATGTTTAGGAGAGCAAATGCTCACTGACAAAAGCTCATCTGGATCATCAGATGCATGAGGATCTGCTTCTAGAAGCTCTGGTTCCATCTCTATTTCTAATGTTCTTCATCTCAGGTCTGCACATTTTGTCTGGAGATGATGACGTTTCATTCAGCTTTCTGCACTCTCAACAATGGACATCCGTGTCAGTCGAGGGACAGATCTGGCTCTGAGATGAAGAAAACATTCTTTCCAGCTTTTATTCAAGGACTTTGACTGCTTTTCTGCAGGCCTCCTGCTCTTAATCCTAATGGTTCATCTTGTCACTTGCTTCAAAATGATCTTACTCCTGTTGCAGGTCTTGATCTGCCTTGACAGATAATATTATGAGAAGCTCTGTGTCTTTCTCTTGACCATATTCTCTCATTACACTGTCTCTCTTTTGATGATTGTAAACTGCACTGTCAGTTGAGGCTGGCTGAGTCAGGACACCTTTAAGATGACTTGTCAGGTAGTTGTTTTTTAAAAAATCATTAGATACTTTATTATTTTTTAGTACAGTTTTAGATTTATGGAATAATTAAGCAGATAGTACATAGAGTTTCATATTCCCACTCTATTCTCCATTAGTTTTCTTTTTTATTAATATTATTAGAGTGATATATTTATTAGAATTAATAAACCCAAAATAATACATTATTTACTATAGTCCATAGTTTACACTAGGGTTTATTCTTTGTGTTTTATACATAGTTGTATGGGTTTTGACATGGGTTGTTCTCAACCCATGACAATCATTTTCTGTCAAGAAGAGGAAGGTGGGCATTATGATTATGTCAGGAGGGCTGGAGAGGAAAACAGAGGAGGTGAGGGGTGGGGCCACCTATTCTTTCAGAAGGGGTCTTAAGTAGTCTGGAGCAGGGCTGCCCCTCCTCCCAGAGAATATGCAGAGTTGAAACCAAATAAACTGGTAACTGAAAAATTTTAAAAAATAATAAGAAGATTAAGTTCATAAAAAAAAGGAAACTAAAGAGGCTGAACCCCTGGAAAGAGACACTTTAGAGAAATTGACTTTCAGGGACCAGATCTATTGTTGAAGGAGGCAACATCCAGACATTTCCTTCAAAGGCAGAGTCTGTCACCCTACCACTTTTTTGTTTTTGTTTTTGTTTCTTTGCAAGAGATTTATTGAGATAAAATAAAATTTTATGTAAAGTGTACAATTAAAAAAATTTTTAGTATAGCCACAGAATTGTGCTACCATCTCCACAATAAATTTTAGAACATTTTCATGAGCCCCCAAAGAAACCCTGTACCTTCTAGCCAATACCTCCCCTTCCCCACCAACCATATCTTTCCTAGCTCTAGGAAACCACTATTCTACTTTATGTCTCTATGGATTTGTCTGAAATTTTTATATGAACTGAATCACACAATATGTAATCCTTTGTTACTGCTTTTTTTTTTTTTACTTAGCATAATGATCTCAAGGTTCATCCACATTACAGTATGTATTAGTATTTCATCTATTTGCTTATTATTTATTATTATTATTATTATTTATTATTATTATTATTATTTATGCCTACAGCACCTGGTCTTTCTAGGTGGTCTCCTATCCAAGTACTAACCAGGCCTAACCCTGCTTAGCTTCCAAAATCAGACATCAGGCTTGTTCAGGGTGGACCACTGGGGCACGCACCCAGGATTTTTTGTGTGTAAAACAGACATGCTAACTTCTAGCTACATCATGGAACCACATCCTTATTTATTTTTTATTCCTGAATAATATTTATTCTATAGATATACCATACTTCACTTACCTATTCACCAGTTGATATAAATTTGTGTTCCTTGCTTTTATGAACATTTTGTGTACAAGTTTTTGTGTAGACATCTGTTTTCTTTTTTCTTGCATATATACCTAGGAGTGGAATTGCTAGACTATATGGGAAATTTATGTTTAACTTGATGAACTACAAAACTATTTTCCAAAGTGGCAGAACCATTTTATTTTCCCACCAGCAATGTATGAGGGTTCTAATTTCTCCAACTCTTCACCAATACATGTTATTATCTGACTTTTTGATTCTAGCCATCAAAGTGGTTGTCAGTTGGTATTCCACTGTGGTTTTGATTGGCACATCCCTGATGACTAAAGATGTTGAACATCTTTTCATTTGTTTATTGGCCATTTGCATATCTTGCTGGAGAAATATCTATTCAAATTCTTTTTATTATTGAGTTGTAAACATTCTCTATATATTCTAGATATAACTTTCTTATCAGATATGGTATTTGCCAATATTTTGTGGGATATTTTTTCTTTATGGTGACTTTTAAAGCACAAGTTATTTTAAATTTTGATAAAGTCCAATTTACTTTTTCTTTGGTTGCCTTTGCTTTTGGTGTCATATGTAAGGATTTATTATCAGATCTTGGTTCATGAAGATTTATACTTCAACTTTTTCTATCTGACTTATTTCACTTAGCATACTAATCTAAGATTTATCCATGTTGTCACAAATGGCAGTATTTCATCTTTTTTATGGCTGAGTAATGTTCCATTGTATATATGTATCACATCTTTATACAATCATCTATTGATGGGCACTTCAGTAGTTTCCATGTCTTGGCCATTGTGAATAGTGCTGCAATGTACATTAAAGTGTATATATCTTTACAGATAAAATGTTTTCAAATTTTGGAGTTAGATATCCAGAAGAGGGATTACTGGATTGCTGAATCAGGCCATATGGTAATTTTATTCTTAATTTTTTGAGGAACCTCCATGCTGTTTTCTATAGTGGCTGTATTAATTTACATTCCCACTAGTAGTATATGAGAGATCCTTTCCTCCACAACCTCTCCAACATTTGTTGTTACTTGTCTTTTTACGAGGTAGTATCTTGCTGCATATCTCTAATAGCTAGTAAAGCTGAGCATCTTCACGTATGTCTATTGGCCATTTGCATGTCTTCATGGGAGAAGTATCTGTTCAGGTTCTCTGTCTATTGTTTGAGTTATTTGTTTTTTTGCTGTTGAGTTCTATGAGTTCTTTATATACTCTGGATATTAGCCCCTTCTTCGAAGTGTCATTTACAAATATCTTCTCCCATTCAGTTGGTAGCCTCTTTGTTTTGTTGATGGTTTTGTTTGCTATGCAGAAGCTTTTTAGTTTGATATAGTCTCATTCATTTATTTTTGCTTTTACTTCCCTCACCTTTAAGGTTAGATTTATAAAATCCTCTCTAAAACCAAGGTCACTGATTTTAGTACCTCTATTTTCTTCTTTGCAATTTATTATTTTAGGTCTTATATTTAGGTCTTGATCCATTTTGAATTAACTTTGGTGTATGGTGACAGATAACAGTCTCATTTCATTCTTTTGTATGTGGCTTTCCAATTTTCTCAGCTCCATTTATTGAAGAGACTCCTTTCTCCATTGTATGTTTTTGGCTCCTTTGTTGAAATTTTTTTTTGCCCACATATATGAGGGTTTATTTCTGAGCTCTCAATTTTGTTTCATTAGTCTGTGTGTCTGCTTTTCTACCATAATCATGCTGTTCTGATTACTGTCACTTTGTACAATAATTTGAAGTCAGGCAGTATGATACCTCTGGCCTTGTTTTCCCTCAGGATTGCCTTGGCTGTTGAAAATTTTTTGTGATTCCATACAAATCTGATATTTTTTTTGTTTTATTTCTTTAAGAAAATATATTGGAATTTTGATAGGAATTGCATTAAATCTGTATCTTGCTTTGGGCAATATGACCATTTTAACTATGTTAATTCTTCCAATCCATGAACATGGAGCATCTTTCCATTTTGTTGTGTCTTCTTCAATTTCTTTTAATAATGTCTTATAGTTTTCAGCATATATAGACTTTTCACATCTTTTGTTAAGTTTATTCCTAGGTATTTTATTCTTTTTGTTGCAATTGCAAAAATAATTTCTTTTGTTTCTTTTTCTGAAATTTAATTCTTTGTATGTAGAAACACCATGGAGTTTTGTACATTGATTTTGTATCCTGCAAATTTACTGTATTTGTTTATTGTTTCTGATAATTTCTTTTTGGAGGAACCTTTAGTGTTTTTTCTATACAGAATCATGTCATCTGCAAAAAGTGACAATTTGACTACTTAATTCTCAGTTTGTATGCCATTTATTTTTTTTTCTCTTGTCTGATTGCTCTAGCAAGAACCTCCAATACTATATTAAATAAGAGTGATGAGAATAGGCATCCTAGCCTTGTTCCTGATCTAAGGAGAAGGCTTTCAGTTTTTCACCATTAAGTATGATGTCAGCTGAGGGTTTGTTATATATATGGACTTTATTATGTTGTATTTTTCTTCTATACCCATTTTATTAACTATTTCAATTTTAAATGGATGCTGTTATCTTGTTAAATGTTTTCTTTTGGCACCTATTGATATAATCATATGATTTTTATCCTTTATTTTGTTTATGTGGTGTATCCCATTGGCCAATGTAGAACAATCTTTGTGCCCTTGGAATGAACCTCACTTGATTGTAATGTATAATCTTTTAAATGTATTATTGTCTTCAATTTGCTAGTATTTTGTTTAGAATTTTTGCATCTGTTCTCATCAGAGATATTGGTCTGCAGTTTTCTTTTTTTGTGTTATCTTTACTAAGTTTTGGTATCAGGGTAATGCTGGCCTCATTAAATGAGTTAGGAAGTATTGCTCTTTAATTTTTTGAAGAGTTTGAGAAGGACAGGTATTAAATCATCTTTGAATGTATGCTAGAATTCACAAGTGAAGCAATTTGGTCCTGGACTTTTACTTTTTGGGAGATTTTTGATCAACAGTCTCCGTACTGTTGATTGGTCTATTTAGATTTTCCAGTTTTTTGTGATTCAGTCTAAAAATGTTATATATTTATAAGAATTTGTCTATTTCTTCTAGGTTATTGAATGTGATGGCATACAGTCTTTCATAGTGTTCTTGTATGATCCTTTGTGTTTCTGTGATTGATCTTTTCAAAGACTCAGCTCTTGGTTGTATTAATTTTTTCTGTTGTCTTTTTGTTCTCAATTTTATTTAATTTTGTTCTATTATTTATTTTCTTCCCTCTGCTGGCTTTGGGCTTCTTTTGTTCTTCTCTTTTTAGTTCTTTCAGGTTGTTTATTTGGAATTTTTCTTGTTTCCTAAAATAGACTTGTAATAATATGAACTTTCTTCTCATTACCACTTTGCTGTATTCCAGAAGTTTTGATAAGTTGCATTTTTATTCTCATTTATTTCCATATATCTTTTGATATTTCCTTTTATTTCTCTTTTGACCCATTTAGTAGCATGTTGTTTAATCTCCACATATTTGTGTTTATTCTCACTTTCTTTCTGTAGTTGATGTCTAGTTTCAAAACACTGTGATTGGAGAATATGCTTGGTATGAATTCAATCTTTTTGAATTTGTTGAGGCTAGTTTTGTGTCTCAACATATGGTCTATTTCTGAGCATGTTCCATGTGCACTAGAAAAGAATGTGTAATCTGGTGTTTTGGGAAAAAAGGCTCTGTAAATGTTTATTATGTCCTATTGGTTTAATGTATCATTTAAAGTTGATATTTCCTTACTGATTTTCTGTTTGGATCATCTATCCATAGCTGTCAGTGTAGTATTTAGGATCCTTAATATATTTGTATTTTTGTCAGTTTTTCCCATTAGTTCCATTAGTAGTTGCTTTATATATTTTAGTGCTCCTCGATTGGGAGCATATATATTGATAAGTGTTATGTCTTCTTGCTATATTGTCTCCTTTATTATTATGAAATATTGATCTTTGTCTTTTGTCAACTTTTTTATCTTAAAGTCTATTTCATCAGATATAAGTATGGCTACACCTGCTTTTCTCTGGTTGACATTTGCTTGAAGTATCATTTTCCACCCTTTCACTTTGAATCTATATTTATCTTTGCAGCTAAGCTGTGTCTCTTGAGGGCAGTATATGGTTGGGTTTTATTTTTGTTCTAATCTGCTACTCTGCCTTTTTATTGGTGAGTTTGGTCCATTTAAATTTTGGGTGGTTATAGATATATAAGGTTTTCCTATAGCCATTTTATCTTTTGTTTTCTAGTAGCTTGGTGTCTCATATTGTTTCTTTGCTCTTGTATTTTTTGTCTGTTATTTTATTTTAGTGGTATTCTATAATTTTTTTCCTCAATTTCATCTTTAAAAAAATTTATATGTCTCAGTTCTGGATTTTCTTTGTGTATGGTTATCATTAAGTTTATGTAAAGGAAAGTTTCATGTATACAGTAATTTTTCTTCTACATGTGTCTTTTCTCCATTCCACTGTACAAATTTAAACCTTTACCTCTGCCCTTTTGTTTTTTCTTTTTGTCACAAATTGTTCCTATTTGCATTGTGAGTTTATATCTGAGTTGCAGTAGCAACTTTTTAAAAAATGTTTTTGCCTCTTTTAACCATTATGTGATATTTAAGTATATAATACCCTATTACGATTAAGAGTTACAATTTCCTATTTCTGTCTATTAGTAATCTTACTCTTAGTTTTGTATATTGTTTATCTTTTTTCTTTTAGGTAGAATAATCTCCTTTAGTATTTCCTGTAGTGCAGACCTTGTGGTGGGAAATTTCATTAGGTTCTGTATGTGTATGTGTGTGTGTGTGTGTATATATATATATATATATATATATATATATATATATATATATATAAACCTTGGATGGTAATTTATCTTTCAATGATTTGAATTTTTGAGTTAATTCCCTCCTAGCTTGTAGAGTTTCTGCTTAAAAATTCCATGATAATCTAATGGGATTTTCTTTGTAAGTTACTGTATTTTTCTGGCTGCCTTGATAATGTTTCACTGCCATTAGTTTTTGTCAGTTTTAATTATAATGTGGCTTACAGGTCTTTTTAAATAGAGATAATTAGGTTTGCTGTTTCCTTCATGAATTTGAGGATCCATTTCTTTCCATAGGTTTGGGAAGTTCTCGTCAACTATTTGTTTCAATAGGCTCTCTGTTCCCTTCTCCCTCGCTTTTCCTTCTGGTATATCCATTATTCTTAAATTATTCTTTTTGTTTGAGTCAGATGGTTCTTTCTTTTTTCTCTCTCTCATTTCTTTCTTCTTTTTTTTTGTGTTACTTCCAGATTTCTGTCTTTGATATCACTAATTCTTTCCTTCAGCTGGTCAGCTTTATTTTCTAAGCTCACTATTTCATTCTTCATTTCTTTTAGTGAGTTCTTCAGCTCTAGAATTTCTATTTGGTTTCTTTTTTAAAGTTTCAATATCTTTGGTAAAGTATTCTTTTTGGTTGTTGATTTTATTTCTGAGTTCATTAAACTGCCTATCTGAGTTCTCTTGCATTGTTTGTTTTTTTTTTTTTTTTAGAACTGCAATCTTGAATTCTCTATCACTTAAACCACATATTTCTATGCCTTTAAGTTATATCCTGGAAATATTGCATTTTATTTCTGAGCTGCCTTGTTACTTTCGTTGTTTGTGGTAGTCTATCAATGATTTCTCCTCATAGGTATTTATGGGAATAAGCTCTTTTTCTTCTTTTTCTTCTTCTTCTTCTTCTTCTTCTTCTTCATCATCATCATTATTATTATTATTATTATTAATTATTATTATTTTATTAAAGAGCGATGTCTCTCTTTAACAGGCTGATAAGAACAGATTTTTCTCTTGTTTTCTAGTAGATGGAGTACAAGTCTCCTGCACTGCCCAGGCCTCCTTGTTCTCTGCTGGGCAAAAATAGCACTTTATTCTTTGGGGATGTGAGTGTTGCCTCGATCTCAGAGCTTTACCCCTGTTGGAGAATGCAGTGGGCGATGTGGTTCCAAGCCCCTGAAAGCCTGGTGCTGCCCCAGTGTTGCACTGCCTGTGGTGTCCCAGGTACCTATGCTAGAATCAGCCTTAATGGGTGGGTGCAAGGTGGGTTGGGAGAGGCTGCTGGTGTGTTTGCCTCTTTATTTTCCTCCCACTAATGGTGACTGCCAGACCTCAGTTGCCTCACCTCTGCATCTCTGCCCCTGTCACTGGGATTAGCTGTAGTGTACATCTGCCACTCAAAAGCTGTCTCTTCAGTTTTGGGGGCTATAGATACTCTGCTTTGTAGTCTGACACTTACTGATACAGTATTTTTTGAGGCCTGCTGCTAGCTCTTGAAGGTTGCAGGGAAATGAGTTCTGGGAGGGTGGGGAGAGGTAGTCAGGGTCTGTATCTGGCAGTGGCAGCTGCTAGACCACAGATGTTGCACTTCTGTATTCTGAGCTCTCCCTCATGGATCATTGGGTTTAGCTGTGATATGTGCTGATCACTCAGGCAGGAGTGCTTGGTGCTACAGAGAGTGCACACAGCAACCTGATTTCTTCCCTCTTCCTGAGTCCTGCAGTAAACTCCCACTGCTTTCATGGCACCCTACTCTACTCTTCTTCCTTCTCTCCTCCCGTTTGTCTACATTTGCCCACCTTCAGATGTTTCGATGTGCAGATCTATCAGAAGTGTTTGTGTGTTAGGCTGGAAATCCTTGTGGGGTTATAACTGTTCAACTTTTTGTAATTTCAAGGGGAGAGGTAAAGTGGACCCATCACACCATGACATTTCTGACATCACCCCGCTATATTTATGTCTTGATTATTATATAACTTTCTATATTAGGAAGTTTCGATATTAGGAAGTATTAGTTTTCCAACTTTATTCTTTTTGAAATTGTTGTGGCTATTCTGGGTCTCTTGCATTTTCATATGAATTTTAGGATAAATTTGTCAATTTGTGCAAAGATATCAGCTGAAATTGTTGATAGTGTTGTGTTAAAGCTGTAGATTAATTTAAGAAATATTTTTATTTTCACAATATTGTTTTCCAATTCTAGAAATTAAGATCTTCTCAACTTATTTAGAACTTTTAAAATTTCTTTTAAGTACTATGCTGTATAAAAGTGTCAAAAGAATACATCGTTATGTTTTTCTGATTTTGAGGAAAAGTATCCAGTTTTTTACCATAAAGTTTGATGCTATATGGGATATTCATGGGTGCTCTTCATCATGGCAAGACATATCTCTTCTGTTCTTAGTTTCCTGTTTTTTTTTTTTTTTATCATTTAAGTGTGCTGAAATTTGTCAAATGCCTTTTTGGTATCTATGAAATAATTATGTGTTTTTTGTCTTAAATCTACTGATATGGTATATTACATTAATTAATCTTTGAATGTTAAACCAACCTTACATCCCTGAATAAAGCCCATTGGTTATGGTGCATATATATATATATATATATTTTTTTAATCTTGCAGAATTTGCTTTACTGATATCTTATTGATGATTTTTGTGTTTATGTTCATAAAGTTATTGTCCTGTACTTTTCTTTCTTGGAATTTTTTTTTTTATGATCTTATTAACAGGGTAATACCGGTCTAATGGAACTCTTTTTTTGGAAGAGTTTGTGAAAAATTCCTATTAACTCTTTTTTTACATGTTTGGTAGAATTCATCATCTGGGTCTGAGTTTTTCTTTGTGGGTTATGTTTCAATTATTAATTTAATCTCTTTACTTGTACTAAGTTTATTTATAACCTTTATTTTTGGGGTCAGTTTCTGTAGTTTGTATCTTTCTATGAATTTATATAGTTCATTTAAATTATTTAATTTATTGTCATACAATTGTGTATAGTATTCCTTTATAATCCTCTTTATTTCTTAAAGATCAGTAGCAATGTTCTCTTTTTATTTATAATTTTAGAAATTTGAGTGTTCTTGCTTTTTAATTTTTTTCTTGTTTAGAAAAAAAGTGAACTTGCTGCCAGTATTAATTTAACGTCACTCATAGGAATGCCACGTTTTCTATGTTGCTACATTGACATTTTCAGCGATTGAGAATTACTATATTATATAAATGGAAATACCAATACTAAAAACAGAATGCTATAAATAGAATGTGTGTGTGTGTGTGTGTGTGTGTGTGTGTGTGTGTAAATTATATTCTCTTTGTTTTTTTTTGCAACGGTAAGAATGAGTGAACCAAAGCAGCATGTGCCAATATGGATGAATCTCAAAAGATGTCTAATATTGAGTGAAATAATATATCTTGATTAGATGAGATACATAAAATGACTTGTTTACCCCTCTGGAGAGGAGTATTTATTGTCTTTACTCTCTTATTCCCTTAGTGACATAAACATTCAAGGAGTCTGGCCCTTCCTGCCAGACAGGAAAATGACTCAGCTTGAGGCTCTTAGGTGGTGCCTTGGCAACAAGCTTTTGGTTGCTCACTTTACACAGCAAATAGTCTTCTCTCCCTCAGTTACATGCTCCTTTAAGGGCACAGGGTGACTTCATAAAGACAGCGATGTGTTCACTCAGGGAGGTACTTTGACTACATAGGACGCTCTGATCAGCTTCTGTGAGTCTCTTCCATCACTAAACAGACATCCATGCTAAGGTCTGGATCTACCTGTCTGATCTCAGCATATGTACCCATTTGTAGTCTAGGTAGGACCTCAGCAGTAATATTTTAAGGTGTTTCTCAAACTTCTTTGGAAGACATACTATTTTCTACTGAGCTCCTCAGTGTTAAAAACATGCATAATCATACTCTAGCCTTCTGACTGACATTACTACTTGGGGATAACCCCCATTTCATAGTTTTCAGCTGTGGTTCCCGCTAAGGGTCTGAGAAGTGGCTCTAAACATTTAGTATACATCAGAATCCCCTGCAGATCTTGTTAATAATTCATATTTGCAAAGTCCAGCTCCAGAGTGTCTGAATCAGTCTGGGTTGGGACCTGAACATCTGCATTATCACAGTCCCTCAGCTGATTCTGATGGAGGTAGGCCAGAGATCATACATTTAAAAATGCTGGGCCGTGAAATGAACTGATTCAGGGGCCCCAACTAGTGAAAAAGTGTGCCTTCAGTAATGCAGAGGCAAGTGCAAGTAGAAGTATCTCTGGATCTTTACTGACTGGATAAATCCCATCTATCACCCTCTTGGCATCTTTAGGAATAGACTGCATTGAGAAAAGATCTGAATAGCTTTTCCTTTGCCCATTCTGGGTGTGAATAAATAGCTACACCCAGCTCTGATGGATCAGGGTGACCATTCCTGAGTGTACTGGCTCTGAACATGAAGAGATTAAGGGATCTAGGAATGAGGTAAATTTGTTTCTGTTTCAGAATATGGTTCTTGGAGGTGGTTTGGACTTCAGAGAGTAGAAGTGGGACACTTTAGAACTCAGAAGGGAAGGAATACAAGGCTAGGTTGGGCTCCATAGGAGATTAGAGAAGCTCATTTAGAATACTGTAAGGATGATTTCCTTTGCTGTGGAAGAGCAGAATAGTTTTTCTCACTACCAGTCACCCAACTTGTTTTGACTGATGATTCTGTTGATTGGTTAGTCTTTCTGTATATGAGTTATAGATATGGTGGCCTGAACAAAATATAGAAAGCTGTGGTCTGATATAGAGTATCTGAAGATTACCTATAATGCTTTCAGTTATGGGCAAATAGACAGTTTGATTCAGGTCTGGACTAGAATTGGCATGCTGCTTTACATCCTGATTTCTGGGTAAACTGTAGCAAGATGAAAGAAAAAGAAGAGGAGCTAAAATATGGACCTATAACTTCTTCTCAGGAGTCAGACAAACATGTGGGGAGTAGACCTAGTTGGATGTGCTTAGAGGAAGTTTTGCTGACAGGCAAAGCTTACCAATTAAAAGTAGCTCAAGTTAAGTATTAGGAAGTTTTATTTCGGAGAATGGAGTTTCATGCGGAAAAGATCAAATACAGATATATGACTTGAATAACAGCTAGGGAATTGACAGCTAGGAAGTTGCCATTGTCTGATTGAGGCTTGATGTAGTTCATGTATGCAAGGTAGGGCATGATGTAGGCATCATTTAGAAGGCTAGGCTAGGGGGAGAAATGCAGAAGTGCAGGAGGCTGAGTCATGACCTTGGGTTAGTTTTGATTCTGTAGACTGGGCAGGAGGAGCAAACGGGGTGGACGCAAACCTGAGAATGAGACAAGGCGTTCTCTTAAGTCATGCCCATTGGTTTCGTAATTGAGTTAGTTTTTCTAATACACATTGACACTGAACTCTCTACCCACTTTCACCCCAGTTTTATCTGTTCCCATTTTCTACTTGTTCATTACTTTGTTTGCCCTAGATTATTCTAAAAGGCCCCTAGAATCTACATTTCTTGTCTTATTAATCATATTAAGGTTCATAGCTACTGAAAACAAAATCTTCATTGATGTACAGCCTCATTTGATTTCACTTTCAGCTTCTGTCATGTAGTTCATTAGCTTACTTTAACTCTCATAAAAATTGCTTGTAATCTTTTACTAGCTGCTGTTCATTCATTTGATACTGACCTGTGGGGGTTCACTTTTTCACTCACTATTTCTAGGTGGTAGCCCATTAAATGGAGTCAGTTTAGAACTCATCTTTTTCTCTCCTTTGCTTTCCTAATGAATAGAAAAGTCACATTTATATGTCTAAGGGGATACCTGAGATTTAAAATTCTGATCTCTTGAGCTGAGAGCTAAAGCATTAAACCCATGTATAAAATTTCAATTATAATGCAGGTTTTTTAGACAGTTTCTTTCCTGAGAGACTTGAAGTTTATCTTTTGAGAAGCCTGACTGAAGGAAATCATGTTTGGATGACAGTAAACCTTTTATTTCTCCCAATGGAGTTTGGTAGCCCCAAATTGCAGTCTTTTACTCAGAAGTGAAATCTGTTGTTGACGTGGGCATGTTCACAATCTTTGTAGGTTAGAAGAGAGGTAGGGTGTATGAATAAATGCTTACAGGTATATGGTCCATCATTTATTTAAATCAGTAGTTATACTGAATATCTGCTCTATGCCAGAATTTAGTTAGGTGTAAGAAGTTAAAACTTTTATAAGAGAAAATGTGTTTTGGTTGTGGAATATTTATTGTGGGATTCTAAACACCCCTACTATGCTAAATACCAGTTTCAAACAGGTCACTCATTTCTTATGACAAACTTGTAAGGTTCTTCTTTTCTATAAGAAAATTTTTTATAAAAGTTAAAAAATGTATACAAGTCAATGTGGAATTTTAATGGCAGATAACCTGAGACTCAGAATTTCTATAACGTACAGAAATTATAGCTCCAGGCTATATATCTCTATCTCTATCATCTCTATCTCTATCTATCTATCTGTATCTGTATCTATATCTTTCTCCATCTATATCTCTATATTTATATCTATACATCTATCTATATCTAATCTATATCTATATCTATATATCTATCTGTATCTATCTGTATCTATATCTATAATTTATATCTATATCTAAATCTATACACACATGTTTATATCAATGCTATCAATAATAAAAACATAATACAACACAAATGTGTTCATCATCAATGAAATGTATGTATGTGTATATATATTATACATATGTAAATTATATTCTCTTTGTTTGTTTTTTCTCAACAGTGAAAATGAGTAATCCAAAACATGTACCAATATGAATGAATCTCAAAAAATGTTTAAGATTGAGTGGAACAAACCTCTTAATTAGATGAGATACATAAAATGATTTTATTTGTATAAAAATTTAAAATAAGGAAAAATAAATAATGTATTGTTTAGGTATATTTTCATATATGATAAACTATATAAATATGGAATAGATTAGTTACAAATAGTATGAGGAAGTAGTTACCTTTGTGGAAAAGGGTACAGGATGCAAGTAGGCTTCAAAGGAATTGACATATTTAATTTCTTAAGTTTGGTGAAAGAAAAACAGAATCCTATTCTATTATTATTTAGCAAATAATAATACACTTTTATGGGAATGATATTTCCATTGCAAATACAATTAAAAGGCATACAGAATTGTGCTTTTTAGTTGGGTTTTATGACATAGCTGACAGGCTATAAGGTTTAATAGTCATTGCCTCCTTACATCATTCCATATTGTTAGGTTTGCCAAAGGAGGAATGCACAAAGACAAAGGGGTTAAGCAAGATTTATTATAGCAGAGTGACAGCCTGGCTGAGCCGAAGATGGTGTCAGGCCTGAATGTGAGGGGACCTGAAACTTATATGGAGCTTGAGGCAGCTTTTTTTTGGTGGTAATATTTCAGATGGGCAAATGGACAGGTAAGGGAGGAGAGTCCAGTGAAGCAGGAGGTGAACATGTAACATTGCCAATCCAGATGCAAGGTCTGGTTCCCACAAAAGGGTAAAGGAGGAGTCTGCTTTTCACATTGGGGAAAGGAGTTGATAGGGATAGGGCCCTCCTGGACCTAACACATATATTTGGCAAAACCTATAATACACATTTTTCATATGTGGGAGTGTTCCAGGCAGAGAGAACAGTATATGTACTATGTCTGAGTAGGAGGTTCAAACCACATAAAGCCCTGACTACATATTAATCTTTAGCCTAGCCCTAACCCCTAACCACTATAAGAACCTACCAGTTACCCTTCCTTTCTCTCTCAAACCATTTTTGAACAGATTGAGAGGCCTGCTTTGCTCTCAATAAAATGAAAGCTTCATTATATAATAAATCTTTTTATCTCATCTTCGTGTGTGGGGTGCCATTATTTTCAATGTTTGAACCAAGTTCTGATTGAAGGTCCATACGTGTGAGTAAAGTGGGCACAGAAATTATCCAGCAAACAGGCTCAAATGGATACCTTGGCAGGGGACAGACACTTGGTGTGGTATTTTATGAGTGATAATGAGGGTATTGGATTTTTTTTAATGTCAGAATTTCAAAATGTTCACTTTCATTGCTTTAACAAAAATTGACTGTATGTTTGTAAGAATACAACAGTGAGAACAGTTATGAGGTAATTGTGCTACTTCAGTTAAGAAATGAGGGGGACTTGGCTTAAAATGGGAGCAGTGTAGAGTAGGGTATATTTTTAAGGTTTGAACCAAGAGGTTTACCTGAACATTAGAATAGTGGAGGATACAGGGAACTGATCAGTTTTAAGATTAGAGAGAGGGTAATCGAGGGTTTTATTTTTGGCAAGTTGAATTTGAAATGTCTGCTGCATGTCTAAGTAAAAATGCAGAGCATCTGGACATAAATTAAAATTGACTGAAAGTTACTTATAAAGGCAGTGACATCTATCTAAAGGTTATTTACTTACAAAATTGCAGCTTAATATATGTTAATAACATGATTAAATTCTTTTGTGACTAAATTCTTGTCCCTAACAATGTAAAAATATGTACTTACAAAAATTTATGGTCAAGTTTAAAAGTCTCAATGACTTTTCTTGATACTATTTTGACTATGTTTATTGACTTTCTCAATTATCTTTTATAAGTTAGGTCTTTATATACATTTATATTTAATAGCCTTACATTTTAGCTCAATTCTAAATTTACATATATTAAAAGATAAATAATGGCTACAGAGGTCATGAAAATAAAGAGTTATATAAAAAATTTTATGGAAAAGAAAAACTCAACAACTTCTATTTGTCAGTGTTTCCTTTCCATTACTATTATCAATTAATTGTATAAACTCTATCTAAATTATTAGATGTTCTATGTTTATGTTCTCTAATATATCTTTTTTTAGGGAGTTTAAAATGTTTTCTTTTTTAAGGCTGTAATGCTATATTATTATATTAATAGGAAGTATCATCTGTTTCTAAATAATGTTAATTTAATGGGATAAAGGGACCAGATTTATATTTTCCTAAAAGTTTATCTTTGGCTATAAAAGAAAACTCCCACTCTCAGTAGTTGGATTTAGCTCAGAATTTTAAATATGTTTGATCAAAACCCTGAATATAAAACACTATTAAGCAATTAAACATAACTAAATCATAAAATCCGTGAAATCATAACCTTGCATAAGTTTGGGGATTCAGTGTTTCATTCCAGGTAGAAAAACCATAGTTCTTTGTTGATCAATTTATGACTCTTTGACAATACCATCTAAAAATTTAACCAACCTTTTTCTGTTCTGCTTTTAGTCAATTCTACATGTAAATAATAAGAACTGACAATCTCATCTAGATATGATTCTTAAGACTGAAGACTCATTTGAAATAAAATTACTGTCCTCTATGAATTGCCTACTCTTTTTTCTTAATTTCATGATGAATATAGATGAAATAGGTTGGGTCAGAAGGATCCTCTTAATCTGATCTCTATTACTGGACTGCCTCCCATTTCTGACAGAAGAATATCAATAAAAAATGTTAGAAAAACAATTGATGCTACAATTTTATCTACTTCTAAGAATGTCTCTTCAAAGTTAGTGTCTATATATACCAGTGTGTACCAGATATTGGCTGTTAATGCTTGTTATCTCAATTAATTATTAATAGTGTTTTTTTCACTCATGAATATAACCTGATTTGGATGATAAATCATATGATCATCCCATTTCTAAATGATTTAGTTTGAGATGAGTTTTGCCTGAACTTGTCACTTTAAGAGTTTTTCTAAAGTGGCTATGAACTTACATATACACTGAAAGTCTTACTTTTAGCCACCACTTCCTTTAGAGTTTGGACTACAGGTCTTGTATGCTTGTATGCTTTGTCTTTCTATTTATGCAATAGTATACCAAGGATTACCAGATTTCCACATTCTAATACCTGTGTCCAACCACTAAGCCAATGCTAAACATTTTATGTTTTATTTTGGAAGCACCAAGTGGTCTAAATTTCTGTATTATTAAAGATAGATTTGTATAACATATAGAACCAAGTATATAATAAATTAAAGTTCTATTACTGTTTTAGATCCTAAAGATCAATCTTCTTCTTGATCTAAAAATTCTATTTAAAAAATCTTTAAAAATCAGTTACTTGAAGGCACTTGAGGATAAATAAAAGCAGAAGTTTCTGGAAGTGAGTAAACATTTGGAAAGAGGGAACTGCATAGGGTAACTTTTCCATTTTTATACCTTCTAACTTGAACGTTGTCTACAGTTGGTACAGCATGGAATAGCTAAAACCTCAATAGTTTTTCTAGAGGATGGAAATTAGAGCAAAATAGCAGCTTGAAAGTGAGAATGGAAAAATGGAAGTGTGTGTGTGTGAGAGAGAGGCCCAAATGCTGCGTTTGTTCTCCCCAAATCTCTGGCTGACTCATGACTTTGGTTACTAGACAAGAATACAAGAAGCACAATTTAAGATATTGAGCTGCTGCTTAATAGATGTTTGCAATTGAAGTCTATATAAATGCGTGTTAAGTGAACAAATAAAAATAACAATTTTTGCAGAATTTACCAGAATTCAGTATCCACAACATAATATTTCAGTGTCTAGAATATGACCTATAATTACAAAAAAGTAGAAAATGTAAACCAGTGTCAATCAAGAGAAGAAGAAAAAAACATTCAACAGAATTCAACTGTGAGATGACTCAGATGGAATCAGAAGAAAAGGATTTAAAAGTAGCTATTAAGATATGATCAGTGATGTAAAGGAAAACATATTCACATAGAATTAAAATATATAAACTATATAGAAAAAACCACATGTAATTTCTATATATAAAAAATGCAATATCTGAATTAGAAATTCACTAGATAGGCTTAATAGCAGAATACAGCTGAGAATCAATGAATACGAAGATAGATCATTAAAAATTATCCAATCTGAAGGAGTGACGTCAAAAACATGGCATAGTGAGAGATGTGCCCAGATCTCTCTCCTTGAAACAACAATGAACTGAACATTTAAAACTCAACAAAAAACACCCAAACTTCACACCAGTACATCTAAGCATGGAGTCTGCACGTAAGAGTTACTACAGGTCAGAACTCTGGGAGTCAGGTGGTAGACTAAGAGAAACAAAGAAGTTGCCTCTCACAGTTGGAGCTCCTTGAAGGAAGAGGGGGAGGGGGTAAGGTGCATGGATTTTCTGAACAGCCATGTCTGAGAGATCTGTGAGCTCCATGTGGCTACCGGTAGTGCCCAGGCATCAGGGCAGAAAGCAGAGAAGTGGGGACAGCAGAGAAGTAACAGTTGATTATTACCAGCCAGGACTGCAAAATGTAAGGTTGAGCCACAGCCTCTATCCCCAAACCCAGAAGGCCCTTCCCCCCATATCCTCCAAGACTGAAAACCATGGAGCCCTGGTGGAATCTGAACAAATGCTACTGAAACTATTGCTAACATTGACAGGGACTGAGACTGGGGGTAGTGAGTGTAATTGAATATCAGTTAGAAAAAAAAAAGCATTATTAAGATTTTATATAAAGAAAGGCTCCAAGAGGCTTAGATGCCACCCACTGGAAACCAAAAGAAAGATGCCTTCTTTGCAACAGCCTAAAGAGAGACACTTATATAATAAATCTGCTGGTAAAAAAAAAAAAAAGTAGAATATACTTCCATTAATGCCCAAGGTGGATAAATAATCCATTAAACACCATCAACAACCAAGGTGACAAGGCAGCTTAGAAAGAAAGAGAAAAATCTCCAGAAACTAAGCTTAAAGACAGAAATATACACTTAAATAACAGAGAATTCTGGATGTTACTTCTGAAGAAACTCTATGAGATCCAAAACAATTCCTATCAATAATTTCAAGAATTGAAAAAACAACTAGATGAGCAGAATGAGATCTTTAGCAAAGAGATTGAAACCTTCAAAAAGAACTAAACAGAACTTCTGGAGATGAAGAACACACTGAAAAGCTGAAAAATAAAATAGCAAGCTTGGGAAATAGAGTAAACCAAATGGAGGAAAGGATCAGTGATATCAAAGACAGAAATTTAGAAATAAATCAGAAGGAAGAAGAGAGAAACTACAAAATGAAAAATAATGAAAGAGAAATTCAAGAAGTAACTGATACCATCAGGAGAAGAAACATAATAATGGACTTTTTCAAAGGAGAAGAAAAGAAGCAGGGATTAGAAAGCATTTTCAGACAAATAGTTGACAAAAATTTCCCAAATCTAAGGAATGAGCTGGAGCTTGGAATTCAAGAAGTCAATAGAACACCCAATGATCTCAACCCAAAAGGCCTTCTCCAAGACACACTGTATTAAAGTTATCAAAAATCAATGACAAAGAAAGGTTTCTCAGGGCAGCTAGGGAAAGGAAGATGGTAACCTATAAAGTAAAATGCATTTGATTATCATCGGACTTCTCAGCACAACCCTTATAAGCCAGAAAGAAGTGGAATCAAATATTTAAACTATTAAATAAAAGGAACTACCAGCCAAGAATAATGTATTCAGCTAAGCTCTCCTTTAGATATGAAGGAGAAATAAAGACCTTTCAAGACATACAAAAATTGAGGGAATTCTCCACCACGAGGCCTGCATTACAGGAAATACTGAAAGGGGTCAGGTCAGCTAAAACAAAATGACAAAAAAAGTACATAACTAGGAGTAAGGTGACTTGCAGGCAGATAGAAGTGGAAGAGTGCAATCCTTACTAAGAACAGGGCATTATAAGCTTAAACAATAAGAAAAGATTTGCTATAGCAAGACTGTAATAAACGTTCAGCATACATAGAGACAAATTGAGACAACAATTACTGAAAAGGGGAGAATTCAGAGATCCAAATTCACAAAGGGGAATGGAGATAAGGCACATGCAGAAGAAAATGGATATATATATATATATATACACACACACATATACATATATATATCCTTTTCATATTTGTAATAGTAACTATACTCCAAGATTCAGAACTAAAGTATACAACATAAAACAAAAAAGACCAGAGGGAAAACCCACAAAACTCAACCAAAATAATAATAATAATAATAATAATAATAATAATAATAATAATAAACAGAAACACAAGAACAAGGAAGCAATGAAAACACTGAGATAACAGAAAGCAGAACATAAAATGTGTATAGGAAAACCTCATATTTCAAAAACCACCCTAAATGTAAATGGACTGAACTCGCTAATAAAAAGGCACAGAGCTGCAGAATGGTTCAAAAAACAAAACCCAATCATATGCTGCCTCCAGGAGACACATCTCAGCTCCAAAGACAAATATAGACTCAAAGTGAAAGGGTGGAAAATGATATTTCAAGCAAACGGCATTCAGGGAAAAGCAGAAGTAGCAGTACTAATAAACAAAATACAATTCAAAATAAAAATGGTAAAAAAAGATACTGAGAGACACTTCATAATGATAAAGGGAGTAGTAGTAACACTTATTCATATCGATGTTCTTGATCAGGGAGCCCTGAATTATGTAAAGCAATTACTAACAGAACTAATGAGAGAAACAGACAAAAGCACTACCATAGTAAGGGGCCTAAATACCTCACTGTCAGATATAGACAGTTCATTGAAACAGAAAATCAATAAGGAAATAACATCCTTAGATGACACATTAGTCCAACTGGACATAATTGACATATACAGAGCCTTCCATCTCAAAACAGCTGCTTATACATTCTTCTCTAGAGCACATGGAACAGTCTTAAGGATTGGCCACATACTGGGAAACAGAGATAGTCTCAACAAATATAAGTGAGTTGAAATCATACCAGCTATATTCTCTAATCATAAGCTTTGAAGCTGGAGATTAACTGTTAAAAAAAAAGTGGGAAGAACCACAAATACATGGAGATTAAACATCATACTACTGAAGAATAACTGGGTCAGAGAAGAAATAAAAAGAGAGATCAAGAGATACAAATAAATGAATGATAAGGATAGTATAACATATTAAAACTTGTGGGACACAGCAAAAGTGGTTATAAGAGGAAAGTTCTTTTTATTACAGGCCTATCTCCAAAAACAAAAACAAATAAACAATCTAACACGTCATCTTAAAAAACCAGAAAAGGAAGAACAAATGAAGTCTAAAGTTAGCAGAAAGAAATAATAAAAATTAGAGCAGAAATAAATGAAATTGAAAACAGCAACAAATAGAAAAAATAAAAGTAACAAAGAGTTGGTTCTTTAAGTTTAATAAAATTGACAAACCCCTGGCTAGACTCACTAAAGAAGAAAGATAAAGGACACAAATAAATTAAATCAGGGATGAAAGAGGAGAAATACAGGTTAGTTTGGTTCAGGAAGTAGAGGGAAGGAAATAAGGTGTCAGAAAATGATATTTGAAGATAAAATGACCAGCCAAAAACACTACTATAATAATGTTTCTCCTCACTGCTGGGAATTTTAAATGTTCAGAACTAGACAGTAAAAGAGGCAATACTCACACTACAGACAGCTTGGGCATAAAATACTTGCTTATAGTTGTATTATTTCACATAACTTTTTGCCTATTAGGCTGCCTGATACAGAACATACTACAAGGAAGTAAAGTTTTTTGTGAAAATCAATTCATTATGGACTGGTACTCAAAGATAATACTTTTTGAAAGTACATAAACACAGTCTTAACAAGTCTTAACCCAAACTGGAGTGGTTTGACACAATTGATAAGGAGTTGTAAAGGGTCATTTAAAAAGTGACTTTGCTTTCCATTCAGAGGAGTGTAAAAGCACTGAGCTCCTAAATTGCTCATAGATCCATGCATTCAGGGAGAAACATAGTTCCCAGAACTTTCCCCTAAAAAAATTTCACCTCCTTGTCTTCCTCCCTTAGTAACATCATCACTATCACATCATTTAAAACATCAACATCACAAGAAGTCATCTTGAGATAAAAATAAATAGAACTTATAGAAGTTATTATTACTAATTAAGATATGTGGATGCAATTTATTTTCTATTTACTATGCTATTTTTTTCTTATAATGAATATAATAAAATTATAAAGAAAAATATTTTCATAGGTTTAATTTCCATTTTTCCCTCTGCACACTATTTTAAGTTCTTATTTATGAAAACTTGAATTTTTGGAAACTCATTCAAGGGCTTGGGAGTGATTGATATTCTTGTACATCATTTGAAAGTATAATATCTCTTTACAACAAAACCATGGAGAATAGAGGGGAAAAATATACTTTAATATGTTGATTTGTTTGACCAAGTTACCAAAGCTTCTAATATCTTGCTGCTCAAAATATGGTTTGCATACAACAGCAGCAGTAGCATCTAGGACCTTATTAAAAATGCAAAATCCCTGGCCCTACATCAGACCTATTGAATCAGACTATGCATTTTAACAAGTTCCTCAGATGATTCTTATGAAAATCAAACTTTTAGAAGCATTACCCTAACAGCTTTACTCTTTTCTTCCTTAAAAAAAGTATAATCTTTAGAATAATTTAATTTCCACAACCTCATTTTTAAGTGTTAATTGATTATCTCTTTTGTATAAGTCATTTCACTATGTAGCCCATTGCTTGTTGGTGGACAGATGGATAGAATTGACAGAGTTAACACGCAGATACTATAAGCAATAGAAGTTAAGAAATCTGATGGTTATGCTGAATGTACGCTAACTTCTAGAGTGAGTTCATACTTAAGAGGATGAAGTACTTCTTAGTGTCTGATGGATGTTCTAGGCATTAAAAGGTAGGTTCTATGAACTGATATAGGGTCTAGGTAGAGAAAGGGTAAGTGTTAATTATGAATGGAAGATGACAGAAAGAACCCTTGTTGAGCATTTCTATTCTTAGAAAGACTTGTAAGTTAAAGAGTCCTTAGTGTTTTAAAAAATTGGATGAAGTGAATCAAAATAAAGAGTCTGATAATAAGCAATCTGATGTTCCCTTACCCTTAGCATTGTTGTGGCTTCCCACTAATGGAGTCTTCTTATGTTCACTCACATGAAATTCTTTTCAAAGGAGAAATCAAACAAGCTTTAGTCACTGATTTCAGATTCAAAAGTATTACTAATGCATAACTTGGTCAATAATCATAACCTAGACTTCCAAAATGTGAGGCTGAACTTGTATTTCAGAGCATCAGACAATCAATGCCTGCTTTGATTCTTTTACTCCCTTTCATTAATTCTAAGCCAACACATGCCCCACTCTAATTAGTCTGTCTTTAATGGAGGCAGTAACTGAATTTCAACACCAGGGTAGGTCATCAAATGTCGCTTCTGCTGTTAAAAACCTAGGAAACAGCAGAGAGAGCATACCAAAGGCAGTAAGAAATATGAAACAGTAAGAACATAAGGGAGGACAGGGTACTGCTAATGAACGATAATGATATAAAAGAAGCCAAAGTCTATTACAAGCTCTGAAGTTAATAATAATAATCTTATTTTCTACTTAATGAGGGTAGGGAGAGTCTTCAGAGGAAAGACAAGACTGATGTTAGAAGCAAAATTATATAGGCTACAGAGAGACTGAGGGCTTCCTTGTAATAGTATAAATTAAGAATGAATACAATAGAAGGCAAAAATTGCACTAAAGATTTTTTATCCTGCTGTTTTAGTCTTTTTAAACCATAGAATATTTGAAAAGTGTTTCTGTTATGACTGAGTGAATGTTTGCTGTATGCTCTTTGAGTACCTAGAATAGTAACTTGTTTTCACAAATTTGATTAATTTGTCTTTTACAATGTTTTCTTCTGTCTGTTGCCATATTTACATTTTACAAACAAAAAAGCAGAGGTATAAATATTAGAAAAAAATGTTTGTAAAGTGCATTATTCCTTATTAAAAATATCCTGAGCATAGGTTGGTTC
Organism: Macroglossus sobrinus; assembly: GCA_004027375.1. Lineage (NCBI taxonomy): Eukaryota > Metazoa > Chordata > Mammalia > Chiroptera > Pteropodidae > Macroglossus > Macroglossus sobrinus. Next base: position 16,601 of record PVKZ01000324.1, on the reverse strand, counting down.
CTAAATATTTACTAAAATTTTATGTTTATGTGCATTTTATTAATCCCAAAAGAACATGGAATTTTTCAGTTAAGAAAAATGTCCATCATTTCCTATAACATATATCCAAGAGTATTCTGTACATAATAAGCTTTCACTAAATAGGTTTGAAATTTATGTAATTTTCAATGTTCATTTTAATTATGAAAATGTTACTTTAGTGTTTGCCCAAAGACTTCTCTTATTCAGTATTAAATCTTTGAATTTCAAAATTAGCCCTAGAGGATTTCTTATAAAGTTTACTTATAGATTGATATTATTTAATTATGTTTATTTGGAGTTTTTCTATACAGATTAGTTGGTTTGTGATAGAAGATGATAAATAAAATATTATAAAAAGCAAATCTTTTTACTAATATTTTCTCATGGATTTTCATGACTGTTGATTAATGATGTGAGCCAAAGCTTCTCTGATTCTCTCAGAATTTAAATAGCTATACTTTGAGAATTTTAACAATACCCAAGAATTTTTTTTCTCTGTCTTTAAACACATACACAAATCTGAGCTTGGAAATGTGTTTATGAACCTTTCAATAAATACCATGATCATTCTACATAAATTCAGAAGTCATCTTTCAAAAGATTTGCCTAGCACACAGTGGTAGTTCAGTAAAAGTTAGTCAAATTAATAGATCTATATTTTCTTTAATTATCCTTATATGTCAGATCAAGTGTAGTTTCCCTTTTACACACATAAGTTAAAACATTGAATAAATGCCCAAACAAGGAAATTAAGTGCTAGAATCTTATAAAGTGGTCCTTGTTCCTAAAGAGATTTCTAATCTAATATGTAAATAAGACACACAATCAAAAATTAGGAAAGCAGAATGATCTAGGTTGTAGCAGTTTTATTGTATTGATAGTCCTAATTAATGTTGTCTCTAAGTCCATGCTTTTTTGTCTTATAACTGTCTAATTCCTTCCCATTCTGACTCTGGAATGACTTTCTTCAGCAAATAGAATGCGGTAGAAATGATAGGGTGCTACAGAATGTGGTAGAAATGATAGAGTGCTGGTTCTAAGTTTATGTTTTAAAAATATTGCAAACTTTTGTTTGGATCCTCCTTTTTTTGTTTATTCTAGTCCCCTGTTCACACTGTGTGACCATGCCTGGACACCTAAAGGATGAGACACATGTTGAGAAAAGCCAAGATAATCCAACTAAAAATCAATAAGTTTTTAGAAATAGATGCAGTCCTGAACAGACAAGAAGTTTACCACAGAATTAGGTGAACACCTGAAACCAGAAGAATATGCCAGCTCTTGGGCAAAATTTTCAAGCAACAGAATTGTAAGCTAAAAGAATGGCTGTTGTTAAAGCTTCCAAATGTTATAGTGGGCTGTTATAGAGCAGTAGCTAACTGATACATGAAATTAAGAGCTATAGGCCTTAGTTGTTCGATGATCTTCCTAAACTTATTTTCTTATATAAAAACACACTATCCTTATCAAATTGTTATGAAGCTGAAATGTGTACTTGGTGCATTACCTTAGATGCACTTAGTAAATAATAATTACTATTACTGCTGCTATTCCTACTACTCATATTGCTACTATTACATTACTATTATGATTACTAATTTTACTACTATTGCAATGAATCGAGAATCATAATAGTGATTATTTAACATGCTGTGGAAACAGAGAATATGGTAACTTAATTATCCTTTTAGGTGCTAGGAAAGGTTAAACAGAAGTGGTTATATTTTAGCATAGTCTTGAAGGTACTCTCAGTGTGAAGATGCATTGAATAATGCTAGCAATAATTAGTAGCAAATGAGTGGTCTGTAATGATAAGCGAGACAAAAATAACTGGGTTTGTACCGTGTTTCACTTGACAAAGTATTTTCAGAACCAATAGTTTATTTTATCTTCATAGCATCTTTTCAAAACATAAAATTTTGTCTTTATTATATAATTTGTAAATGAAGGTTTTAAGTTTACATGAATTATTGAAGGACATTCAGTATGAAAATTATGGAGCTGGATTTATGTCCAGGCACACAAGGCAGAGAGACTAGGTCTTATAATAATAACAACTGTCTTTTGTCCTAACACATTAAAAATGTCCAATTCTAAGAAACAAATTAGTTAAAGTAATATAAATTAGGAATGATTGACGTTTTCTTATTTTCTTTAACTGGAAATATGAACCAGGGAGAGAATTTTGCTTTTTGATATCTAGGAATATCTTTTGGTTATGTAGTAAAAGTTTATTTGTTAATGATTTGGGATACGTTTTGTGGCTGAAAGCTAAGTAAAAGAGAAAATTGCAGTCTATTAATATCTTTTTTAAGGTTTAAGCAACATGGAATTACAAAGTCCAATTTCTAATGTTAACAACTTCATGGTAAATCACATTTAATGTGGTTTTCTAAGTTAAAATAATGTCATTTTACAAGTCGTTACTTGGTTGTTCACCTTCAAACCAACTGTGGCCCAATAGAGTAATAAATTTTGACATAATTTTGGTTTATTAAAAGTCTCTGAATTATGTTGACAATTGTCCCAGGTTTGGAGATTACTATGTCATTATGTTTAAATGAGTCTCCAGCATAACACACTGAGAGCTGGGCCAGAGAGCTGGTGCTAACACTGTCACATGAACTGTAGCTGGATTGACAAAGCACCATGTTCTCTTGGATTTTTATAACATTACCAAGTGTTGTTGACTGAATTTCTTGTCTTGGTTTCTGAAACCCAGATTTTGTTTCTGAGTTCTGACTCCTTATATCCAATGGTGTATCACTCAAAAAGCCCATATTCACCACAGTTTTGGCATGAGCTAACTGGTCCTCCTTTCTTTGGTAACAGGACAGACCATTCAACAGAAACATGAGTAGAGAATTTCATTGGCTATTTCATAAAATAAGGCATTCAAATGACCATTAATCATATAAAAAATGTGGTCATTCTCACTTGTTAATCAGGGAAATACAAATTAAAACCATAATGAGATATGACTCTTCACCTACAGACCTGGCTAAAAAGAATAAAAGTACCAAGTGTTGGCAAGGATATGACACGGTGGGAACTCTCATAAACTCTTGGTGGTTCACACACTCCCAGTAGAAATGTAAATTTTTGCAATTGTATTGGAAAGATGTTTATTATCTGTGATTTTAATTTAAGACATATATTCTGTACAATTCAACAATTATATTTTCAATAGAAATATGTATATTTGTACAATAAGATATATGTACAAGAATGTTCATAGCAACATTATTATAGTAGTTTCAACTAAAAATTACTCAAATATCCATCAACAATACTTAATGTGTTATATTCATGCAATGGAATCCCATGTAGTGATATAAATAAACAAACTACAGTTAGTCCTTGAATAACTTGGGTTTGAACCACCCGAATTAATTTATACATGATTTTTTTCCAATAAATATACAGTTGGTTCTTTGTACTCCTGGGTTTTGCATCTGGGGATCCAACCAACAAGATATTTAAACAGTATTTTTGATCCACAGTTGAGAATCCACATATGTAGTGGGCCAACTTAAGTTATACGTGGGTTTTCAACTGAGGCAGAGTTGTCAGTCATTGGACTGAATGAAAATGAAATGACTAGCAAAAATTGGGGAAAAAAGAGATGACAAAATACTAATATCAAGAATGAAATAAGGAATATCACTTTAAAGACATGGAAGGGGTAGTAAGCAATGCTATGAACATCTATAAACATTTCTATATGCATCAATTTGACAACTTTGATAAAATGGACCAATTCCTTGAAAAGCACAAATTACTATAACTTATTCTATATGAAATAAATAATTTGAATAGCCTTATAACTATTACTAAAATTAAATTAATATTTTGAAAACTCCCCCATAATAAATTCATAGTCTCAAACTGTTTCACTAGAGTTTATCAAATGTTTAAAAAAGAATTAACACCAATTCTACACTGTATTTTCCAGAAAGAAATGAACATTGCCTAGTTCTTTTTATGAGACCAGAATGATATCAAACCAGATAAGACTAAACAAAAAAAAAAAAAGAAAGAAAGAAAGAAAGAAAGAAAGAAAGAAAGAAAGAAAGAAAGAAAGAAAAGAAAGAAATTGCAGACCAATATCCCTCATGAAAAATGATGCAAACAACTCTAGCAAAAACATTAGAAATATAACTTGGCAATTTATAGAAAGAATTGTACACTGTGACCAAGTGTACTTTAGCTTAGTGATGCAAGGCTGTTTAAATATTTTAAAATCAATCAGTGAAATCCACCATATAAACAAGCCAAAGAAGAAAATCAACATCTTCTCACTTGATGATAAATAGCATTTGACAAAATTCAACACACATTCATAACAAAAACTTAGAAAACCGAATAAAGATCAACTTTCTGAATTTGATAACATAGCTACAAAAAACCCTTGTAGCTAACATCATAGTTTATAGTGAAAGACTCAATGCTTTTCCTCTAAGATTAAAAAAAAAGGCAAAAAATCTGCTCTTACCATTGCTATTTAGCATAATACTGGAAATTCTAGCCAGTGCCATAAAACAAGAATATAAAATAAATGACATACAGATTGAAGAGAAAAAATATAAAATTACCTCAATTTGTAGTTGGCATGATTATAGAACATTGTATTAACAAACTCTCCTAGAACTAACAGTTTAGTTCAGCAAGACCTCAGGATACAAAATCGACATACAAATCAACTGTATTTTTATGGTCTAGCCATGAACATGTTGAAACCAAAATTAAAATACAGTACCTCTTAATTGTCAAAAATTTCCCCAAGAAACAAAAAACATGACAACTTAAGTAAAAATCTAAAAACATATGTATATTTATTCTGTAAACAACAAAATGCTGATTAAAGAAATGAAAAAAGATCTAAATATATAGGAAGACATATTTTGTTCACAGATTAAAACACTCAGCATAAAGATGTCAAATCTCTGCAAACTAATATGCAGTTTTAGTAAAGCACTTTCTTCTTTATTAATTTTATTTCAAAAGGATTAAAGAACCTGACAGCAACTTTTTGACTTATTCCCCAAAGCCAAAATTTTAGCATCTATTGGTACAAATACTTATTAAGAAGAGGAGAAATTAATCACTCTGTATGTCAACCTGTGCAGTTTGCCAAAAGCAAAAGAATTGGGAAATAATGATTTTCTTCTCAGTGGAGTTATTCACATTGAGACAGGAAAATCCCTTGGTTGTGTGGTTGTGATTGTGTTTAGGCTGGTCCTGCTAAGGTTTCTCTGATCCCTGAGAGTCAACAATAACCTGAAATATCGTCACCATCATCATTATGATATGACCATTTTTGTGGGCTCACATAGGTAGCTAGGAGAGTTTACATCAATTGTCCAGATTCACACAGGTTATAAATAGCATTGAAACTCAAATTCAGGTTTCGCTGAATCCAAAGCCAGTGACCAAGATAATTATGAGAAATATTTTTGCATTTATTTTTATTAAATATAGTGTTTCTTTTCATTTCTATTGTATATTGTATAGTTCATATCACATTAATACAATAATATTTTCATATGTATAATTATTAATAATTTGGTATGGGAAGTAAGATTTTAAGTTTTCCTTCACAACATATAAAATATGGGAAAATGGTCTAAATTATACTCTTCTGTCTCCTTTATACTAGGTTCTATATTTTTATATAACTCAGTTGTGTATGTGATCCATCAACACCCAATGACAAGTAATAATTTTGATGGACAAGTGTCTGTGAGAAAGTTAGAAGTATGGCTCTACTGTTGGGAGCCATTCTTGCTGAATGCCCTACAGCTGAAGGCCCTACAGCTGAAGTCCCTACAGACAGGGTTCAAGTTGCCTGCAAGCTAGAAGTTTGCAGAGCAGGCGGAGGAAGTTTGGCTTAATGGATAGTCTGTGCAGATGGAGGAAGTTTGGCTTAATGGAAAACAGGTGAGAGAACTTATGTAAATGTCAAGCAATTGTTTACAGATGTGTGGGTTTTGTTTTTCATGCATTGTCAAGGGTATAAATATACTGTGCTAAATAAACTCAGCGCCACAGTATTCATTCTATCTTTTGTCTCTCTCTCTTTGCCTTTCTCTCTTTTTTTCTCAATCCTCACTCCCACACTTAGGAACTGTTCGATCTTAGCCGGCAGGCTCTGGCACTCTAGATTTTCTTTTTTGAAATGTGTCTGTTAACATGTTGTGCACTCACCTTAGATATCCCTTGTATTGTCTTTTTTCTATCTGAGTTGTTTTTTTCAATATTTGGTCTGATTGAAAGTGGGGTAGAGTCCACACTCAAAACAGCATACTGTTTGGCATCTCCCCCGTGAATTCCTGAAGCAATGAAAGTCAGGAAAAGATTGTCAGGATAAGGTCATAATAAAAGGCCCTATTAAATCCTGTTCTTCTGAGCTTGTAAATTCAGTGAAGTTTATTGTTTTGATCTCAAGTCCACAGGTTATGCTGAGTGATTTAAGACACTAAAGAAACAGTCAGTTTGAGCAGCAGTAAAATTTCTGCAGAATAAACAAACTCATAAACGGGTACTCTACAACCTTTTCACGTCACACTATTTCCCCTTGGTTGTTTCATTCCAAAATTATTGTGGTAAAATGATGCAAAGTGTAGACTCACTTGTAGGACTTAAAGACAGGATTCATATTTAGACAATGCATAACAAAGCACTTCCTCTTTTGAAATTTTCACTAAAAGGGTTTTAGTGAAATACTTTAATACAATAATAAATATACTTTAATACAATAATAAATATATTGATCCCTATGTATAGTCAGTGGTTTGGGCAGATGCATTATTTGTGAAAAAGTATATTTCATGCATGATAAATATTCCGCACCTGAACTTTTCTTGTTTATTTTTGCAATTAATTGAAAATTATCCAGGAATATCTTGGCCGAAGCCATAAGATTCTGGTGTGGATGTAGCACAATAATTTGCAATTGGTGTGTGTCATCCTTAGATTTTCCCAGCACTCCTTTCCTTTTAAGCAGCTAGTGGGAAACTTTTATAATTCACGGTCTATAAACTTAAGGATTTTCTAGCCTATTGCAAAAGCCAAAACTATTTGGAGAGACACTGTAAATTTTCCAGAAGAGATGGGGTAAAAGAGAGAGACTTGAGAGGAATGAGAAAGAGAACAAAGTTTTCTTCCCCAGCTTGGGAAGAATATGAGTAACAGAGTACTGAGCCCAGCATCTTTGCTGTGCATCATGAAAGTAAAAATTATCTGGTAGTTGGCCATGAAGAATAGTAAACTGACTAGGCTCAAAATTCTAGTATTCACAACTCAGCCCAAGAGTATAGACCCCAAATGTGTCAAAAGAGCACTAGAGTTACTGGACCCGAAGAGATACTCTGGGTGCAGGAATGATGGAGATGTTGGTGGTATCCAGGATGGACAGATGGCTAATGATTTGAATGGCATTCTCAATGCTTTTAAACTGTGCATGATATTGTGCCTTGAGTGATTTAATGCTGGGAGATAGAAAATCATTAAAACTAATTTTCCCAAATAGTGATGGAAACTTGTATGTCAGAATTTGCAGTTTGCTATTTATATCAGTTACAAGATATTCAATTCATATGCACTTAAGATCTGCAACAGCTATCTACCAGTACACATTCATTTTATGATATTCATTTTCAAATCTTTTGTTTTTACTGTTGCACCTTACATTACCACTTACAATGTAGTTTATTGTCAGTTTCAAAATATTTTGTGGTATTTTGATATTGTTTTCATTATGTAAGGGTATATATTGACTGATTTTAATAGTATTTATCTATGCCTCTTAACTCAGAGGTCTTATTTATAGCTTACTCTATTACACTTAATTTACTCCACAGTACTCAAAAAAAGAGACTTAGGGAGCAGCATGGGGAAGCTTACATTAACATACATTAACTGAAACTGAAAAGAGCAAAAGAAAGACAAAAAAAGAACAAATGTCAAGACTGTTTTATCTATTACCTCGAGCATATCTGTTACAGTAGGTGTATCCCTATTTCACAAATCTAAGATACTGTTTATTGTACAATCATCATTTTATGTACTAATAGGAAAGAAAATATGTTACCAATCAAAAGACAATAATTTCTTATCACTTAAAATTTTTATTTTCTACTTATTTAAAGAACTCATATTTATTTAAGTAGACTTTTATTACGTATCACTCTTGGATATGCATGTGAAAGAAAGTAAAAGTGAAATAAATGAATTAAAATATTTCTGAAGCTTCTTCACTTCTAGAATCTGATCTTCCTCAACTACCTTCCAACTTAGGATCTTCATGTCCACGTTTATTCAAACATGGTTTGAGTCATCAAGAACATAGGTGAGGCAAATCTAGAGAGTATGCAACTCTTGTCTCTAGAGTTCTCAACTAAGATGTTGATATCTTTTTGCAAGTTTTGATGTTACCATTTTTCAGTTTTGCTCATGCCAAAGAATTGCATGATGGCCACCTGCCTACATCAATCTTAAGATGCCATAATTATAAAGGACACTGCAATTTCAAAAGTTAAATGCTTATAAAAAATATACTCCTTAGAATCAATGAAGCATAAAATTGTCTGTAATTTGTTATAAAATAGACTGATAACACAGGAAAATTATATTACAGGATTAAAAAGCAAGACTTTTTACTTAGTTGTCTTCTTAAATTGTTATTTTCAAGGCAAAATACAGAAGTTCTTTAAAGTTTTTGGAAAAGCTATAGTATGGTGAAATGATTTGCCACTGTGATAGTTTAATCATTAAGATTCCTGTTTACATTACAAGATTACTTTTAACATTCTTCTATAAATCTCTATAAATATCACAAGAGTCAATGAAAAAATATAAGACATCAAACAAAATTAGTCAATGAATGCAGAATATTTTCTCAAGTAATACAATTTTTTTCAATAGGTAGAATGGCAATATTTTGATACAGCTACTTGAATGCATTGCCATATTTATAAAATTGCTTCTCAATGATTTTTTGTTCTAGAAGTCTTGGAGTGGTATTCAAACATTTAGATCATGATCTCCCATCAGGAAAACATTTTTGAGCATGCACCCTCAAACATATGTATGTTTATTCATATATCATATACATGTGGCATTGTCCTAATATAATATCTATACTTAAACTATATACACAAACAAATATAAGAGGTGTGATGAGAAGTAAATGCAAATAAAAGTTATAATATATCCTTTTGGACCCTGCACACTGATTTTTACATTACATCTTTCTACATTGTCAAAATTGTGCTCAATCTGATAAGGGCCCTTTTTTTTAAAAAATATAATCAATCATTTTCTCAGTTTTTTTTTTTTAGTTCTTAATGCTAGAGGGTTAATTTGTTTCTGCAAGTGAGCCTTTGATTACCAGAGTATAACTTCCTCATGTGGTAATTGTTAATCTTAGGAAAAGTTCCCTGTAAAGTTAATTTTTATAAATTGAGTTTGGTTCCCTGCTGACTTCATAAAATGGAAATTTTGTTTCTCTTGGGGGAAGAGGAGAAACATAGCCCGTAGATGTAATAAAATGACATGAAAGTATAGAGAAAATCTTTGAAAAGTTTATGTTTAAAAGAAAATCATTATTTTTATGTTCGAATAATGTTACTCAAAATAAGATTAAGTCTTGATTGCAAAATAGTAAAGCTACAGCCCAGCCTTTTTAAATTCCTGGGACAATACTAAAAGATCAAAAGGAAAAAAAGAGAGTAAAGAAATCACCTTCACTAACTAAATGAAAATTTTCTTTTTCTTTTATTTTTTTCATTTTTTTCAAAGCCTAGTCCAAACTCCAGTTGTTTAATATTTTCATATTAATAAAAGTAATAAGTACTAATATTACAAATGACAAAATCAACCTGTGTGTGTAATATTGATATATTTATCAAGTTAATCATTATATAAATAAAATGCTTCCTCTTGTTTATAAAGCATATTCTTTGGAGTGAGAATAGATATTCCTCAGGATCCCTCATTGAAAGAGTCAAGGAGGTAGTGGTATGTATTTTCTACTTTTTAAATTTTATTTTTTAAATTTTATTTCAAAAATACTTATTTTATTTTAAAATGCTGGCTATATAGTGAATATAAGTGTATCAATATCTGGTTAAATATTCAGGAGAGAATATTAAAAACTGAATTATTAGCTCAAAAGTATACATTTTTATTTTGAAACATAAACTAGCAGTATCTGAGTGCTATCTCAGAAAATATCCACCAATATTGATAATTATCAATTAATTTTTGTTAATGTGAATTGAAAAGCAAAAGTTAATTTTAATTTGTATTTTGTAATACTACTTAATTATAGAGTTTTTAAATTTGTTTTTTAGCCACATTAATTTTTATGTATTAATTCTCATATATGTTGGCCATTTTTTTCTTATAGAAGCATTAATATTTCAACTTATTTAAAGTATCTGTATGTATTATTTTATAATTTTATCATTAATATTATTTATGTTGTCTTTATAAACAAATGATATTCTTTTATAAAGTTTTTAATTTTACTGTAATTGTTCTCTTGTTCTGGCAACATGCTGACAAAGCAAACCTAGAGCACTTCCAATTATAAATTGAAGGAACGGCATATTTAAACATAATACATAGCTCACCTCACAAAAAAAGGAAGTTCCATTTGTCAGAAACAAAGGAAGAACTGGAAAACAGAGCATTACAGAATTACAGCCAGTATTGATGCAACACAGGGCAAATTTCCCAAAATGATGAGGAGACCAAGTCCTGCAATGAGGGAAGATGAGGGCCCTTTGGTGGAGAGTGAAGAAAGAATTCAACGCACACACACCAAAGTTAAAGTCAAATGGAAAGTTTATTAGAAAAGGGGTAACACTCCACAGACAGATTGTGGTCTCCTCTGAGAGAAGAGAGGAAGAGAGGCTTGGAAAGATGTTAAGTAGGGGGCTGAGTATTCACGGAATTCAGTTTATATATAATTCTTTAGTTCCTGCGAGTTACTGTTTAAAGACTTTGTCAACCCATTTCCTTTGATATGGACATACATACAGTAAGGAAGAGGAAGAGTATTTAGTGTGAAAAGGTAAGAATATGTAGAGTGAAAGGCTTGCTGGAGTTCTTAGCCTTAAATCCATAGGTTTCTCCTGGTTTAGCCATAGGTAATGAGTCTTGGTTCCTGTTTCCCCTTCACAGATGTGGGGAATGGGTTGTTAATAATCCAGCAAAAATATTTCTTTGTTCTAAAGGTGTCCTCCTGGCCTTGCTGCAGGGCTGACCAGCACATTGCAGTTTCTGAATGTGACTTAATTAACATTTTTTAATTCTCCTGTATCCTCCTTACATTAGTATGAGGCTGTGTAAATTGACCGTGTAGATGATTATTAAATCCCAAATTGGGTCTTAATCCTAGAGAATCTGGCTTTAATTTTCATACAGGAACTTAGGACTTGGACCTTTAGTTTATGGGGAGTTAGGACTAAGACTCCTGAGTAAAGAAAGACAGGACACCTGGAGTATATACTTACAGAAAAAGAAGAAAAAGGAAATCTTTGCAAAATAGCCTTTTGAGAAACAAAAAAAAAATTTTTGGACTGGAAAGAAACAAAAATTCCATGAGAAATCAAAACCCAGAATCTGTGCTGAATATTTGCTGTCTTACCTGGTACTGTAGAAATTCTCAAACTAGGGATTTAAATTAATAATTACTCTAAATTCTGAGAAGCTAGTGTTCTGCATGAGAGAGCCACAAGCTTGAAAAGTTTACTTATCCAATTTCCAAGTCAAGAAGGAAAGAAAAAAATTTAAAAAGGAAGCAGCAGAGAGTACATATGGTAAATAGAAAGCACACACAAAAATGACAGTGTAAATAAATCCTATGTGTAAGTAATGAACATAAATATCAAGAAATCACACTGAATAGTAAAAAGACAGATTCTAAGACTAGACTAAAATAACACAAAATACTGTGACAGACTACTTCACAACTAAAATACAGAGAGACAAATTTTTGAAAAAAAAAAGATGATGGAAGAAAGATATAAACCTGGGTCCAGCAAGATAATACAATAATATCTTGAACATGTTTTCACTCTAAAATATCTTTGATCCTGGGTAAAGTTACTATTTTTGATCTCTTACAGAAAAGAAAGAAATGTCCATAAATGCTAGAAATTGGGAATAAACTTAAAACCATAGGTACACAAACAAATCCTCAAGATCTGGCTGTTATGGCAGTGGTTTGGGGAAAGTTCATGGTGTGGTCAAGTATAATGCATGTGAGATGAGAAGATCAAGTCTTAGCTTGTAAAAAGCTGGAAAACAGATTTGAGACCATCTGTAATAAGCTAGAAAGAATTACAACCTCAAGAAAATGTTCTATCTACTGGCACAGGGAAAAGAAAATGAAATTTCTCTGTTATGACAGTGATTATGGGAAAAGAAAAACTTTGACACTATATAAGATTAAGTTAAAATTTTATACTATTTATATAGGTACTGAATCTTTGAATGAAAAATTAACACCAGCATTGTATTGATAGAATCAAATAAAAATTAATTTAGGAGAAATATTCCCATGAGATTCCTAAATTAAAAAAAGGGATTCACTAAGGATTAGCTCACATTCAAAATAAATTTAGAAAACCCCAAAAAATAATCCACTGAACAATAGCCAGTAGATAAAACAAAGAACAGAAGTAGGCCACCATTAATTTCTGATAAGAAAATACAAAATAGAGATTAGAAAAGTAAACATTTAAAATGCTTAGAATTGTAAAAAGACTTGAAAATATAAGAAAAAGACAACACATTTTGAAAAAAAATAGTTTTATAAAAGAGCCAATTAGAGATTTCAATCTTAAAAATATAGTTAGAATTTAAAAAAATAAATGAATCAAATATCAGATTAGAAATGGCTGGTGGAAGTAGTAGTTAAGTGGAAGGTAGATCAGAGAAATTATCCAGAATGCAGAACTGAAAGATAGAAAATAATGTAAGCCCAGAAGTATAACTATGAACAAAACAAACTCCCTGCCCCAATGAAGCTTACATTCTAGTGGTGGAGTTGCGGGGAGACAAAATAAACAAGTTAATGTTTTATGTTTTGAGTGGTTATATTAATCAGGGTTCTCCAGGAAAATGGAACAAAAAGGATCTCTCTCTCTCTCTTTTCTTTTTTTTTTTAAATTCACCCTCACAATTAGGGAGGCTAGAAAGTACAAAATCCACAGGGTAGACTGGCAGACCAGAGATTCAGGCAAGAGCTGATATTTCAGTTCAAGACCTAAGACTGTCCAGCAGAGGTCAGCCTTTTTTATACTCAGGCATTTACCAATTAGATGAGGCTCACCCACATTATGAAGGGCAATCTGCTTTACTCAATAACTGCAATGTCAATCTTATCCAAAAACACCCACACAGAAACATCCAGAATAGTGTTTGACCAACTATTAGGGGACCATGGCCCAGCTGAGTTGATGTATAAATTGTGGTGATAAGTGGAGCACTGGTGAGAAGGAAGTAATTGCTAAGGCAAAAGTCTCAGTATGAGGTGACTGTTTTATATATGGAAATGAAGAAGTGCTTTAAAATGTTTAAGCAGAGAACTAAGGAAGTGAGAAAATAAGCCAAATGTTCATCTGGGCCATAAAGGAAGAGAGGTATTGGCAAAGGGATCTTTGAAGTAGGAGTATGCATGACATTTGCAAAGATCAGTAAGAAGGTCAGTGTGGCTGAAGCAAGGTAACCAAGGGGAAAAGTGATAAGAGATAAAGTCAGAGAGGAAAAGGGGAATAAGTAACACATGGGTTCTGTGGCCCAGTTGATAGGCCAGTTTTTACTCTGCATAGTGAGGTGGGAATAAGCAAAAGTGTTTTGAACAGGGTTGTGATTTGATGCGGCTTTTCTTTATATTGAGAATAGACTATGAAAGGCAATGATAAAAACAGCTAAACAGTTATGAAATTATTGAAGGTAAAATCTAGGGAAGAGATGAACTTGTATTGATAGTGTTAAAAGGAGGTCAGTTTTAATGATTCTGGATATGTTTGAAATTATGGCTGACCAGATTTGCTTGTGACTTAGTTGAGAAAAATAGAGGAGTTGAGGTTAATTCTAAGAGTTTTAACTTAGGCATCTGAGAGGATGGATTTGTTTTTTATTGAGATAGAAAATATTGGGGGGAAATCAGGGTGCAGTGTGAAATAGATGTTTGATGTTTATTTTACAGTTGAGATGCTTATTAAACATTGCAATAGAAAATTTAATTTGCCACTTGGATATCCACAGTTAGTGTGAGTTCTAGATTGGGTATACAATGATCCCAAGAACGATAGCCATTAAAAAACTTAAAAGAAAAAATATATTTATGGTGAGTTCCAGAAAGAGAAAAATAGAGAGCAGTATTTAAAGAGAAAAATGGCTGAGAATTTTCTCAAACTAGAAAATATACTATACCTGTTGAGAGATTTAGTGAATTAAAGAATTCTTAATAAATCTATTTCTTGGCATATTGCAGTGAAGTGGCTAAACATCAAAGTCAAAGAGGGTATTATAAAATCGACCAGTGATAAAACTCCAGTAATAAAGGCTTCATATCAAGAATAGAGGCCAAAGAGTGAATTGGGTTTCACAAATGTGTGTATTTGTCAAAACTCATTAATTGTATGCTTGAGAATTGTGCATCTTCTTGTTTTAAATTTCGTGTCAAAGAAAAATACTGAAAATAATTGTTGAATTTTAGGTAATAGTATGCATGTTTAAATAAGAGGAAGTGTACTGATATGTGTAATATACTTAAAATGTATCAAAAATAAGATGGACTTGCTGGGTTATATATCTATTTTTAGTTTTTTGAGGAATCTTTGTACTGTTTTCCATGAGGGCCACATCAGTTTGCAGCCAACCAACAGTACACAAGGGTTTGCAGCCAAACAACAGTACACAAAGGTTCCCTTTCCTCTACATCTTTGCCAATACCTGCTATTTATTGACTTTTTGATAATAGCCATTTAACTGGTGTGAAGTGGTATCTCATTGTGGTTTTGATTTCCATTTCTCTGATAATTAGTGATGTTGAGCATCTCTTTATGCCTGTTGGCCATTCGTATGTTTTCTCTAGAGAAATGTCTTTTTGTGTTCTCTGCCTATTTTTCGATTGGACTATTTACTTTTTTGTTATTGAGTCATATGAGTTTCTTATATATTTTTGATACCATCCCCTTATTAGATATATCATTTGCATATATATTCTCCATTCACTAGATTGTCTTTTTGTTTTGTCGAAGGTTTCCTTCACTGTGCAGAAGCTTTTATGTTTAATGAAATTCCATTTTTGTTTATTTTTGCTCTTGTTTCCCCTGATCAAAGAGATGTATCCAAAATGATATTATGCAGACTGATGTTAAATAGTTTATTTTCTATGTTTATTTTTGCTACTACTGAGTATTCATCCAAAAATAAAAAAATAAAAACACTTTTAAAAAAAGATATATGCACACCTATGTTTATTGAAGAATTATTTACATTAACCAAAATATGGAAGCAACCTAGATGTCCATCAATAGATGAATAGATAAAGACGATTTATCCACAAATATGAACGTACACAGACACACACAACAGAATATTACACAGCAATAAAGAAGAATGAAATCTTGCTATGTGACAACATAGGTAGATATAGAGCATACATTATGCTAAGTGAAAGACAAATACCATATTGTTTTACTTATATGAGGACACTAAACACCAAAACAAGCAAAGAAAAAAAACAAAACAGAAACACATTCACAGAAACAGAGACCAAAGGGATAGTTACCAAAAGGGAGGGGATGAGGAGATGGGTGAAAGTGGCAATAGAATACAGTCAAGAGTATTGTGATAAATTTGCATGGTAAAAGATGATTACTAGAATTAGTGGGGTGATTACTTTGTAAGGTATAAAAATGTCAAAGCACTATATTGTACACCTGAAACTAATATAACCAACTATACTTAAATAAAAACATTTTTTTGGAGTTAAAAAATAGACTAATGGATGTATAGATATGTGATTTGTGGAACCTAGGTTATAGACATAGGTATCCTCATTTGTACAAATCTTTCAAGTTTACTGTGTGTTGGTAAAACTTCATAATAAAATATTGAAAAAAAGAAAGAGTCCAGAGATTTTAGTTGTTAAACTACTAAATAAATTAACTTTCAATTTAGGATATTTACCTAAATTTTTAATCAAATGACCATTCAAGTTTGAGGTTAAAATGAAGATATTTTTAAGCAAAGGCCTAGTTTACTACTAAAAGAACTTTGCTAAAAAAAACACCTGAGGATACGCTTCAGGGAGAACAAATTAAAAAAAGAATAAAATGCAAGAAGTAATGGTGAGCAAAAGAATATTCTAAACACATGCGAGTTCATGTTACCTGTTAACACATCATGAACAGTTCAGTAGAGTAATAGTTCTCCAGACCCTTGCCAGCATTCAATTGTCAAAGTCGACATTTGAGTTCTTGTTATATATTATATAGTTCAACAATGAAAGAAGTTGGAACATTCAAAGCTTTTGATATCCAGGCCCTTTCTTT
>PVKZ01000323.1:650000-970403 GCA_004027375.1 Macroglossus sobrinus | reverse complement strand
AAAGAAAGAAAGAAAGAAAGAAAGAAAGAAAGAAAGAAAGAAAGAAAGAAAGAAAGAAAGAAAGAAAGAAAGAAAGAAAGAAATGAGGGGAGGGAGGGGAGAAGAGAGGAGAGAGTGAAAGAGAGGAGAGGAGAGAGGAGGGGAGAGGAGGTGAGGAGAGGAGAGGAGAGAAATATCTATGCTTAAGTATTTATCTCAAACCTCCTGAGTTAAAATTACAGATTGTGGATCCTGGGACTCCGCATTTTATAAGATCCCCAGTGACTCCTACATATATGGGTGCTTAGGAATCATTGTTTAAGATTTAAACATAGGTTTTGAGAACAGCCTGTGAATGCCTTACAACTGCAGATTCTCAGAGTACACCTGAGAACCCAGAAGATCTATAATTAAGAGGTCCAGAATCTTCTTTTTCAGAAATCAGTCAAGTTGATTCTGGCTCAAGTCTAGGTGGACCGCATATGGTTAAGCTGTGCTCTAAAATCTTACTAAATTATCTGTTAGAGAAGACAACTATGGACTAGACATTAATTTAAGTTTATGAAGATGAGATCAAATCACCTAAATGGTATCTTACTTCCTTGGCCGCATCTAGCTCAAGCCATCTCCTGCTCAAGCATTACTAAGCAGGTACTGCTCCAATATACAAATAACAAATCAAATTTCTTAATTTATACAAAAAAAAAATGCATGTGAAGCTTTCAATGTAAAAGGAAGCACTTAGGCTTTTCCATTTATCTTATTTGTTATTGTGACACTTCTGAGATCTATATAGTCAAGTCACCATTATATAGCCTCTTGCTTTCAGAAACAACTGAGAAAAAGAAAATTATTGTAATATCTCCTGGTTCTTTGTAAAGTCTCTAGGCAAAAACTGACAATTTTCTGTAGACAAGTCTTCAATCTTCTGAGAAAAGCATAATATACATTGTAGCTACTTCCTGTGCCTTTTCTCAGACTGTCACCACTGCCTTGCAGCCAGAAAGGTAATTTTCCTTCTGGGGTTTCTGATCACTCTCTATGATGAAGTCATATCCTTAATAAGGCCTACCATGCTCCATAGGACATGCTCCAATCTACGACCAGCCACATCAACTCTCTTTCTTTGCTTCATCAAAATGCCACACACCCTTTCTGCTACAGGGCTCCTCCTGCCTCAGTTTTCTCTACCTGGAGATCTCTGCCATCTCTCCTTGCTTCCACTTCAGATCAACTAACGCTCACCTTCACCTGTCAGCAGCTCTGGAGTCACTTTGAGACTCCTAACTTGATTCCTAGTCAAGGTCAATGCAATTTAATGCTATTTCCATATTATGCAGTGCTTTCTGAGTGTTATGATATACTCTTTCATGCATTTATTTGCTTAATGTCTCCATTAACTAGACTGAAAGCAAAGACTGTGTCTTTTCATTTACCTTATTGTCTACCCATAGTAGGTGCTTAATAAATATTTGTTGAGGAAGTAAATGAAGAGTTTAGGTCTAAGAATGAGAGTCGGGTCTAAGATTTCAATCCATTCAGTGGGTTCATCAAATATTTATTCAGTATTTGCTATGTGCTGAACCCAGTGATAGGCACTAGGAATGCAGAGATGAACTAACTGTTTGGGAGCTGTTTTAGCCAACTTTCTTGCAGATAGATGCAGTTCAATCATCCATTAATATAAGTGGTAAGCCTTTCTCACTAATTCATCTCCCTAATTTATCTGCAAGCAATTTAGGCATATTTTATTTTTTTTCTCCCACATACCTAGATTAGTTCTAGGAGGTCTAAGTAAAATGCCCAATCAAGCCCAATTCTAGAAAACAAACCCTAACCTCGGATCAATGTTTGATTAGTATATAAAAAAGCATTTTTGGGGGGATAGATAGAATGTACAGGCTGACAAAAAATATTAGATTAAATAGTTCATTCCTTTTTTCTTCAGCAAGAATAAGACTCCGTCATTATATCAATTTTGTTAAAAAATCAATCTAGGGTATTTTGACAACTTCTAGTGGAAAAAAAAAATTTAAATACTTTCATCAGTAACAACTCTATTCATAGAAAGAATAATTTATTTTTCTAAATCTAACTTGAAATCTATATTCAAATGTGATTACCATATTTTTCAAATGCTCAATACCATTTAGAATAGTGTTTAGAGTTCTTCATATCAAATTTAAATTAAAAGGTTCAAAATAAAGTTTTGTTCTAAGTTTATATTACAAAGACCTGACTCCATTTTATATGTTTGTAATATTATCCCTTTGTTTTAAATAACAGTAACCAATTTTTCATTTGCTTTTATTTTTTTGTTTAACCATCACCTCAACTCACACCTCCAGATATTCTTTTTAGCAATTTCTTTATCTGATTATCATCTTTGCTGACTCTGTCACTTACTACCTGACTAATGGTTTGGACTACAAGAATCAGAGCCTGAATAGCCAAAATAATTTAAAAGTATATGCATTAAATAGACTTAGACAATAAATATTATACTATTCCAGTTTTATATAGTTAGCAGATCTTCATCTAATGGACCAAAGTAAACATCATAGCTCCTGTTTGTTTAAATAAATTCAAGGTACAGTTACTGGAAACCCACACTTCAACATGAAAGCTTTTGTTCAGAGGCTTGTGTTAGTGACACAATAATATTCTTACTCTGTTATGATCATCTTTTGTAGAAGTAATCTTCCGTGTTCATACCTATTGAATACATGGTGCTGTATTTTTTTTTTTTTGCCAAGTGAAGTAAGCCAAGATTAGCTATACTTTACAAATGAAAAGAAGTAAGAAGAGGTTAAATGACTTTGCCAAGGTCACACAGTGAGTACACAGCAGATCTAAGATGAAAACAAAGTGTAGTGAGCCATGGTACCTCCCTTCCTGGGAAATCATTTATCAAACACGTATTCCAAATCAAGATTAATTGGGTCAGATGATGGCTCTTCCCTCACCCAAACACATTCAATTAATATAGCTGAGATCTGTTATTTTGTATTACCATTATAAATAGAGTGTGTAATGAAAAAAAAAAAAACTACAACGTTAAAAGCAGTTCTTTTCCTACAATTAACATCAAAGATTTCATAGCCTTTCACTATCATATCTTTGTGAAGTAGGGCATTTATAGAGAATTTTTCCATGTATTATTATGTCCAGATAAAAGCTAAAAAGAATAGGTTTATGGCTCGTTGATGCTCCAATCTCATTTGTTGTTTCTAGAATTAAAGCTGCATCAAGTGTGTTTTCATAAGCATTATGTTTTCCTTTCAAGTCACATTGTTCCTATTTAAACAGCTGTCCTCAGTTCTACCTCTATCATCCTGGTTGTAATTATATTTCAACTGAAACCATTGTTGCACTTTTATTTATAACTTGGCAAAGAAGAGCAACTTAAACTACGTAGAGGTCAGTTTTGCAGAACTGGCATCAATTAAATTATTTACTAAGTGCACCAGTGTCAGAAATATTATCCTGCAGTATATTTATAAATTTAAAGGGGAAAAACTCAATTACAAAATCCATGAGCATTAATGGGTAGCAATGCTTTCTGCAACTTAATTTGAAATGGATTTTCGAACTGAATAAAGGTTGTTCCTAATCATGTCATAGAGGAGGCAGTGATTATAATTTCCTTTATATGTTTAGGATTTAAACATCTATAATTGGTCTCCTATTGAATTTGTAACAGCATAATAAATAACTCCCAATTAGGTATAATTTGAGAAAATTATTAGTTCTTATTAGAAGGATAGGATAGCATGAAGGAGAAAGGCCACCATAGATCCAAATTTCACCACACACCAGCTAAAATGACTTTGGACATTTGAACAGGCAAAACACTGGTCTTTTATTATGTACTCCCAGATATGGACAACAGGTTTAGTGTGTTTACATTAATTCTCTTATCTCCATCACCCACTTTGAAGTTACCACCTGTGAAGATTTGTTGCCCTATCTGAAATCCCCAACTGGAAGACAGGGGAAAGTATAGTGACTCTATAATATTTCACAAGATTTCAAAAGGTTATTTTAGAGAAAACAACCTCAAGACAGCTAGTTGAGATCTGGGTACTGTTATACTTTCTCATAAGTAGATTTTTATTTATAAGTTGTAAGGAAAATATTTCAGATCAGGACATAAGAATATTAGAAATAACAGTAGTATGTATATTTTATAATATTTGTTATTAGGCACTTATTTTATGCCAGGCACTGTGCTAAATGTTTAGAATACAGAAATGACTAATCATAGCTCTTGTCTTCTCAATCTAATGAAATAATCAGGCATGTAAGCAAAGAACCACAATGGGGTAGTTAGAGTCTCTAACTGAGGCATGTAGATAAAGCAAGAAACATCAAGTAGGATAGTTAGGGCACAGGGGGAGAAGAGTGAGTTTTACTGAAGAGATAATGATTTAATTATTTTTCTAAGTATTTTTTTTTTCAATCACAGAACTGGTGAGCAGAAGTTGTGAGTAATGTTGGGGTACCTACATTAGGAAATACACAAGAGCATGACACATTGTGGGTAGGGAACTTCAACATAGTCAGAACGTGTTGTGAGCCAGTGTTGAAAGAAGAGGTCGAAAATTTTAAAAGGAGATGGGGTTGACAAAGGTCCTGCAAGCTCTGCAAAGGAATCACAGATTCCTGAAATTGTTTAACTCGAAAAATGACATAATTTGACTGTCCTTTGATAAAAATAACTGTCAGTGAGGCAGTAAATATAACGTGAGGCATTAGAACTTAGAAACTAATGGTGGGGAATCTAGTAAGGAAGCCATGGTGATGGTCCAGGCAAAAGGTGTGACAAGTTCATTGGGAATGGTTAAAAAGTAATTGATTTCAAAGCAAATTGTTTATATTGGAAGAATACTGCAGCACGATTGGCTATGAATAACGAGGAAGGGAGATGCAGCTAAAATTTCTTTTATCTGTAGGAGCAGGTCTAGGTTTATGTCAAAAGTTATGGCTTTTCAAAGTTTTTATATTCATTAAATCCTTTATTTTTTATGATACAAATTTTGAGCAAAAGCCAAGTGCTAGAGAGAGAAGAAGTTCTAGAAATGGGTTTCGTTTGATTGAATAGGGTCAGCGAAAGTCATAAAAAGGCCTATAGTTTTAAGAATACTTGCCATTTGTTGGGGGGGCGGTGGTGGAGGATGGGTGTCTAGAGATGAGCAGAAGGGCCGTCCTGGAAGGAAAGCTGCTGTTTACAGGTGTGATCATTTAGCTTCAATAAGACAGATCCAAGCTGGGTTCTTTGATATTCAAAATATTTCTTTAAAATAATTTTGGAAAATATGTATGATAATCCTGATTCCATGAGTTAGTAGGTATATGACCTCTTGTGAGATTCTCCCTGACACTCAATTTTGTTATTCTTAAAATGGAAGACTGACATCTGTCTTGTAGAAGTGTTTTATGGTCTCCTCAGCACATAGTAAGCACTTTGTAAATGGTAGGTATTTGTCAAATTCCTATTAAAAGTAGGACATATATCAGTTAAATTAGAGAGTTGCTATATCCAAATTTTATATTCCTTTAAATCTTGTTTCACTTCTTTATTCATTCAGAAAGCAGTTTTTGAGTATCTCTCCTATATCAAAAACATGCAGGATTGCTGGTTATGGTCTGACAGTCAAAAGGGAAGAGAAATGCAGTCAAATAAGACAGGACAATATGATCTCATAGTTTATCAACATAATGGCATAATATTTCATTAATGTGTATTCTGTTAATATCCTTAAAATAATTTAAATTTTTGGAGGGGGTATTATTTCTTAAAACTGTTGCAGAAATTTGAAGACCAATTGTGTTACCCAAAAGGTTTTGTTTGTTTGTTTGTTTGTTTTAGAAGCAGAAAAAAACACCTGCAGCATTTTTTTGTACTAAACTCATTCAATGTCAGAGAAAGAGAAAATTGTTGGCAAGAGAAACCAGAAGCAAAACTTGCAAGTGAAGTCAAACAAAATACCAGTCAATTCTTGTAATATGTATTAAAATGCTTTCATTTTTATATCCCATTTAACAAGTAGGTTTTTCCTATGATGCAAAAATATATTTTTTTTCTCTCAACACTTCTACAAATTGCTTTTTGTGTAATATACTGCACCATAGGATACCTACTCAGAGAGCTGATATAAAACATCATTTTGAGAAACAAAAGCAGTGTCAATTTCTATGGCAAAAAAATGAATACTACATTCCAAGTTGATACAGGATCTGACACTTCAAATCTAAAATAAATTATTTAGAAGGCTCACAATCTTTTCTCCCTGACCTTGGTAATGACAGCACTTGTGACCTCGAATGAAGTGCAATACTAAGGATGAATTAGCAGTTTCTTAATGTATGTTTCTGTGATCATCAGTTCATTTTCCAACATGTAATTTCTTTCTCTCTAAGTCAATTTAACCAGCAGCATGTTGCAAATGTGACTCATTTCATCTGTGCCTATGTGGTTGGAATTATGTTGCTGCAACAAGACAACCTGACAGATTTTTTGAGCCTACGAAGTTGTCCATTTCAATTAACGGGACACCCAGGACATTTCCCTGTCAGGATAACAAAAGTGTGCTCTGATTTGCCTCCTCTCTGAAAAAGGAAAAAATACTATGCACTGTTAATATCAAGTCAAGAATTTTTTTTTTTTCATAACACAAGTCTGAACAGGAACTGAATATAAAAAATAAAAAAGAATCTATACATTTTGGAACTTAGAGGAGAGTACTTTCTCTTTTCCCCCTGCATTGTAGTGTATGTGTCTTTCCTAATTCTGCCAGTCCTGTAGAAAAATAGATGGACACATTCATGATTTTATATTGCAAATATTACTTGATGTTACCTATCCATAAAAATAGGTCTGGGTTTCCTGTGTTTGGGAAAGGAAAAATTTTGAAGAAAATATTTCATTCTAATGTTTAAATATTGTTTACTTTATGAACCCTTTGATGAAACCGCAATGTTCAATTCCTCCTAGGCCAGGGCTAAACAAGGCTACCTAAGGGGTGGTAAAGGAAAAACAGTGTCATGAGAACTCCAAATAATTTCACAAAGAATTCATGCAGCTTTTCAATAATACTTTAATGACATTAGAAACCGACATTGTCTGGTTCTTAGTCAACATTGATATATGCTGGACTTTTAATGTAATTACACATGTAAACCATAGCTTTTCTAGTTCAATTCAATTTCTCTATGTTCTATTCTTGATGTATCTCTTTTTGTTACTGGTTTTTGTAAACCTGTATCAGAAAGGAATAAGAGAAAAACACTGAAGCAAATCTTTTTTCAACTATAAAAACATCCCTGCAAATATATGAGAGCATTCTTTAGATATACCATTTTGTGTGGTTAAGCTTCACAAACACATCTCTGCAGCAGGCTACACATTTAGCTGGGAGACAACTAAGTTATAAAATTGGTTTTGGACTATTAAGAAAAGTAATGGAGCTAAAGGGTAGAGATTCTATCATAAGCCCATAAAATAGGAACTTTTCCTTCTGGTAAATTTCTTGAATACTGGTTTATTTTCCTTTATATGGATAATAATCATTATCAAGACACCTCACACTTTATCTCCATGCACAGTGGCCGTCAAATAAAATTGTGCATACATATGAGGCTAACATCTTGCAAAAAAGCCCTTTCTTTAAAAAAATCAATGATTACAATAAATAATAATAGCATTATACAATTTGGGAGCTGAAAAAATGAGTACCCCCACAAAAAAAAAGTAATTTTAAAGGTGAAAACTACTGTCTAAAGAGGTTGATTTGCTCCAAATAGGAAAGTTCACTGGTAACAGATAAATAGACAGTGCTATCATCTTCCCCTAGAAAAGTATTTTACCCTTCAGTGTGTTGTATCACTTGATAATAGGAAAGAATTTAGAAAATTTATAATGTCCAAATCTAGGCTTTTTAAGGAAATAATTTACTATAACTCATATTTTTAATTTAGCTTTCAAATAATTGAATTTGGTTTAAGTAGCCAATATTAATTAACATTTTTATTCTGTTGCCAAAATAAGTGTATTTCTTACATTTTGTTGTCCCTTGTACTTTTTAAAGAACACCTTAAGGACTATCATTTTATTTTGTCAGCACAGCTGTCCAATAAAGTAGCTATTTATTTTTGTTTTGTTTTGCTTTCCCACTGAAGACACTGAAAAAAAGGAGGTAAATTAGGACTTTACCAAGTTCACAAAGCAAGTCACATATTAACAATAATGAGTGCCAATGAGTTTGTAGAAGGGAAAACTACTTTTCCCAGATATTGGCTGATTTGTACTCAGCTATTGAGAGAAGCTAAATATGTTATTTAATTCTTTTTGAAGAAACATAACCTCACTTCTCTAAATGATATATGGAGCCTCAGTGTAAATACTTCAACTGAGGACTTAAAACCAGTTAGAGGCAAAACTGGGTTTCAAACTCTAGATTGCTACTTCAAAAAAATCTTGGGTCTTCTAGAATAATGGTTCTCAAAATGTGGTCTGTTGACCCCCTAGAAGACCAAAAACCTTTTCAGGAAGTCTATGAAATCAAAACTATTTTCATAATAATACCCTTTTTAATCTCATTGTGTAACAATTTTACAATGCAGTTTTCTAGAAGTTACATGATGCAAATGTGTAAAATAATGACTCTCACTAATATTTTTTTGAAATATAGTTATTTTTTAAAAAACATGTTAACTATATTGACATGTTATAGATTTATTTGTTCATTGTTATTTTAATAAAGTAATATTTTACATTTCTTACCTTTAATTTCTAATAGGTTATATATTTGTAGATGTAATTCACACACAAATACTCTTTTGGAACCCTCAATAATTTTTAAGAGTGTAAAGGAGTTCTGAGACCAAAAAATTTTGAGAACTACTATACTAGAAGAAGCTTCCTCACTGAGTAAAACTGGAAACTACATAATATGGCAAAACAGCCCAGGACTTTCAAACGACAAGAAAAGCTAACTGTGCATCAGTATTAGGGCTGATAAAACCTTGCTGCCATGTCATTTATGTAACTTATCCTAGAAAGAAATTGGTAATTATTATTCTTTTCTTAGAGGTCATGAGTTATGAATCATCACTAGAACCAGGTATTCAAGTCTAACTCATGGCTTAGTTTCAGCAAAGGTCTCAAAGACCGAGAAGGAAATGATAAGTGATAAAACCCACACATGCCAAAGTGAGGGGCTGGAATTACATAGACCTTTCAAAGGCAATTTTTAAAATTGGTTTGACAATGCCTCTCCTACTTGGATGAAATAAAAGGGTAGAAGTAGGAGAAACCAGGTTGTGGGAAATTGAATAACTTTTTTAAGTATACTTGTCAGTATTATCTGAGTCTTTATGGGGGAGAGATGGAGAAAGCTTGCCTCTCACATGAAATCTAGAGAATGGGGCTTTAGAGAGACTCATGAAAGCCTCATCTGTGACTTATAGAGTCTCTGGGGACACGGCTGAGGCCTGATTCAAAGCAGGAAAAATCCAAAACTAGGATATCGTGACTGGCTCAGCCTTCAAATAAAGGAGCGTAAAGAGGAGACTTACTGAGAGCAGTCTGGACTCACAGAGGGTGACAGGGCCCAAGTATCGTGAGCATTTTTTCTGGGACCAGATATCACAAGAACAGCCTGAAATTGTTATTTTTAGTAACACTTAATTTTTAAATCATTATATATTTTATAGTTCAAAATAATTCATTTTCATGATTGTATTATTTTATTCCTACAGAAAAGTTACAAGGACAGTGCAAAGAACTCCTCATATGCTCTTTGCCAAGATTCAGTGATTGTTTATATATTGTGTCATTTGCTTTGTCATTTCCCTTCTCTAGTTCTATTAATCACTCTCTCTCCCAGCACACGCACACACACTTTTTTCTGTACCATTTGTCTGTAGGTTGGAGACATCATACCTCTTTATCCTTAAATACTTCACTGTGTATTTCCTAAGAATACGTGCATTTTCTGGTATAACCACAGTACAGTTAACAATTTAAGGAAATTTTTCATTGATACCATAGTATTATCTAATCTACAACTGAATTGTTTCAATTCTTCTCAAGAAGATTGCCTGGAAGAACATCCTGACCTCACACAGGGGTAGAACTGCTAATATCCCAAAGCTTTTGAGAAATATGAAGGGTGAACAAATGAAAACGCATAGGTCTTTAACTTTGTTCTGAGTGACTAGCAAGAATTCTTAGAAAATTGATGTTGGGGATAAAAGGGTCTCATTCACTAAAGATTAATTCAAGAACTTATTTGCTGGGAAATGGGGTTGAAAGAGGTACTTGGCCAGTGAGCAGGAAGGCAAATTCAAGAATGGGTTCAAAAGCAGCCATCCCAGACTCCTGCATGTGCCTTTTGACTAAAGTTTGATTTGATTGCAGATCCCAGGGCTACGCTGCTTCAACAAGTAGAAATCATTTCTTTTAGTGGCCACGTATGCTGCTACATTGCTATCTGGTGCCAGGATTTTGCATAACAGTGTGTTAAGGTAATCTGTAAGGTATCTTTATCATTCTCAAAATATGGAGGCCTTTATTCCTTTAATAATCATATATTAACTGAATGTCTACCTTGTAAAGTCTTGGACTTGGAATAAATTCCTGATCAGTCTCTTCAGCACTCATTTATTTGTGCATTCATTCAACAACTTTTTACTGAGAAGTATAATATAACATACTTTCTTGATGCTAGGAAAACAGAATTTGACTAAAATAGGCAAGATCCCTGCTCTCCTGGAAGTTACTTTTGGGGGTACATCCTGTTGTCCTTATTGAGCTTGACTACAATCTCTGCAAGGGGGATGCTGCAATGATGTTATATTATGTTGTACACTATAGTTTTTCTGCTATGGAGATTAAGGAAGGACTTGTATCAGAGAATGAAGGTAAAGGAGAATTTAGTCCAGCTCTGTTATCTGTAGTGATGTGTTGTCTGCTTGAAGTCCTTCTTGTTGGCTACATATTTTATTTTTTAATAGGTCCAGGATAGTGGGTACTTAATCCTACATTTATTGTGACATTTTGACTATCAATTGCAAAGTAGAACACACTTATTTAAAATATGCTTATAAAACTTTTCTTTAAAAAGATAGAATTTATACAGTCAAAAGGTATAACCCACATGTATTAAAATTATCATTTTAATATAGCCCACGTGTGTATCAAAATTAATATTTTGAATATCAAGTGCAAGTGTTGATTTTCTATCTAAAGTTCTATGCATGGTTTTACCTTCAGGCAGATCTGATTTGTCTAGAAGTATTTTGACGTGATACATGTATTAAACACTCAAGTTCAAATCAGAGTAATTTTCTCTTGGAGGCAAAAAAATTACTTTTACTTCATTATTTTTACTTCAATGTGAATCATGAGCCTCATCAGCATGATTTCATTTCCTCTAAGTTGACTTTAAAAACTCTTAAACTCAAAGCCAAAATTTAATGATATTTGCTTGTTAAGCTTTATAGAAGCATTAGGCTAGCCTGGAAATAATGCTTAAATTATATTGAACCTTAGAGTTTCTAATAGCCATTTTTAAAACCATCAGAAACTAAGTTTAAAACTTGCTTTGAGAATGTCATTCTAGACACAAACCTAGAGAGAAAATTTAGAAGTATACTTTGTGTCAGAGTTCTGACAATTAATTTACATTATAGACTTCTTGATTTCTTAATCATAAATAAATATGTGTATATATACATATATGTATGTATATATGTATATAGGTTTGTTCTGCAATGTATACATACACATATATGTTTATGTGTGTGTGATAGCTATTTGGTGATAGAAATTGATAAAGACTGCCTGATTCTAGAGTTTTTGTTCTTTTTTAGTGCTATACACTATATTTGTATAAGTGACCTGTGAGAAGGTTGGTAATATTGATGCACATAAACATTGTTGGGGAAGTTTATTCTGATTTTCCTGTTGAGAATTAGCTTATGTCTATATTTGAGTGTACAACTATTTCAAAATGATTCTTCCCCTCAGTGCTAGATATAAGAAACTGAAAATCAATTTTAAAAAAAACCTTGAAATGTCTTTAGTGTGTAATAGTGAAGAATTATGATTTAAAGCTTTGATTGGTTAATTGTATGCATCATGTAGTTTCTCCTAATTTTATAAAGAAGTATTACTATTCAAGTGTTTTAGATTGCTCCTTTTCTAATTCTAAGTTAACATATTGGCTACAGTATATTCTTGTTTGAATATTTTTAAGAAAGAAAAAGTTATTAACCCATTAAGATTTATATCTGTTGCATAAACATATTCCAGGTACACAAAGTTATTATTGTTTCCTGATCAAAGAGTCTTCAGTGGCTGGTTATATAAATGAGGAAATGTAGGTTCAAATAAGTAGTCATATTCTATAAGTGTTTAGTATATTTGTATATTGATCACTTAAAAAAAATGCCCATTCTCATCCATTGAACATATTCTTTCCTAAAAAGAAAATGCCATCTTTGCAGTTAGGAAATCAAAAAGGCATATTAAAAAAAAAAAAAAAAAACACTGTACTTTTATTTTGTTGAATCATTTGGTTTATTTGCCTGTTTGTTTTTAGCTATTAGAATATATTTAAATTTGTTTGAAAATCCACATAGCATTAAATATCAATGTGTTCTTTTTACATCATTTTATAGATCCTTTGAAATTATTCACAAATTAATTTAACCTGAATATTTAGAAAAGGCTTTAATCTTACTCTGTGGTATTAAAAAGACTTAAGTTTTTGCTGTTTTGCTATTTTTTTTTAGCATAATCATCTTTCCCCTGCCTCAGGTCATTGTGCTTCCAAATCTCTCCACCTGGAAGGTTCTTACCTGGATCCTCACACAGCTGTCTTCCTCAGTTTTTCTACTCAGATTTCTTTCCAGAGTGGACTTTCCTGACTACCCTACCTTAAATAGGCTCTCCTGCTTGCTTCCTGCTTAATTTTTTTAAGTCTTTCCTGCCTATAATTTTCTACTATTACTACCTGGAGTTATATTGATTCACTTTCTCATCAGTTCCATGAAAGTAAGAAACTCATCTACTATATTCGCCTCTATAAACAGTGCATATCATGTTAAAGGTGCTCAAAAAAATGTTTTAAGTAAAATAAAAAATATAGATAGATGGTAAATATAGAGATAAAGATATAACCTGACCTCTGTTGAATGAATACAGAAGGCAAGTTGAAAACCAAAAGATTTAGCCCTGTGACAACCACACACACTTAAAGCCAATTTATAATGAAACAATTATCATGCCCAATGTGTCTAAACAAAGAAATTTCTTCTTTTTTATGAACAATCTGACTAAAACATAATATGATGGAAAGAGATTTGACTTTGGGTGGTGAACATACAATGCAATATACAGATGATGTATTATAGAATTAAACACTTGAAACCTAATTAACTTTACCAACCAATATCATCCTATAAACTTAATTAAAAAAAAAAACATTATATAGGTATTTTAACTTGAAACAATAGAAATAAGTTATTTAAAAGCGTAAATAAAAGCTATATTAAGATAAATTCTCTTTGCAAGAATTAAAGGTGTAGCACCACACAATTATTTTACATTTTTGTAAATAAATATAAACCAGCTTAGCTATGGAATTCACAACAACCATTGGGCAAGTTTTAATAGTCAGTTGCCTGTCTGTAGATGGATATATCTCTTAATACATTACCCAATATTTGAGCTTGCCTATCTCTTTTTGTAAGCATAGTCTGAATTGATAAAAATCTCCATATTTCATCAGGATAAAAGAGCAGAAGAGGCATGTTGAATACCACCAAATCCATAAAATGAGATTATTGCTTGCTTGTTCAAGTAATATTGTAGAAATATTTAGTTACTTTTATCATCTCAGAGATGTCTCCATGAAAAATGTGTCAGAAAACTTCAAAAAATTAATGTAGTTTGTTGATAAGCCACTTTAAAATTTCCTTTCTGTAAAGTTATTTGTATTCTACTAAGCTTGTCAGACCTTATCAGATTTTTCTTTACTCCAACTGAAAAATATATGTTAAACATAATCTAATATTATTGTTTTTCTTCTGAAATTTTAAGTGTAAATGCTATAATATAATATGTACTCCTAGCCAGCCTAATGCTTTAGAGATTCAAAATTCAAAAACACAGAATTAAACTGAGGACAAAATTGACTGCTATTCAAAGTTTTTTTACGAAGAGAAAGTTAAAACATACATATTTATTTCAGAAATTCTAACCTCTATGAGAGTGAAATCCATGTATATCCAGTGAGCCTTTATAGCCATAGCACATATGACTATATCTGCACATAGACAATGCATTTTTAAGTTAAAAATATTGATGTTATATTAATGACCTCCCCCCAAAAAAATAAAAATAAAAAAATTATAATGCAGTATTAGACATTTGGGTATTAGTGATAAGTGGTTAATAATATAGTTTTATTTTTGGTCTAAAATGTGCCTGTTTTTCTGAATATAGTAGTGGGAAGCAATAAAACATATCACCATGATGCCTGTGTAGCTGGGTGAAGATTTTATGCTTTTTCTTAAGTAAAAGCTAAATTTTATCACTGACCTTGTCGCAAGAACAATAGTATAGTTGAAATCAGAATAAGAAATAGAAAATGTATGTGCAGGTTCCTAACATTCTGCAGTAAGTAATAACAGTAATAGATTTTCTAAGAACATTATTTCAAAGAACTCATGTTAACAATAGTCTTACAAATATTTCTTTTTTCTCTATTCAGTGTTTGGAACACTACTTTCTTATTCGAGAAGTTATACAAGATATATTTGGCTTTTGAACTCCTTCATGGTAGTAGAATACCTTCTCATTTCTAGGTAATTTCTACTAATGCAGATATCAATTATGCTTTCAAACTTTTCAATATCTCGCTCTTGTGTGCTATAGGTAGTGCAGGTTGGTTTTGTTTTATAGCCTTTGTTAATGCATTTGCAGACTGCATTGAAAGAATCTGATAAAATTATTCCACATCATCATCAACAGTGTGAATAGTTTTTCTTTTTCTTATTTTAATCTACACACTGCACTAGTGTACTACACATTGTACAAATCAGTAAAAACATAAAATTAAGTGACTAATGTTCATTCTGGAAAGTTGTGGTTTTGGAGAAAATATATTTTTTCAATGCTTCTCAAAACTAAGCAAGAGAAAGGGTAAATAAAATAGAAAATAAAACCAAACATATACTCTGCCCTCTTCCTGCCATCCAGATTCAGAAACATTTACAACTTCTGACTTGGTGATTAATTTAGCGTCACTCGTAAAATTAGTGAAATTAAAATATTTCTCATGCATGTAATGCTATTCTCTAGCTAATGAACCTTGAAGGAAGTTTTATTTATATAGATGTGCTAAGTGTAAACACAGGAGGTTATATGGTAATTAGAAGTTAATTAATTATAGCTGTAATAAATGTTTCTTTAAGAAGTCCTAAGGTAACATTTTTCAAGTAAAGATAATTTTATAGCCAACTGTGTTATCAAGATAATGCTCTTCTTACTCAATCATGTGTAGAACAGTAACCTTAATTTAATGTTACACTGTTTCTAACCACCTGCATAGCATAAATTCTAATCATTTAAGTGCCATTGCGTTCAGTTTCTATGTCAGTCTTGCCTCACTGTCTATGCTTTTATTTTTCCCTCTTGAGAAGAGGTTGTCCATGTCATAGAAGAAACTATAGGAAATTTTGTGATTTTAAATCAGGCAATGTGTCAGGATTAAACACGTTCATAAAAGAAACAAAAATGTTATACACTTTATAATATACTTTAAAAATTTTACCTTACAACAGTTCGTTATATTTTATTCAAATGTTTTTGTAAAACAAAGTTAAATAAAACATTACCTAATCAAAGGCATACTACCAAATTGCTTTGCTGTATTGATCTTTTGAGAAGAATAATTGATCTCTTGAAACAGCTACATTTTGTTATGTGGAACAAAGCTTGGAAAGTACCTACTCCAAAAGTCTTAGAAAATCTATTACTGTTATTACTAGATGGTATGTCTATAGATAGGTGATAGATAAATAGACACACACAAACACATATGTACCATGATTCAATATATAAAAATATATTCCAGAAATAATAAAGCATGCATAGTTAAGTATGGAATAAATAAAAGTCCGTATGCTAAAAATGTAGATATACATGTGTATATGTATATGTTTCAAGAATTATATATATATATATATATATACACACATATTTATGATTTAATATATATGTATTATCTCAGAAAGAATAAAGCATGCATATATAGGTACAGAATAAACACCTAAAATTTAAAGATTTATTTCCCTAAATAACATTTATTAAAATCAGCTTCCTCAATAAAACTGAGATTTAAATAATCATCAAAAAATAGTATTATTTGCAATGAAATTAACTATTAATGAAACAATTATTTTATTTCTCCCATGTTAAAAGTCTATTTTCAAAAGTCCACAGGAACATTTTCCTTAGTTTAAATAGCATATATATTTTATTATGTACATTCTGCAAATACTTCTGATCAATTATAAATAATGTACAATTTAAAGTTATAGTAGATTATACTCAATGTTTTAATTGGGCCTTTCATGTTATTTTATTAGCACTTGCTTCTTTTTTTAATAAAGAAGCATGAAGACTATGTGACATGGAAACAACCTCTTAAGATCATGGGTAATCTTTTACAGCATATCAGAACATTCAAGAGAATTTTCTGTTTGGGGCTTGAAAGTCCCTAATTGTTCATGTCAGTTCACTCTTACTCCATGTTAAGGTGACAATCCTTGTCAGTTCCCTATCATGTAACTTTCATGTTAAGCACATCACACAATTAATCCTGGCTCTTTAAAAACATGAAAGGAAAGTGAATACAGTACATATGGGCAAGAGGCTGAGGTATGGGGGTAGCAGTTATCTACCTGGGAAAGAGAAAAAACAGGATAGTATAGAATAAGAATAATATTCTGCTATTTGACTTATTACTCATGGAAAATGTCTAGAGTCTGTGCACATAGATGGCAAAATATGTCCTATCCCCCTTTCGTTTCTATCAAGAGTGATAATATTTATTGAATTATATAAGCTTTATATAAGGCTTTATGAAAATAGGTTATAAATCTAAATAAATGTGATGGGAGATAATTAAATATGATTTCCATGCCCTATATAATAACTAAACACCTTATAGACATCCAGTATATGCATATAAAAGGCAAGAGCATAGCTAGCATTAAGTCTGAGGGATAATAGTTCCATAATTCAACTGCATTACCAAATTGGGTAAGTAGAATTTTAGTGAAAGTATGCTATATAGAGAAAGACTGACTGGGTTCTTCAGTAGTTTAGTTCAACAAATATTTATTTAGAACTTCATATATGCTAGGCAATGTACTACTAGGTACTATAAATCTCTTGGAGAGCTTCCGTTATCATGGGGTTAAATAATAAAAAAAATGGAATTTAACATAATGTACTAAATGTTGTAACAGAGGTATGAATTGGCATTTTATGGACAGGGACCTTTTCTTTTTGTTCTACACAACTTCTAGAATAGTACTATAGAAACTCAAAAACATTTGTTGAGCTGTACCTAAGAGATGAAACTGTAGCTCCACTTGGGGTCACCTCTAGTGTGTTGACAACAGGACTGTGATTTGTATTCGACCAGGAAAAGATCTGTGCTTCCCATCAACTTCTGCCAACCAAGTTTACTATTTCTAGCATTTAAATAATATCACTATGTGGACATATTAGTTCACATTTTGACTGTTAGTAAAATTAGAAGTTCATGTGGTAGATATTACATAGTCTCCATTAAAGTCTGTTAAAGTGAATTATTATATGATTATTTTCTGATTCTCCCCTATACCAAGAACATGGAAGTGATTTTAATAAAATCAGCTTTTTAAAAAAAATGGCATGACCTTAAACTATAACTAAAGAAGAAATTACAGTGCTAGGAGATTCTATGGTAACTATCACAATGACACCATTAACAAACAGTAAAAATTCACTTGCTATAGTATGTAATTACAAAATAATTTTCATTTCAATTTGAAGATTGGTCTCTTCAGCTGAGTTTTCCATCAGCGAGTCAAACACTCAGGCTCTCATAACACCTGCCTAGAGTCCTACCTCAAAGGAAATATGTGTAAGTAGTAAATCTTGACCATATTCTGTCAGGAAAAATCAGTTGCCCTTCACTGACAACCATATTTTCTCCAAAATAAAGTTTTGTTTGTTTTTGCTTCTAGGGTTTTTAGAATTAAAAAGGTGCTGTGCACTTAAAGAATTGAGAATATGTCTATTTGAGTTAACATGGACAGTGATATTTTCAAGTCATCATATAACATCTTAAGCTATTCCCCTGGTGTTTAGCTCTTAATTTAGATACTCATGTAAATTTTGTTGACTCTAAGAGAAAATGTATCATTAGACTTCCATGACCATGCAGTTTTATTTCTTGCCTGATAAAATCCTATGTGAACTATGTATATCTTCGGAGTTAAAAAATCGTATAACAAATGTTTTATGCTTCTTATAAATATATACTGAAAGTAATCCCACAATATTAAATCCTCATATGTTTAATATAGGAATAATAATATTCAGGTAAAAGTTCCAAGAGAACTGATGAGTTTTTAAAAGGCTGCATGTTAAACATTCCTTGGAAGGGCTTCTATTTTTAAGGCTTTTTGTTCCTCTAAGATTGGATACATTCAATTAATATTAGAAATCAAAGATACTTCAATAAATCAGTTACCACAGTATTTTCCGTTAGGGTGAGTGTTCTATTACCCCAATCTAGTCTGATGTCTATATTTGTACACTCTTTTTATTTACAGGTCAGGAAGGCAGAGATGAAACTGATGTCTTGAGAATAAATTTAACATGAGAAATTGCTTATTTTCTATTTTATCTCTACTTTATTCTCCAAGTAAATGTTAAATAAAGAAGACTGAAGACCACTTCTTCTGGGCTATGGTTTTGTCATGGTTCGCCCTGAACTTCCATCTTGGTATCTTCTTATAGAGTGCTAAACTAAACTCAAACTATAGCAAAGCACTAAAGTTGAGCCAATTAGCACAGAACTATAATGTAATGCCATATCTTAAGATCCCACTTATTTGTTCAATGACACTGCTAGACTTGAATTTGTAGCAACTCAAGGCTTAAATAAATCATTTTCTCTCCTTCAACTCTAAATCTATATATCAGATTCCTGTTTCACTCTCCCCATTCAACCTAAAAGAATTGGAAAGCTGAGTCAACTTATGTTCATTTCTTGTCATTTCACTCACATCCTATGTCCTAGGTAAACACCCTATGTCCTTAGGGCCCTTTGCAAAGGTATTTGGTTGGCTTCTTTTTATAAACGCAGAAACTATGCAAGTATCTATTTTATCTCAATATTCTCCACAGTCTCTAATTGTTGGAGTACCAGAATCTGTATAGAAATCAATACCCTTTGAAAATAGTCCAATTCTTTGGTTTTCTCTCCTTTGTGCCTTCCTTTGTTGTTGTTGTTGTTGTTGTTGTTGTTGTTGCCCACAGAGACATGAATTCAGCTTTACTGACCCTCCAACTTTCTTATAGGGATATTGCTACCAAGGGTCTTGATTTGAATACAGAATTATAAGAAACATTGTGGTCTGTTCTGACAAAGCTGGAAAAAGTGGTCTCCGCTCACCTCTGCAGTGAATCAGACTAAAATGAAAAGCTTAGGTCAAGTCATAGTTTCACATGTCTTTAAGGATATTTGACTAGAACATTCTAGTTAAATAAAAAAAGAGGTATATGTTTTATCTCCATGTGATTGGTTCTGTGCCCTTCTTCTCAAAAGTGTCTAGGTAAATAGGACAATGAGAATAAAACAAATGAAGGGCTTCACAGGAGTACCAGGATCACCAACTAAACTTGATGGCCAAGAAGTCTTTTGGCAGGGAGGGTTAACTTTCGATCAGTAATCCAGTTCATTTTCTGAGTTCAAGGTATATCCTGCCCATCTATCAGTAGATGCATGTTTATTAAGCCTTTATGCATTTTAAGTCCTACAAATTACAGAATGTGGTCTCTTCTAGTTGTCAATTCAAAGTTAGCATAGATGTAACTGAGGAAAATAATGAGATCGTGTATAAGTGAGGGCTGAGTTATGTGTCTTAAAATGTTAACTGTTCGACAGGCCTATAAGAAAGAAAACACATGAGGAAGCCAGTGTTGATTATCATAGGCTTCATGGAGGTGTCAGCAATTGTGTCTGGTGGGTCTTAAATTAAATAGCTCTTCATGAAATTAAATATATATCCTGAGTTTCTTCAGCTTTTCCTTTCCTAAGATAGGCAGTGTCAATTCTATGACCTTGTATTAAAAGAATATTTACATAAACTCCTGCCATTTTCTAGCATCTTTTGAACACTCTTCATCACTTGGGGACCCTAGATGTGAAAGCAGGGAGTGTGTAGAGTCACTTTAATAAAAATAAAAAGAACATAAAGATTTTTATATCTACATGCTTATGTCAGTAGTACATGTAAATGTCACTTTATACATAATAAAACCATAAATAACCTTTTGCATTCGCTCTTCTATATTAAAGTCTCTTTAAATGGGATTTATTTTTCATTACTTGAATAGATGCATTGTTCTTTTATTCATCTTTTCTATTTTTCCCCATTTCTCTTCATTTAAAACTCATATCAGGCTATTCTGTTCTATAAAAATGTTCACAGTTGCCCATTTTAATAAACAGGATCATTACAGAAATAGAGCTGGAAGGCACCTTGGAGAATCACCTTTTTTCACTCTCTCATTTCACACTGATAAAATTGAGGTCAGAATAGATTAAATGATTTGCCTAAAGTCACACAGTAGATAGAGGCAGAGGCCAACTAAGATTATATGATACTAAATTTTACTTTTGTCAATATACAATATTATTCATTCAACAAATAGTTATTCATATGGAAAGTACTATTCTGGGGGCCAGAGACTAGTAGAGGATCATACAGGAATAATTCTGCTCCTGTGACAAATGTTTCTTCAGGGTTTTTCTCCCTTAGGTATGTTCACTATGACTTTGTTATACTTTTTTATTTCAATAATTTTATTTCTTCATGCTTTGGTAGTGTCCTTATCTTTACTCAGTCCCAATTAACTTCCCTAAGCTTCTCATTTAATTAATTCCCATCCTCCTTTTCAAGGTACAAACTGGCTTTCCTGACTTAGTGCAATTCTGCCTCAATATCCACCCCCCATTCTAAAATAATTATTTTGAGTATAATAAAAATGTTAAACATGGTTGAACTCAGTATGTGATTATTGTAACCCCGACTGTCAACAAATGTTTTACTATGTTTTGATTTAGATAATAAAGTGTCACAATAGAAAAATGAGTAGACCCTTTATCCTGCCTTTTTTCAATCTTGGCTGGTAAATATTTGCTTCTGTCATAATGAGGACAGGCTGGTAGACTTAAGCCTCCTAAATGGCGGTCAATGGTTATACACAAAAAAGAAAATAAATAGGAAAATCTCTTTGCTTTAATTATGAGACATAATCTTTTGGCCTTTTACCTACTGAAGAAAGTCCATATTCTGTATTATTGCCTTCCTACCAGCAACATCACAGATACCTATAGTGATTGAATTTATATATGAAACATTGGTTTATTTATGAAAAATCTGTTTGTTTACCCTATTACAAAATGAATAATTTTTCTTCTATTGGCTAATATTCTCCCACAGCCATTCAGATAAACATCATTATCTTTTATAGTTATAGGCAGAATGAAACAATCCTGTGCTTAATGAACAAAATAAAAATATCCACAGTTCAGTGTTTCGTAGAGATATTGAAAAACAGCTCTTCATTATTATTTTTTAAATGTTTTATAGTCTCTTTTTAGTTATGTTTGTTTTGCTATTATTCCAAACTCTCATAAAAATTTGCAAATTAGTATAAATTCTCTTATGCTCTTTACCTAGATGAACCAATTTACATTTTGTCCTATATCATTTTTACTTTGTCTCATAAAATATGTGTCTATATTATATATTATGTATTATATATAATATACATATTATATATATATACTTATATAAACAATTCATATATTTTTCTAAACCATTTTAGAATAAGTTGGAGACATAGTGTGCCTTATCCTGAATACTTTTAGTGTATATTTAATGTATTTCCTAAGAACAGGATTTTCTCTTAGATCACACAGAACAGTTAACACAAACAGGCAATTCTCCATAGATATACCATTATATAATTCATAGTTCATATTCGAATTTTCTATATTGTTACAGTACTGATCGTAATAGCTGTTTTTTCCCCATTGGTCCAGGATGTAATATAGAATTATATGATGCATACAGTCATTATAAAATGCTGTATGTTTTTTGTTTAAAAGCTTACATAAAATGCTGTATGTTTTTGTTTAAAAGCTTACATTCAGTCACTAATGACCTGGATAGTATCTCTTTTTAAAGTAATCTCTGCTGAGTGGTATTTCAAAAAAAAGAATTTAAGACAAAAGAAGTCTAACAAAATCCCTTAGGATTAGTGATGTCTGTGCTGAGAAAATGGCACATCAAGTTTTGATGCTCTGACCACAGTTTTAGAATTTCAATAAGAGGGAGTTCAAGAAAGAGAAAATCAGAGTTTATCAACATTTGCAGTTCTGAAATTTAAAACTTGAGGTGGGGATTCTTTTGCCATTTCAGTCTACCTGGGACTGAAGAAATAATATTTACAAAGACCCGTGTTGTCAGGAGTCACAGTGCATGCTTTAAATTCAACCCTAAATATCTATTTATCTCAGTGTGGTATTAAGGGGGCTCAATTAAAATCAATATATTTCCATCAAAATGAAATACATGAGATATTGAAAACAAAGTTTGGATTTAAATATTAATTACTTGTCATTCTTAAAAGTGAATCCCCTTTAAAAATACACAGCTGTACATTTTAAATTTCCAACATTAATAAATAGTTTCTCCGCCCACCCCCACCACCACTTCTAAAACTGGGGAAAAAAAGACCATTAAAGAGTCATCAGCTTTATTCTATAAATGCATAAAATGTTTTGTGAAAAATACATAAACCTACCTTAAAAAATTTATATATATATAAATCTACTTCATGTTATTGTTTCTAAGAATTGTATAAACACGTAAAAGTACCAAGTCTCAATATGGGGACACCGAGTGAGTCAGACCTACTGATACCCACGAAATTACTGAAAAGTTAGACAGGTGACAGAAGATGCCAAATTATCCTGTGCTATTTTCACTTTTTCCTCTAAAATAGAGATGTTTATACATGCAAGAGCCAGAAATTAGCTACCAGAAAAATACTATCTACATCCATATTCAGCACAGAGATGAAATATATAATTGTTGTTTGTCCCCTACAGTAGAACAGACTAGCCTATTCATTCTTGTGATAGATATGCATGCAAAAGCAAAATGAAATCAAATATCTGCAGATGGCTCATAAGTCACAAAAACTGTTTAATCCTTTCACTGCATCCCTTAGGGAAGCCTGTCCCTTGGTAAGCAATAATGAACAATATATAGTATGTCAAGTGTTCTTTCAGTTTTTTAGTAGAAAGCTTTCATTTTTCCTAGTAGTTTTTTTCATATTTCTTGTAAAGAGCTCTGTGTTACTCTGTTACCTTAACATGTACTTCCATAGAATTTTCTTGTAGTTTTTGTTTTAATAAGAAAAGTGTCAGTACATGGAAACTATGCATAGAAGTCTTATCTAAAATTGGTTGTGGCTCAAAGTTATATTTTAAAAGGCAGCCAGGCAAATCTGAGTGCATTTTTACATTGTTCTTTCTAATAGGTTTTACTAGAAAACAGTTGAGATCCAAGCAGGAATTAAAATGAAAGCAGACCTTGGAGGCTTAACCATTGAACAGATGCAGTAAATGCAGCTTTGGAACTATAGCTGTCACTTCAGATCTTTTCTGCTGAATACATATGTGAGCCAGTCACTGGAGCTGCTGGCATAGTTTTTTTATAGTTCTGTTGAAGGTAGACATTGTTAGAACTCTGAAAACAGGTTTGCAGGCCTATTAGAAAACAATTTTTCAATGTTTCATTGTTTCTTGGTTTTTATTCTACCTAAATATTCTGAAGAGTAAAAATGATAAGAACATATATAGAAAGGTACTTGTCTCCAGCACCATGAAATTTTTCATTTCTGAAATGTTAACTTGTCAAACCAAATAAATTTTTGACAGCTTTATCATATGAAAGGAATTTGATATTGATTTTTGGAAAGGATTTAATTTTCTTACTCTCTAAACTGAAAGTTATACTTTCTTCTGCAATGATGTAAGATTATTTTTCTCCTTACCCCTAATGGGCTACTACCTATAAATATCTAGATCTAGATCTATTTATATATGCTAAATAGCATTGTTACATCTGGACATTGATTTGGCTCTGAAAATAGGGAAATATGTCTAACAGATTAAAGAGCTCCTAACTTTAGTGAAAATATAAAATCCAGAAGTAACATGGTATGTATAGGGTTAATTTATAATAATTATATTGATACTCAATAGAGCACTAGGCATTTGACTAATAATTGTATTAGATTCTTCTTTAATATAATAATGTAATATTCTCTAACAATGTCTGTCTAATTGTATATCATTTTAATTTTCAAATTGAAAAACTGATGTAAAAAGCATAATTAACTTTTTAGAAAATAAGTACTATTCACAGCATTTTGATCTCAAGCACTTCAAACCAACTTTAAAATCCCTATTTATCTAATATTATATTAGATATATGGTATTAACTTGTATTTGAATGTATACATTGCAATATTTTTAAGTAGAAATGTTAAATAGAATTAATTAGTTATATTTATGACCATCTGAAATGATTCTGAACTATGTATAGTCACCTAACCACTACATATGTGTTTTCCTTTTAGAAAAATAATCTGAAAGAAAACAGAGACCAAAATACCCCAGAATTTCTAACAGAACAGT
The DNA here is from genome assembly GCA_004027375.1 of Macroglossus sobrinus. Taxonomy (NCBI): domain Eukaryota; kingdom Metazoa; phylum Chordata; class Mammalia; order Chiroptera; family Pteropodidae; genus Macroglossus; species Macroglossus sobrinus. The sequence continues at coordinate 945,351 of PVKZ01000323.1, read as the reverse complement.
AAGTACTTTAATGATACAATATTATACTATAGCTTCTATGCAATTAGAGGAGCTTAATTTCTTTTACAGATTATAGATATTTCTATATTCAAAAATAAGAAGTTAACATACTAAACAAGTAGAGACTTCTACAACTCAATTTTAATTTACTGGAGTAAATGGAAAATCATTTATCCTATAATCCTCTTAGATAAGAGGCCAGGGTAATCCTTGTGATACATCTATGTAGCAGAAAATGTTTATGTTGATTTCATCATATCTTTTGTTTAGCATCATAACATTTTAAATTCTTAAGAAGATAAAAAATAACTAAAATTTAATCAGAGTGCCTCACATTTTCTATCTGTGATACAAAATTTATTCATTTTGAACAAATTTTTAAACAATCAGTATGTTTGGTATGTTGATAAACATTAAATTAGAATTTTAAAAAAAAGGCAACACTCTGCAGGCATAAAATCTATAGCTTCATCACATACTACATTTTAATCTTCTCACAACTGAAGTATGAAATGTCTTTTCTTATATAGCTATTATTTGATAGTAATAATTTTTTTACAAATATGTTTTTATTAAACAAAATTAAATGCATTATTGATACCATTTTTATGGTAGAATTAGTAACATTACAATGATTTCCTAGATATAAACATTGTAAATTTTGAATATGTGAATATCAAAAAAGGAAAGGTAGAAAAGTTCACATCGTTGACCTATGTTATAACACTTCTAATGCCATGGTTGTTTTGAAGTGAATTTTCAAATACAGTTCTCTAAAATTTAAAACAAAAACATTAAGGTAAAATGTAGTGAATTGACAGAATGATAGACATACAATTAATTGAAAGGATGTGTGACAAAAAAATTCATAATTTTTCTAAAATATATACAAATTACTTACCTAATAAATTTTCTAGATTTCAAAGAACTTTAATACATAAATAAAATCTTAATTTAAATGATTAAATATAATTAATCTAGGTTAAGATGATATGAATGTAACTTATCTGAAATCTATTTTATTTTTGAAGCATGGGAGGAACAGGAAGAGAAGGATGTTTCTTTTACTTATCTGAATATTATTCAAGTGCAGCTTAACTTTACACAAAGCACTTTACCTCACTTTTGCGGTCGTTACAGATAGCTATACACTTTAAAGTTTTTAAATCAGATATTTATAAAATCCAAAATTTTCAAGAACAGTGTTTTCATTAAAAAATAAACCGCAAATATATAAAATGCTATTTTAAGGTGACAAAACATTTTATGAATAGGTTTATATAGTTCTGGGTATAAGAAAGATTAAGAATCAGAATTTAACATGTAAAAAAACTGCCAATTTGAATAAATTGCAAGATATGAAATAAATAAGCAATTTTTGACATTTTTTTCAACATCTTACTGACCAGAGAGAGTTAAGTCGTTCAGCTAAGATATAAACATTTTCAACACCTAGCAAGTGTCTCATAAGAAGACTAGGCTCTCTTAAAGCTTTGTTTTCATGTATATAATTCAGTTTTTAAACATATTTCTATACATCATCCATTGCATAAAGGTTGACTATTTTAAAGATGGAACCATACATATTTGTTTAAAGCTCTTTGTAAAAGAGCCAGATAATACCTACTATACCTTCTTACCATATCTTAGTCATCTTATAATTTCACTGTGAAAAGCCATCTGTGGCTGTTATTCTGATATGATTTATCTATAATTCTTTGGTCTACTATTGAGGTGTGACATATAAATTGTTTAATTTGAACTGTAATTTTCATAATTGTATTGAAATAGGAATTACCATGACATACTTTGGAGAGAACTGACTCAAGTAATGAGATCTGCTCATTTGGAATAAATCTAGAGAAAATAGTATACATATTTTCAAGAAAGAAATCATGCCTTTTCTTAGTACATTTGTGATTTGAGGCAGTTTTTCCTTTCGAGCTTTAACTATCTTTTATTTAAAAATAACATGTTAAATCACTCACAAATAACTATAAGAAAAAAATTATTCAGTTCAAGCCCCAGTAATAATTTAAAAAGTGAGATTTATTCCTTAAAAAATTAATAAAATGTTTATGAAGGGAAATAATCTGAATTCAAATTATATTTTCAAAACATAAGTGTCTTAATATATGTCTTAATTTCCAGAGATTATGAGTTAGAGGTGTCAGTACATGGAATAAAGTATGATATGATATAAACTGAAGTCATTAAATAATACAATTATTTGTCTTGTCTTTACCATCTATAGAGTATGTGCCTATGTTGTAAGTCCATAAATAATAAATTAGTTTTTACAATTTGTACTTGAATCAAATCTTATAAATGAAAGATTTTTAGCATAGGAAAACCATACAAACCTCCTACAATTTTTTCTCAAAGCCCACAGTTTAAAAATGATTAATTGATTAAAATATTACTAAGATCTTTAGAGCACATTGAAAAACTTATATTTCACACACAGTTTTTCTGCTTAAAAAAATTAAAGAAAATAAGGAAGGTAAGAAAATAAGAAAAAAAAGCATTGGAAATTATATTTTAAAATATTTTTTCTCAGTTGCTGAACACTCAGTGGTACTTTCAAGAACCCCATGGGTCGCCTCTCTATAAACTCTGAATACACTAGATAATAATAATAACAAAGAGAATGCATTAAAAAATACATTCATAAACTCAGGCATACTTCTTGTAAACTATTCATATTATCCTAGATTTGCTAAATCTCTTTAAATACTATAGGGAGTTGATATTCTCACTCAAAGCATGACTATTAACAATCTTGCTTTCCTGGCACAACAAATAGAACAAGAAGTATTCAGTAAGAAAGATCCTAATAGAAAGCAGATTTTAACTAGAAAAGCATTTTGTGATTCATTAGAGAATAAATGTTATTTGCAAATGCCCCTCAGAAGTATAATTTAGTCAAACCATTCTCTATTTAAAGTAATAAGTACTTGTAATCAAAAAGTATAGTCATGTGAATAATAGTAGCATAGAGCTAGGAAAAATTTTATCTAGTCTAATATATTCTTGTTTTATAGAATAAAATGTCTTTATATAGAGAGGGACAAATAAGTCATTTATCCAAGCTCTCAATACCTAGTGGCAGAATCAAGAAAAATTCTGGCTTACTAATTAACCACTCAGATTTTTCTATCTGCCATATTAATCAAAAGTGCTTATATAAAAATGCTTAAATAAAAAAAGCCTCCTCTCAAAATTTAAACTTTTTTCAACCAAAAGGCTAATGAAATTTTATATAAATAATTCTGCCTAGTTTCTACATGCTCCAAACTTTATTTTGATATAGCTCATTAGAATTACATTTATAATGGAAAGAATTATGTACATATATAGGAAAGGGAATCTGTGTCTTGGGTTCATCCAGCTCTCCTTCTCATAGTGCAGCATCCAAGAGCATAGGAGAAAGTTGTGGCATTCAAGGTTACACAGCTGTAAAACTACTGGATAATAATAATACATAATACATAATACATACAATCTGTCAATGGGAACAGCAAGTGCGTCTTTGATTCTGTTTTTTTATCTGGATAATGAAAAAAAAAAATCTTCCCAGTCTATTTCCCAAGACTCTCTGAGATCAAATTGGCTATACAGGGATCACTGCAGTAATGTTTAATTATAAATTTTGCCTATTAAATTGTTACATAAAACCTTACATTATATTATGGTAAAAAAAATTTTTGTGAGAAAATTTGCTTTTACTGTTTGGGGAATTTAATATATTATTTGCAACAGTGTGTTACTGATGAAACCAAAGTGGTTGATTGGTTTCTGTTTTAGACAATAACAGTCATTCAGAAATATTCTCTTTTTCTTGAGTTTATGATTCCCCCTCAATCCTGATCAGCTTTCTCACACATAGGACTGAAAGAGTTCTTATATAAAAGGAAGTTAGAAAAGGAAAGGGGAAAATTTACTAGGCCCTTATCTCTGTCAGATTCTCTACTAATCATAGGATTAAATTTTATTTAACAAAAGAACTCCTCTTATGGTATTACAGTTTTATAAATGATGAAAATGAGAACTAAGAGTTTTATAAAGTTAGCTTAATTAGTAAGCAGCAGATCCATCACTTGAACTCAGGTCTGTCCAATTACCCCTTTCAAAGTTAACACTCTTACCTAAATATATCACAACCGGTAAAGGCAAGACATATTTATTTCCCTATATGAATGATGGCATAGTGAGAGGAGGTGGAAATACTGAATATATCACTTTTTAAAATTTCATTTGTCTATGTAAAATACATGTGATATACATATAGTATTTTTTTCTTTATCAATAAACATTAGACTGTATCATGTGTATTTATCTTTAAAATTAAACCATGGTAGGAGAATTTAATTATTAAAGACAGCTATCTTCAGATAGAAAAAGTAGAACCAAATTTGAAATGGATGATTGCCATAAATATATAAGGTCACCTAAAGGGAAAGAACTATATTTTGTTTGTAAATGACAATAAAAATGGATGTTCACAGTATGTGCTTCTTAGATTTCTATGCTTGCTGAATTAACTGGACTTATATCTGGTACAACTTTGGAAATTTATGTAATATTCTTCATTCTTTATTCAATAGTTTCTACTGAGTACCTACTGTATACATTGTCCCAGGTGTTGGAGATATAAGAGTGAACCAAGTACAGCCTCTTCCTCAAGTAGCTTATATTTAATTACAAACATTGGAATACTCACTTTATAAAGAGAATAGTATTACTTTGACTTACAGTAATAGACTGTCTTTCGAAGATATCCATCTGATTCATCATGGTCAGAATCACTTTGTATTGTTATTTACCAAATGACTGAGAGTTTTGTCACTTTCTGTAGGAGATTGGGTAGATGGGTTTCCCACAATCATTATCATTTATAATAGAGCTAAAGCTAACCCATATTTCAGGACTTAGGTATTTTCTAGAACACTAAAAAGGACACTAAAACATATATACAAGTTTGTGAGGAATAAAGAAGAAGGAAAGTGTGAAGAAAAAGAAAAATGGAGGATGATTAAAAATCTTGAATGCAAGATGAAATTTGGTTTTGATACAACAGGGTGTAGGCATGCTCTCGGACTGTAACATGAGTTCTCTCCTGGAAGGCCTCTTTCTCCTTAAAGCAAATACTGAAATAAGACAAAGTCAATAGCATGACTCCTTTTCAGATATGTCAAAAGTAAAACTGGAGACATTTTGACAGTCTTAAGGCCCCATAAGTAAGCTGAATCAGTATGCATTGTGATGTGAAAGTTATTTACTAGGCCTTCTACCCTACCATGAGATTACTTTTTTAGAGTCAAAAATGGGGTTATATTCTCTAGAGATAGTAAACCTAATCAAACTACAAACTGAGCAAGTTTTCAGGAATAAATTACATTCAATACATGTCATTACATGCACCATTTTAAAAAACAGTTTTATATCAGTGCATGGCAAAATACACTCTCCTTAAAAAAAACTTATAAATGAAATTTTGTATGTGATATCTGAAATTAAAATGACAAAATAATTATTTTATGAAGGAAATCTCAAACAACAAAAACTGGTTATTTTACTCTTATTTTCCAACCATGATAAATAATATTTTGAGTTTTCTCCACATTTTAGTACCTCAATTATTTGGTTAGCAAATTTCATATCCACCATTTTTATTTTCTTAATGCTCCCAAATTATGTCTTAGAGTTGCTCTTTGCTAATGCCATAAAAATACTTATATAATACTGAGGTGGAATATCACTACTAACACTACTCCCCTTTTTAATGTCAAATTGTGTTCTGCCTATAAAAATAAATATATCCTCATTTTAGTACTAACTGTTCATATACCAGTGAAATATAATTCATGATAAATATAATTTTTCTCTTTTTAAAATTTAATTCTTATATAAACTACAATTTCTTTTCTAAAATATGAAAAATATTGTTCAGCCTATACTCCATTGTACATTTTAGCAATTTGTGTTCCTTGTTCTCATGGTAACATGAATTGCTTAACCCTGCTAGTGTTTTTATTTTCTACTTTCAAGAGTTCTGGCAAAGCCTGTGTTTATGAATGGGTACAAAATGTTTCAGAGTGAGGAATAATGTCTCCAAACAAAAGCTCAAACTGCATTGTTTTGCTAACTCAGTGACCCCCAAAGTGATATTATATAAATATTCAATAGTCTGAAATGTTTTGTAAGAAATAATTATTAGCAGCAGTTTTGTAAGTTGCTCAGGGTATTTTCTTATCCATTTTATGTTTGCATTTAGTATTAACACAATTTGCTATAACATCTCCTGGAAAGTTATTTTATATTAGTTGTGTAATATTTGAACTATGAAAAATTTAGCTTTGGATTTTTCTTTCCTTTTGGACTTTAAAATATTTTTTTCTGATTTTCTTAATGCTCCCAAATTATGTCTTAGAGCATTATATTTATAACACTATTGTATTTTAGAAAACAAGATTTTTTTTAGACATCTGAATTATGTCTATAAACATAATTCTAGAACAAACAGGTTTGCATAATTGGTTAATTATTAATATACTCATTGTTTTCAATTATAAGATTTCAATAATCATCAATTTTTCACAAAAAGCAAAGCCAAATTTTTCATTAAACAAGATAGCTGAAATAATGGAGAAAATACAAGCAGTTTCAAACCTAGGAAAGAGTTATGTAACAAAATTTATTTAAGATATTTTCTTTCATTTTTAAAAGATGGATAGTTACTAAGAGAAGTTGCACAAATAAACCCATGAAAAGCCACAGTCTACATCGAACCACAATATTTACAGCACCAGGAGTGGCGACTGGATGAGTAAGAGGGAAACAGGAGCAAAATGTTTTTTTTTTTTTCATTTTTCCTGAAAATCAACCCAAAATTTGAGAAAATAAGTAAAGCTGCTTTCCACACTGCCTCATCTCTTTCTAACCTTTGCTTTTTCCTCAGGTAGTTCTGCTTCCCATTTGATATTCTTGAGTTGTCTTTTCTTTAAAGTAATTTTGGCTTCAAATTCCCTAACCGCACTGTTCTCCTGATCAAAATGTCTCAATGCAGCTGGTATGAGAAAACATCTAATATAAAAGAAACTGGATCACAGTACTTATACCAGTCCTGTAATATCTCTGCTGCTTCATTTGGTTAACACAATTGTTAACCAAAATAAACAAATGAGGTAAGGGAATTTTGTCAGTGTGAGGTCCTGAAGTGAAGAATTTAGGTTGTATGGGTGGAGACAGGAAACATAGGCCCTAATGCAACATCCCTGAGGTGTTATTTCCTTCCAATCATCTACTTAGGATCCTAGAATTTCTTTATTTTAATACCTATGAGTTTTCCCAGTAGTTCTTTATGAGGCTTGTGATGGAAGCTGGGTCAGTGAGGTGTAGTAGGCTAGAAATTATCTTTTTTTCTCTTGTAATGTAACTTATATAGAGTACATGATTAAATAATATTATTTACCTATATATTTTTTATTTCTTTTAAATACCCTAAATATAAAAGCATCAATTTATGAAGTAAATATTTAAGTGTCCCCTCTATCTAAAGGAAATTATTTTATTTGTACCATTGCCTTAGCCAGTTCAGGTTATTATAATAAACTATCATAGGCTGGAAGCTCATAAACAACAGTAATTTACTTCTCACAGTTCTGGAGACTAGAAGCCTGAGATCAGAGTGCCAGCACGACTGTGTTCTGGTGAGAGTCTTCTTCCAGTTTACAGACTTTTCCTCATTCTATCCTCCCCTGGCAGAAGAGTGTGAGAGAGCTGCCTAAGTCCCCTTTATAAGAGCACTAATCCCATCCTCATGGCCTACTCACCTCCCAAAGGCCTCTCCCCAAAGGATTTCAACATGTAAATTGGTGAGGGGGGACACAAATATTCAGTCCATTGCAACCATTTATACCATCATTCTATCTGACAACTCAGATCAAGGAAATATCTTCAAATTTTAACTTTTGGTGTTTACTATAATTCTGGATGTAATTATAATCAATATCTTTTCAATAATAACCCAACTAGTAATTATCACACAAATGCTATGCTCTTTTTGTGCTGGCATCAACAATTATGGAAATAGTACAGGGAGGCCAGGCTGGCCAGGTGAGGTTATTACACCTCATTTTCTCAGGCATCTTTCTCATGCCTCTGTATAGGCAAGCAGCAGAAAAAATAAATGAATTTAATATAATTTAGGGTTTCTGAGTCATAAATATGTCTCTTAATTGCTCAGACTTGAATTAGCAAATCTTCACTTAATTTTTTTTGTTTTTATACATTGACTACTTTTTTAGAAGAATTGCAAAGTTATAGTTGTTTTTTCTAAAAATAAATAAGATTATAGGAAAGGTATTGTTTATTCAAAACAGGAATGCAAATGTATAACCTTCAGCTTTTGTAATGCTACCATTTATCTTCTAATCTATGTATTATAAATTATTATTGTTCAATAATTACCAGAAGAATCTTAAACAAGGAAATTATTTATTCATTCCTTCATACTTTCAACAAATAATACTTATGTGCTAATAATTTTATAGCTAGAATTTATTAAATGCAAGATATACACACATATCTACATATATATCTACCTGTTTTCTAATAGAGAAGCTCCATTACTATTTTACAGACAAGGAAGATGAGGATTCGAAAGCTTAAATGATTTTCACTGTTAATAAGTGGCTGAGTTAAAATTTGAGATCAGGGCTTCCAGGTGTAGTAGGCCTATTGCTCTCTGCCATCTCACACTGCCCTCTACATAAGGTGGTATATGCAGGACAAGACACCATCTCTACCTTAGAGTAATACACATTTTAGTAGAATGGATGGATATCCTAAAATGAATTAAAATATAATAGTATAAAGATAAGAAGTACTGGGAAGCTAGCAGGTGGATATGACTTAACATTGCCTGAAAAACCATACAAAAGAAAGGACGTCCATCTTGATCTTCCATGACTGACTTTCATGCTGCTTTTCTACTTTGGTTGCTAATGAATTTATTTAGCATATGGCACATTTGGTTAGGAATGAGACTATAATGAGACTATGAAGATCAAGTTAAAATATTTGAAGTTCTTTTCTAGCCAATAGACAACCCTTGTTTTAATGTTTTTCTTGTTATTTTTTCTGCTTAATATGTAAGTCTTAGTAAGAGAATAATAGAAGAAATTTTAAAAATGTTTAAGAAAAATAATTCTTTTGTTATCAATGTATTAATCTATTGCTGCTTGCATTATAGGAATGAGTAAATATTTAAGTGTAAATATGTATGACCTTGCCTCTTGTTCATAGCTATCACTTCTACTCAGGTAATCCTCATTAGTGTGATTCTTTATAACATTTGTTATTATTGTCTTACCCTTTGAGCAAGACACTAAAGCCTGCTTCCCAAGGTCTATGTTGCTTTAAGTTGCTGCAGTGAGGGAATTTCACAGTGTTTTTATGCTTTTGGTTAATACAGCTGTGTGTTCTACTCGGGAAAGACAATTCTAATAGTGTCCTATTGATTCAGATGTTTTTTGACAGTAGCTGCCTACCAGGTTTGCCTCCATTGACTTTTCAATGTTCTGTTACAAATAACTTGCATGTACAATTTGATACTGAAGGACATAGAAGGTTCCCCACTGCGCATGAAGTCAGAGCAGCCCTGAGCTATGGGGTAGTGAGTGCTTATTATCATTCTGAAAATCACCCACTTGTCCTGAGCTGCTGCCATAAAAGAGTTGTGTTTTCTGTTACTTTTTTCTTCTCTTTGTTTTACTCTTCCACACATTTCAAAACACCCCTTATATTTTAAAGGTTTAAACTTTAGTCTTTGAAATTCCTTATACTGACTGAAACTTAAAATATAAAGTCATAGGTGTTTTCTTATTTTTTTTAACATCCAAAATCCAAGCTAGCTTGAATTGCAAGTACTTGTTTTTTCTTTAGTATAACTTTTTTAAAATCCTGCTTGACTTTTATTAAATTGTGGATGGTTAGAAATGTCTGTTATAATAAAAAATAACTATCATTTATTGAATACCTACCATTGACAGCACTGAAAGGTAGGTATTATTATAGGTAGGTATCATTACAGATGAGGAAACTAAGACTTTAAGAGGTTAAGTCTCTTGCCTGAGATAATAACTACTGTCTAATTATGCTTGACTTTTAGTCATCTAAGATGATAGTGACATTGGTTGGATTTGCAGAGCATAACACATTTTGCATAGCGATTTCACTCAAAGTACTTCATTTAACCTCACAAAACTGGTATCTATACTTTGCGTCTATCTTATTCTTTGTAAGACCACCTTGAGGCTCTAGATCTAGAAATTGATTATAGATTTCCTTGTGCTAAAATGTGACCTTTGTTAAATTAGCATCATTTGTAATAATGTCTTCATTTCTATCACTAGTTTATGTTTGTATTTTATGAGGACAAAGGGAGGCTGGATAACTCAACTATTGATGCCTTTGAACAATTTGAGGGATATGTTTACATATGCAGTAGTTGCTTAAAACAGAAGCATAATAATGCTTTGAAACCAAACTTCTGTGCCCCAAAATACTATATAGAGAATATATACATAGTTTTTATTTCCTGATATCTGCTATAGCATCCTGGCCCTTTAAAGACATTTCAGTCTGTATAGTGTATTTTCATATTTCCATATAATTCAAAACAACCTATCCTTTAATATACATGAATAAACAGGGGAGAAAGGAGAGGAAAATAACAGACACCTGGAGAGAGAAAGATTACCTTATAGTATTACACAGTGATAAGGTAAGATAAGAATGGGCAGTAAGTATATTGCTGTCTCATCACTTACTATTAGTTCCAAAATTCAATGACATTAGATTTTCTGAAATAATTTAGGGATGAGAAGTACCAATTGTGTAATGGAAACAACAAACAAAAAAGGTGAAAGAGTAAATGGAGAAAAAAATAAAACAGATAAAGCCACATATATGCTACCCTCCACTTCCCCACCCCACCCCCACCTCACCTTGGGAACACAAAACCATTCTACTCAACCATCTAGAAAGTACCATGTTCTTTCAAATATCAGAGCTTTGGCTCAAGAGTTTGACTCTACTTTTACTGACCTAACCACCGTCTAGGCTGAGTTAGTTTCTTTTTCTCTTCTATATCCCCAGAGCATCTAGGACACCCTGTACTGCAGTATCCATGTTATCGCTAGATATGGACAAATTAGGCCGGCCATAGGGTAACCTAGTCCCTTCTCACTTCCACCTCTCCAGAGAGCAATCCAAAACTTTCAGCACAAATGCCTAGCACACAGTAAATAATTCTATTCAGTCATTTAACAGTACCAGAGCCTGTACTAGTGCTGAGGACTATACTCAAAGAACGTTTGAAGAAAGGAGGAAAAAATGAAAGGAATGAAGAAGGTAGAGAATGGAGGGAATTAAAGGGAGATTAAAAGACTAAGGCAGGGAAGGAGAAGGAAGGAAGGCCAAAGATGAAAGTAAAAATGTAATGATATAATATATCACATAATATTTTATATAAAACATTTTTTCTTTTAGCAAAGAAGTTTATTTTAAAAATAAATGTCAGTGTTTCAGAACTCACAGTGGAGATGAGGAAAAAGAGTTACATAAGACTAGAAATCATATCTTAGATGTTTTTATTATACTAATTTGGAAGTATATTTTTCTCATTACTAAAATATTTTCACTGTTATATAAGAGAAGACAAAATTTTAGTTCACTCCTTACCTAACAGATTTTAGAAACAGACTTTTATGTTTTTATAATGTAATAAATGATGTGAGAATGTATAAGAATTTTATCACCATATACATGTGAATGTGTGTGTGCGTGCGTGCGTGTGTGCGTGTGTGTGTGTGTGTGTGTGTGTGTGTGTGTGTGTGAAAGAGAGAAAGGCGGGGGGAGACAGACAGACAGACAGTGTGTGTGTTTTCTTTTTGGTCTCTGTGACTGATTATGCTAATTTATATCAGTGCTCCTAAAGGGAACTAACTACTCTCCCGTAAATACCATTTACTACTCATATTCCTAAAGCATTCTTTAGTTTTAGTTTCTCTCTACTTTTTTATCCTTAGCTCTGCCCTTAACCATCCTAATAAAATCCCTGATTTTCTATTGCTTCTAGAAATTCTAGGTGTTTCATGCATTCCAATAAGAAAGCCAAGGGTAGAGTGTTTATCTGAGGTGCTCTTGCTCTGCTTAATGACTGAAACTTGTTTACAATTATTCTCTATCTGTGGGCAGACAACCTATCAAAGATAGCTGGTATTTTATGTTTTTTCCTATCTGCTACTGAAAAACAAATATTCTAATAAAAATAATTAGTAGTCACTAAGAGCAAGAAGACAAAACAAAACAATCTTGAGAAATAAAATTAAAACTGTTTTAAAATATTTATTATACAGTTGACCCTTGAACGTGGGGATTACGAACACTGAAAATCTGCACATTTTTGACTCCCCTAAAATTTAACTACTAATAGCCTACTGTTGACTGAAAGCCTTGCCAATAACATAAACATCTATTAACACATTTTTATGTGTCACATATATTATTTACTGAATTATTATAATGAAGTAAGCTAGAGAAAAAAATGTTAAGAAACTCATAAGAGGAAATACAGTTACAGTTCTGTACTAATATTTACTGATACCATAGTTTATGTCATTCATTTACAAAATGAATTGCCTATCAGTACTTACATTAATATTGTCTTATATGATATAAAATACTGTAGCTGTTATGCATATTACTAACACTTTTCATTGTCTTACAGTTTAATTAGTAATAAGCAGAAAATTTAAAAAGATGGGAAAATAGGGGAGAGGATAATTTAGTGCTCTAGATAAAGGGTTGCAAAAATTGCAAAAGAGCAAAGTAATTATTCACAAGATAGCAAAAGAGATATTCAACAAAAATGAATTGGATTATGAATTGGAAGAAAAAGACCACACACATATACACCCACATGTATGTACATATCGCCCACACACAAGTTGTACTGATCACACACACACACACACACACACACACACAATGTGCAGACTCCACCACATGTATGTCATACACAGAAAAGCACAACTACACACTTGCACATAAACTCACAGACACACAAAGACACAGAAAAGTTATGCTCCCAATTTATTAGCTACAGATATAAAATTTTACCAGAAGCACAATAACCCATAATAGCTTCACTTGATCACCAGTACCCCAGAGGGGACTCACGGCTGCCTATGAATAAACATGCAACCAGATCTATAAAGCTCAATTATTTTTGAACACTGAACTTTTATATACAAGTGCACAGTATCTTTCTAGAAAATTACAAATTAATCTATGTACTTTGCATTAACAGTAAGTGTCACATCTTTCAGTTCTCAAACCAGACTCACTGGTATTTAGGCCATGCATCATGGAGAGAGAGAGAATAGAGTCAACGCTCAAGAACCATGAGCAATATTGCATTTACTTACTTTAAATATTGTAGAGTATACTTAGTCTAATATTGAATTTATACATTGGGAATAATAACCCGTGCTTAATGAGGAATAAATGAAATGTCTATAAATCACTTAATGCAATGGTACATACAAGATGCTCAAAAAAAGTAATGGAGAAGAATGAGGCATATTTTTATATCTTTTTTTTAAATTGTTGATTTCTAGCCACTCTTCATTTGGCTGATTCCCTTCAAATAATCCACTAACTAATATCCTAAATAAGCAATTGTGTTTTCCAACTTGATCACTTTTTAATGTCCTAAGAAATACTAATAAGGGCTACTGAGTTTACATTAATATGTATCTGAAATCTAAATAAAACTTAAAACTTTCAAAGATAGATCAGAAATACACATTACATAAGTGTTATTCATATATTTCCTCAATGCAGTCAACAGAATGTGCTTTTAGATGAGATATTTATTCACAGAAAACTTTCTGCTATAGCAAGACATTTAAGTTGTGAGTGAGATTCACCCCAACTTATAAAAATAAACTCTTTTTTAAGAGAACAGAAATTTTTAAAACTCTTTGAAATGTCAAGAAGAGCATAATGTGATAGATTTGGTGAAAGGTTGTTTTATGTTATTAAAATAATATAGCTCACACCTATACATTCTTTCAGAGATGTTTCTTGTACAAAAGTACAATCCTTATGTGTATTGAATTCTTAAATTCTTAAGAATTCTTAAATTTAAAATGAATTTAAATTCTACTTTCTGTAGTAAGCAGAAAATAGAATTATGGAACTGTGGAATTTGAAATTATGCTCTTCAATGCCATTTAAATATTAAAAGTATTAGGAAGCTATATTGATATACAGGCATTTTTGAGTCAATTCTAGGTCTTATATATATATATGTAATTTTTAACATTTAAGCTGCTTTACTTGAAGTTTCTTAAAGAAAATTTTTCTATAAAACTAAGATTATATAAAAACCCTAGCTTTCCAAACGGTTTATATTAACTTTGAAGCAAATAACTAGCAAGATATTAACTCATGCAAGGCCGCAGATAATTCTCTCTAGCAGTTAGTTTGTAAGAGAACCTTGTAATATAGATTGGTTGAGTTTCCAGGTAAAACATCATTGCCAACTGGTTTTTCTTGCCTGTAGTTTAGAAAGGCTGAGGGGAGAAGTCAGAATATGAGCACCATGTCCTGAACTTCAAAGGTTCACTTAACTTTCCCAGTTCTTTATCATAGCCTCCACCCTCTCCTAGAATCAAACTGCCTGGACTACGAACAGAAACTCAAAGAATATATTTGTTCAAGACCACACACACCAAGTAGGAAGTTATATAGAATATGTTATATACCTCCACATTTCAGGGTTAAGTATAATCATTTGGCAGTATCGCCTCTACACTTTCATTTTCACAAGTACAGACACATGCAGCAAGACTGAAATATAGTATCATGCCCAGAGCTACTGCCATACTTTGGATTTCATTCTTATTAATTTAGATTGTAGTTGCAAAAAGCCAAACCAGAAATGACCTTTGCTTATTTTATGAAACCCAAACACACTTGTCAAACCCAACTATGCAAAGCAGTACAAATTAAGTCAACTTTTACTCTGGTTTTGTGCCAAATGGAATGAAGCCTCTGGTGGGCTAGACAGCTCTATTTCCTGATTTCAATTTCAGAAAGTCCAATTAGTAAATCAAACTTTAAAAAGCTGTCTAAAATAATTAATTAGGTCATAATTACTCAGAAGCATATTTTATAGTGTAATCTAGTATCTGGTCTAAATGCTCAGAAAGGGTATCAGTTTCATTATTAAAGAATTAATTATAATTGGGCCTAATCGTTTGGTGATGGAAGTTGAAAAAAAAACTCTGGGGATAAACTGTTCACATATGTGAAGTAGATAAATTCTTTCAGAGCTCACAAGTGCTAGTTGCTCTCTGGAATTATTTTACACTTATAATTTTTTTGAAGACTTTATAGATATCACCTAAAAAATAAATGCCTCACAGGAAAAAAGGGCTCTCTATCACATATGAACAACTGATTTTCTTCCTACTGTATCCCAAACATTTTCAATACTCAATACATTGGTACAACAAAAGACAAAAACGAGAAGAATGTATTCATAGTATCAACCACTATACTAAAGGGTTTTACCCACATTATCCCAGCCCCAGAATACTCCTTATGGACTCCTGAGTACTTCCAAATAATTCTTCAAATTCCAGATTGTATTTATTTATTTTTACAAGCAGTAATGATCTTTAAGTCTTCCATGTTACAATATCAACCAGTATACAGAAGTATGTAGTCACAAACTCAGGTTTGCGTTATATCATTTTTCGTTATGGGAAATTTTATTTGACCAACCATTGAGAGCCAGCATGAGCATTTAAACAAGAGCAGTCATTCGATCAAATGACTCATAATTCTTGCTGTTTTATGCATTTAATAATATTCTTACTTAATTTTAACCAGACCACTTAGTTCTCTTTTATATGTTTGTTCTTGATTTACATACATTTTAATGAGTTCTATGAAACCTACTGTAACACCTTTCAATGCTAGTACAATATGCTTTTGAAAAATAGCTTTTTTCAACTGGTATTTTAATGCCACATTCACAAGAAATCAAGCAGAAATGCTAAATACAATTTGTTTTGTCTTCGAGGTGGGGTTTTAAAGAACATCAGAATAGCTATATGAAAGAGATAATATATGCAATGAGTTAGAAGTTATATTGTCTTGTATAAATATATTGCCTCGCTTCCTAATATTTACACAAGACAACTTCTTACCAATTACAAATAGAAAAAACAATCTATTCTTTTAAACACATTTTTTTATTCTCTAGAGACTAATTTCCAGTTTTATTAAGACTCAATAATAAAAGTCCTCTGCAAATTAACTTAAAATTTCTTATTTGGAGTGATGACTGTTTACATGTGTATTCTGTTTCTAATTGTTATTATCTTTAATATAAAGGCTCTTAAGTTACATGAAGACCAATTTCTCAAATTCTCTCTTACATGAACTATAAAGAAGAATTCCAAGAGGGAAAATGTTATTATATTTTTGAGTTTCTACTCATTTATTTTTAATGTTTCTTTTAGGATCTAGCAAATTAAATAAAATTTCAACTTATAAATAGTAATAACACCTGAGATCAATATATCTTTCCTGTACCTATTCATATCAGAGAGAAAATATATTTATGAACCATTTTAATACTTTTTCTGAATATTTAGGTGAAAAGGGATCATAAAACCAAAAGCTATCATTTTAATAAATCAACGACTGCTAATAACTATAGTTTTATGGGTAAATTGTTACAATGAATTAATTTATTTCTCAGAAGAAAAAGATCAGAGATGGCAGATGCACATCTGTAAATGACAATAAGTATCATGAAACCAAGAATGCAGGTAATTGACTTGCTTAGAGTTTCATAACAGTATAAACAACAGCAATGAAAAAAATAATAATATTATATCCATAAGTAGACAAGGATTCAAGAACATCTTGTAAGCACTGTTTCTTCTTCTACTTTTTTTGGACTTCACAAAATATATTACATACATAACTTAAGCCACAATAATATTGACTTAAGTTCTCATTGAAAATGGATTTTTGAAAATCATTAAGAAACTTTTTATTTCCCACAGTCTTCTTATTTTTTTATACACATTTATATTTTCCACAATTATCGTGGTGTGTTGAAACTGAATTTTTTCTTTTTTAATATTTTATTTATGGATATTATAACATTAACTTAATAGTAATTAAAAATTAACATTAAAATATAAAAAGAAATTTAAGAATTCCTACTCTGTAGAATGCGGTGATTAAATATAAGTATGTCTGACAAAAAATATATGACAAATACAAACTGTGAATACAGTCAGATGTTAAAATTCCTTTCTGGGATTCAGTCCTCTCAGCAAATCTAAGTATTATATAACTCTTTATATTTTAATTGGAGAAAAATACTTGAGTAAAAGGATAATTTTTATTTTTATCTCTTTCCAAAAATAAGTGTGCTGTTGTTGAGATGCAAAATAATAAAATCAAATAGAATTGAATTAATTATCTCATTGCCCAACAGATTCAATGAATAATAAATATAAAGAGGTGCTCAAATATAACCTTGAACATAATGCTTTGCAGAGTTGTGAGAATTTTCAAATTCCTTTCAATTTTGTCTTAACTTTTTCAAAGCTACTTAAGATGCCATAGATAAATAATTTCTTCATTATAATAACTACATCCTTCTTTTAGAAAGCTGTTTATCATAAATTTCTGCTATTTTGTATAGTGGGACTACTAATATACAGAATAAGTGATGTACAAACTGATCAAGACAGACTTAGGAACCTAAGTACATATCTGTGAGAGAATAGCAATTTGTCTAATTTTTAGGATTGTTTTGTTGGCCTCAAGAATATCGAACAACACCCTTGAGAGGTAACTGGCTGTTATTGACAGTTTATGATGAAGAAACTGATGGCTAACTAATTTGCCCAAAGCCAGAGAAAGTAAGGTTAAGGTTTTCAGCCTCAAAATTTTAAGTCCAATTAATTATTGTCATTACATTAACTTTTTTAACCCCTGATTTTTTTTTCTTTTAGAAATGTGGCATTATTTGCTACTGCAAAATTATACATGTGTCTGTACTTATACTTAAAATTACTCTTGTATTTTAAATTTCCATTTCTGTCACTAAAAACTCGAAGTTTTTCTCTCTTTTTTCAAGCTGGATTTTATTCTAGAAAATTAAACTAGAAAGTTGCATTAACAACTGCAAGTCTCAAGCCTAGGTTCCCTTCAAGACACAGTCCAAATACAGAAAGAGAGTTTTATCTTTCAATAGTAAGGATGTATAAAAAGAACAAGTTACTTGAATCCTGACCCTCCCTCTTTGAAGAAACTATATCTGAACTCTAATGAGCAAAACAACATAAAAATAGAAGAAATTCAATCTATATTCATCTGTGTTGCTGTTTGAAAATAGATACTTCTTCAGAACATTATTGGGCTAAAGTCTAAAGAAACCTTCGTAAATCAATATCAGTTTATTTTAAAAATCATTTATTGATTAATTCTCAACATTTTATTTGCCATCTTCTATGCCAGACACTATGATGAGCACTGAACTTACAATAATAAATTATTGGACCTTGCCTTTAAAAAGCTCAGTCTAAGAGAGTACAGAAAGAAAAAATTTTAAAAAGCTTAAAAACTTCTAATATATTTCTACTAAGAAAATATATTTTTAAAAAATTAGCTTTATGGATGGTAATAGTTCAGATTAGAAAACTGAATTCCAAGAATAAATGCTTATTAAATGTCTACTATATTTCTTTCGTAGGACTGCCATAAAAAATTATCACAGATATGGATGGCTTAAAACAACAGAAATTTATTCTCTCACAGTTATGGAGGTTAGAAATTCAAAATCAAGGTGTCAACTGAGCCATGCTCCCTCTGAACCTTTAAGAAAAGGACCCTTCCTTGCCCCATCTAGCTTCTGGCGCCCAAGACATTCTTTGCTTTCTGGCAGTATAACTTCAAACTCTGCCTCTGCCTTCAAATGGCTGTCTTCCTTCTGCCTGTGTCTCTTTTCCTCTTAAGTTCATCACTCATATTGGTTATAGGACCCATTCTATTCCAGTATGACCTAAACTTAACTACATCTGCAAAGACCTCTTCCCAAGTAAGGTTACATTCATAGGCACCAGGAATTGGGACTTCAACTATCTTTTTAGAGGACACAATTCAACACACAGAACTAGGTATCATTAAAACACTAGATTCCCATCCTCCTTTGTTTAAAAGGTAATGGTTTAATTTAAAAATCAGACAATAAAATAATTTATCAAGTATTTGTAGTTCACAGCTCTACATATGGGCTTTTCTATATACAGTTCTCAGTATTTCATTATTATCTGTGGCATTTATTTTTCTTGCTTTAAATAAAAAGGATCTTCTCTGAACAAGGAAAAAATGTAAACTAGATTTAATTAGCAATTAAAGATGGAGATAAAAAGGAGTGATGGCCCTTAAAACAGTCTAATCATGTGTATTGTGGAATCATTCTCTCTGGTAATTTGTTTAAACAGGTACACTAATGAAATGGATGCCAAAATCTTACCCATAAGTGAGTAAGGGTATTAAATGACCTCCTGGAGTAACTTTAATGGTAATAATTTATGTATAATAAAACCTGAAATTTCTGAAAAAGCTTGACACATAAGCAAGAATATTTATGTAAGATTGACATGTTTTATCTGTAGTAGGCATTTACATTTAATGCCTGTTCAACCTGAAAATATTTTTTAATATTTGAGTTTTCTTTATTCTCTATAAATGTATACATGATATTTAAAAATATTTTCAATTTTTTGTTTTAGTTGAATGTTATAAAATTACTGTACTCAGCAAATTTCAAACTACATACCCTGTAGAGAAACAAGACATTTCCCATGACACCAAGGAGCATATTATTACTATGAGTGTTATATTTGTATAAAAATGGACCTTAAAAGTTTTCACCAGGATAAAAATTACAGGAGGGTAATGATATTTTAGGAAAATGGAATGATTATTTCATTCATTCAACTAGTATGTATTGAGAGCCTACTGTGCTCGGCACTGGTCAAGACACTGGAAATTCAGCGGTGAACATACCGTTCTAAGTTCCTGCCCTCAAATGGCTCACATTCTATGGGGATGGGAAGTCAGGAAGGTATACCAGATAAAATAAAGGATGCCCTGTTACAGTTGAATTACAGGCAAAAAATATGTATACATTTTTAGTATGTTTAATGCAATATTTGGAATGCTTGAATAATTACACAATGAGCAAGTTTTTAGCATATTTAATAGTAATGTTTTAGTACGTCCGATGTGATGTTTAGGACACACTCATACTAGTAAGTTTTTCATTGTTCATCTGAAATTCAAATTTAACGGGGTGCCCTATATTCTTATTTGCTTAATCTGACAATCCTAAAGTGGACAGATAGAAAATAAACACACAGAAAAAGTAGAATGCTATGTGGTGATAAATGCTATGATGGAATAGAAAGTAGGATTAGGCAAATTGGGGGATGCTGTGAGAGTGCAGGTTACCTTACAAACATCAGAGAGAAAAACGCTTTGAAAAAGAGGCATTTGAGCATAGACATAAAGGAAGTGAAGGTGTGGTCCATACCATTATCTGAGGAAAGAGCTTTCCTGGCTAAGGAGACAGCAAGGGAAAAACATTGAGACAGAAAAATTGTAGGGTTCCCAGGGAACTGAGAGTCTAATTGTGCTGGAGCAGAAAGGAGCAAGAGGAAGAGCAAATTTGTGGTTGCCCTTTCAGATTTAGTTACTAGCTAGAATTCTTTGGCATTTTTTCTAGATAGGATCTTAAGTTGCATGCCTACTATCTCTTTCCCTGTCTTGCTCAGTTTTTCTGTCTCTATCTCGGCCTCAGCAAATACATGCATGTATGGATGTATGGATGTGTGTATGTGTGTGTGTGTGTGTGTGTGTGTGTGTGTGTGTGTGTGTGTATCTTACCTATAGACGAAAAACAAAGTAATGTCTACATTACTTTTTCTGCTACTAGAAAAAAATGAGCAACTTAATTAATCTGGGCCTTATTTACACTTGTGTTGTCAATTTTCAGCATTTCTTTATTTAAAATATTCTGCTTTCATTACAGTCATTAGCTTCCATCTATATATTTAGAATGTATTTACATTCTGGAAGTATGTTAGAGTTCACATTTTGCATTTTGCTGCAGAGTCCAAGACATGGGGAGTATTTTTATTTAATGAAACCTCTAATCAAATTCTGTGAATTTACTAGCAATTGTTTAACCTTCAGACTAACACCAGATATCAGAACTCTAATGCCCAAATTTGTTACTGTCATTCTGTGTTCTGACCTCCGTTTAACATTCTGTCACACTTAGCTCCTGCCCCTGCAACCCTTCTCGCCACATAGCTGTGGTCTGTGTGGCCCCAATATGTGAATTCAGCACCACTTCCAATTTTAAACATCAGTAATTTAAATAGCTCTAAATTCAAGGGATAGTTGTACAGCATATGTGTTCTGGGTCTGCCTCCGTTCTGGTACCCACATCTGACTTGGTAGATTCCCAATACTTTGACCCCTAGAAATATGAAACTCTTTCTCTTGTTAAATCTTTTAAAAACCCACTCGTTCTCTGATCTCTGGCCTAGTATTGAGATAATTTTTCCTACTGATAAAACTTTCTGAATAAACTGTCAGAGTATTAGTCTTCATCCTTAAGTTTTATACATTTTTGAGCTGGGACATTTCAAATCAATTCCTCAGACTTCTGTTTTTGACTTTTCACTTGGATTTATGTCCCTCAACTGTCATGCTTCTTAATGTAAATTATGTTTTGTCTGATAGACTGAACTTTCTCTGAGCATCAGCATGTAGATCTGCTATTAGTATACATTCAAACCCTGTTCATGGGTGTGAATTCAGATCCTGCTATCCCTATCTGCCCTCCATGGTTTTGCCAGGGTTAAGATACTGGGTGTAAGGGAAGGTTCTCCCTTGTTCCTGGTAAAGGGACTCATTGAATATTGCTCTTTTCTCTTTGTTTTCTACAGTGAGAATAAAACCAAAATTACTATGCCCATTACTTTGAATTCTCATATCAAAATATCACTGTAAATATTCTACATCTCCAGAATCTCTAATCTGAGGCACCATACACATATTGTTACAGATTTCCAAAACCAGGCCTCAGAAGAGATCTATATTTGCAGAAACTAGGACCTTACCTAAAAGATGTCCAACCTCTTCACTGTTACATACTTTTGCGAAAGAGATAACATGAGTCGCCCCTGCCCCGCCCAATTCATCCAATCTCTTGCTTCCCAGCCCAAATCATCAAGGCTTCTGAATTTCATAGTAAATTTCTCTTTTTGGTCTATGGACCCACTCTCCGACTTTGTTACATCTCTTTTGAGTTTCACCTTATACCCACAAGAATGTCTCCTTTTTGTGCCAATCCAAGTAGGCTTTCCTGTCTGGCTCCAGCAGACATTTAGCTCTTTCTTCCCAGCAAGTGCCTGTCTCTGAAGCTTCATGCATAGTTTAACCAAAGAACCCTTTCCCAGTATAATTAAACAGAGGCAAGTTTGACTAGGTCTCAAGACAAAACACATAATTGTCCTTTTTGCTGTGGGGAAGTGCTTCTGAAGCTTTAATATTTATGTTCTAGATCTAAAATTTCAACTATTAGCTGTGTGAACTTAATCCCTGAGTCTTTTCTCATTTGTAAAAGAAGGATATTGGCTATGTGATCTCCAAGGTCACTTACACCTCTGCAGTTATGTGATGCAACAACTATTAATCACATTTGGCAGATCTTTTCCTCTTTATAAAACTCAAGTCTATGGAATCAGAGAGAATGAAATTGATCCCAGGCATGATGATGCTCTATCAGGATTTCTATCTTCATAGTCACGTACTCTTTTTTTAGTAAATCTTACGAAGAGGCAATTATGCAAATTACAGAAAAATGTATATTGGATGATTATAAATCACAAATTATATCAGCTTTAAGAAGAGAGAGAATGTTATTAAAATTTTCTAATAGAGTAATGTGACATTTATATATTTTTTACCTTTCTATTTTCTGTTGGTTATTTACTGCCTTATTTGGAGGTGAGTACATACATAATTTTAGATTTTTCAACATTAAGCAGCTCAGGTGAAACATAATTTTTATTTCTATTCCTGTTTTTGCTTTTCACATTGGATGCGGCAAGTGTAAAACATTCAGTGTGCCTCTCTTTATAAGAATATTAGATGTGAGAAATAGTTGTATCGTAAAGCTCATACTCCATGATTAGCTGTAAATTAGTAATATTGAAAGAATTTATTGGAAAATGACACTGCCAGTCACATTACCTGGGAGATCCCAAATAATTGGAATAATTGGTTTTTAAAATTAATTGAGAATGATTTTTCTGTTTAGATGTGCATAGATCATCTGTGGGTTTGTCTTCTTCATATTCTTACCTTTGGGATCCACCCTGTCAATTCCTGAGTCAATCCTGATAAAGATCACATGTTTTATTACAAGCCTTAGCCAAGCAATGCACTGGGTCTAGAATGTCTTACTAATATGCCCTGTAAGCTCTAGCCCTGCCTATATTCCCCAGCTCCAGTCACAATACTAATCTACCATGGAGTTTGTGCTTCAGATTCTTGCTAGATTCGTGTTCCTTTGGCTAAAAGCTTGGTCCCTGTCAGTTCTGCCTATAGAGAACAAGAAGCAATTTATTCCTACAGCATTGCTATGTTTCTTCCAGGAATGGTCTCCTTGGCTCAAAGATATTGCACTGCCATTTAACTAATTTTGACCTTGAACCACTGCTTGTTTTCCACAACTATGACACACTCATACTATTTGGATTCAACACACACAGTAATCACAGAGATTTGCCATTTGAGACAGGACAGCCCAATGGCAAGGTCTGCTTTCTAGTTTCCTCATTTTTGTTCATATTCTTTTTCATTGCCTCTTATTGATGAAATGGCACTTTAACCCATTTTGACATTTCCAAATAGAAAGGGAAAATACATAATTGCTTGAGTCATTAGTGATTGATTTGGCATTCAATGGAAAAAAGAATTAAGACTGTTTATGAATATCTCTATTTTAAAATAAAATGGCATTAAGCAATGATATGGAGGTAACTGACCACTCGGTGTTTACAAAGATAAATAAGAATTGTTTAGGTAAAGACTTAACTTTGACAGAGCACTATGTACTTTGTGTTTTTTTATTTGTTTTAGCTTTTCTACATGTTGTTAGCTGAAGTGGACTATAAAAAGCTTATTGAAAATAATGTCACATAAAAATAAGCACTGGGCCACTGTATTATCACTTTAATTTTTCTGGCCCCTTTAGACATAATGTGCTCATTTTTAATTATATGTTTTTTTATGATTTGGTAATTTTTTGCATCTGAATTTCAAATAATTTAAAAAGTACTATACATACCTTTTTCTGGTTCACTTTTTAAAATATTTTTGTACAAAATTATATGTTATAAGAACAGAGCAAAATTTTTAAATTTTTAATTTTTTCTAAGATTTCTATAAGCTATTAATAGAACCATGAACTTAAAGTTTCCTTCTTTTATTCACTGGTCATCATCCAGTTCTAACGTAACCTCCTAACTATTATTTGTGGTGCAGAACAATATTGGGAAAGATTGTGTTGGCTTTACAGTCAGTAGAGCTGGTAGCTAATTCTGGCTTCTCCACCTGCCTTCACTCTGCTCTTGGAGCTTTCTCTCTAGTTCTCAAATTCTCTCATCTCTAAGTAGTAAGGATGTCAATATTTCCCTCATTCAAGGTCACTGAGAGGACAAAATTAGACAACATAATTCAGTGCCTTAATTCAGTGCCTGACAAATGAAGTGAGAGCTTAATAAAAAATATTAAAACAACATAATTATAGGTCTCTGGAGGAAATAAAGTAGATGCTGAAAATGCAATGCTCAGCTCTACTCTAAGTATACCAGTGCTTTTATTAAAAGTCTTTTACATTTTCTATTATTTTTGTGATACTAATATATTACCTTTTAAAGGTAGAATCCATAGCTACTTTTTGAGGTACAAAATATACTGTAAAATTCTATTTTATGCCAGAATAACTTTTTTCAGAATTACATATATATAAAAGCATTATATATTTATACAATTATATATTTTATATTACATATAGATAATTTATATAAAATATATCACATAATTATATAAATATATAAATATATGTAATAGCTATACGTGCACGCGTACACACACACACACACACACACACACACACACACACACAGTGATGCTAACGAATACTTAATCCCTGTGGTACAATTTCATGGAGAGTCAGTTGTATTCAATGGCAAGTGATAAACAGCTATATTAAGGGGTAAAAATTAAAAATCAAATGAATTAAAATAAAAGGAATGTACAAATCCACCTAAAAGTTATTTTCTTAACAGAGGAATGATTTAGGCTATGACTCAGAATCCCCAGCACACTTAGCCCTTCCAATTTAGGGTATCTTGGAATACCCTACAAAGTTTGAAAATAAAAAATGAATAGACAATATTTACCATACAACTACAGTGAAATAAAACTATTGTGACAAGCTGTAAAGAATATGAAAAGAATATTCCAACTGATTTTAAACTTGCCCTACAGCAGAGATTAATAGAGTACTAGTTTTACTTTGATATATAATCTATATTAAAGACAGTGACTTAAATGGATCCTTGATATATGAAATATTAGATATATCAAAGGACCCTTAGTTCTGGCTATAAAAACCTTAGAACTTTATAAGACAATTGGCATGTATTTGTGAGATTTTTTTTTTAGAATGTAGAATAGAAAATTTTATCTAAATTTAAATTCCCATTAATACAAATTATCATCTCATTTAAATTAAGATGTTATTTGAGTTAACTACCTATAAATTTTATACATATGTATCAAATGAATATATCAGAGTGTGATGATAAATAATATTTTCAGATATTTTAATTGCTTTGTGTTTTTTCTTAATCATAGCAATGTACTCTATCAGCCGCAGAAACTGTGGAATATGTTATAAACACAAAAATAATCTTATTCTTTAGAAAGGCCATTATGATTTCAAAGAACCATTTGCAGTTGACATATACTAAAATGAAATAAACTGAAATGATAAAGCAGACTATGGTCCTTAAGGTTGTAGTGGCTATTATTAATGTTGCGCAGATCTATAGACATGAGTAATGAGCCATCTATCCTTTTTGCTGACTCAATGAGAACATTTTAAAAACAAGATCAGTACTCTCAGATGACTGCTGATTGTTATGGATGAAAAGAACCTTGAAATTACAGTACAATATTTTCTATTCCTCATATGTGAGTCATTATTACAAAAGTAAAACCTTCACTTCTTCAAAAATAAATTCGCTCTTTCAGTGAGATCAAGCATTTCTGTGATACTCATTTTGAATTCAATATTATATTCTTGGGTCCTATAGGAAAACGGACTGAGGATTTAGCATGTAGACATTTATATACATTTAAACATTCCAGTGCACTGCGCCTACCAGCCACCACTCTCCCGACATCAGTTCAGCCTCCGTGAGCCTAGCAGGTACTGCAAAAATTAAACCACTCAGGATCAGTTTAATTCCAAACATCATTTAGATACAGATACAGACACAGACACAGACACAGACACAGACACAGACACAGATCAGGGATCCTCAATGCCCGGGCTGCAGACTGGTACCAGTCTGTGGTCTGTTAGGAGCCAGGCCCCACAGCAAGAGGTGAGCAACGGGCTAAGGAGTGAAGCTTCGTCTGTATTTGCAGCTACTCTCCAATGCCAGCATCACTTCCTTAGCTCCACCTCAGATCATCAGGCATTAGATTCTTATAGGAGCACTGGTCCCTGGTACCAAAAAGGTTGGGAACTACTGATATAGATGATGTACATAACATCATTGTATATCAATAAAATCATTGTATTTTTGACATTATATTTGGACAAAAACATCTTTTACATAACATCATGTACTTGGACCAAAAAAGGAGAATTATGCAAACTGCTTATTTCTTTTTACTTTGTACCAAACATCTGGCTATCTTGGGACATCTGGATGCTTGACAACCACCAATCTCAATATGATTAACTGAGCATTTTATTTTTTATCTAAATGATTTGGCACCAAGGATAAACAGTTATAATGATTATTAATTAACTTTCACGTCCAAGGAGAGTTAGAAAATTTTTTATTGTGAAACAGAAAGAGAAGACACTCACTACACTAAAACTACGTGCCTAAATCTGAATCTAAAATAAACGACAATTGATGTTGGTGGACATACATATAAAAATTTTTTTTTAATCTTTAAGACAAAACAACTACAAAAAGATGACAAGGTTGGGTATTTAGGTTACATAAGCTAAATATAATGAGTGAAAACTTAATGAGAAAGATTTACATATA
This sequence comes from Macroglossus sobrinus, assembly GCA_004027375.1. Taxonomy (NCBI): domain Eukaryota; kingdom Metazoa; phylum Chordata; class Mammalia; order Chiroptera; family Pteropodidae; genus Macroglossus; species Macroglossus sobrinus. The sequence goes on along the minus strand of PVKZ01000323.1, from coordinate 917,803 downwards.
AATTAGTGGTGAGGACACTAGGCAATATTTAAATGCTATTATCTTAAAGGCACTAGGATCTCAACAAGGCCACCAAAGCTTTCTGCTGGGTTGCCACAGCTCCAGAGAGGCAACCTAGCAGCTACGAGTATGCTGTTAGACTGAGTTGGTCACTTCCACCGTTAATATCTTGTCAAAATAGTTTAATATGGTAGATGAGTAAGGGAATTTAGGAGTCTTGACAATGGACATGAGACTAGAAAGTGTCTACAGCCAAGTTGTAACTTTACAATAAGAGAAGATTGAAGGGAAAGCTATTGTAACTAGTTGGGGGATTTAAAATCATGCTGCAGTTATTTAGGTGATATAGAGCTATATATTTGGGCAGTGAAGAGACTGAATGTGTTGTGAATGGACCTCTAATAAAATTTTAAAAGTTTGGGATTGAAAAGATTTAAACCAGAGAAATTGGAAAAGCTATATATTATGTCAAAAGGAAATATGCGTATGTGTTTAAACCTCAACTCCCTCATTTCTTCTTCCATTTCAGGAAAGGCCATATACCTTTGTACTATACACAAACATGTTAAAACCTGTGTGTAAAATCTACAGAGAAAAGAAAAAAAGTATATTACATTTTGACCTCTACAATGCAAGAGGGATATTATGTCTCATAAATTCATTTTTTGTTCAAGTTACACATGAGGCCTACTAACCAGTATCTAGTCATTTGTCATGATGTCTTTATTCATAGTTTATTCTCCATATCAAATTATAAATCCTTTCTATAATTTATTTCTCTAATATTCTCTGCCAATTCAAGAACTTCTGCCAACTTTCCTTGGGAGCTTCTAAGACCTCAGATGACTGCTTTATCATTGAATTAACTCCGCTATAAAAGAGTGTTTCTTGTTATAAGTTTCTTACTGTCTTACATGATAGTTAAATGATTTTGTGATCTTAAAAACTTAGTTTCTTCATATCTCAATTTTCTCTACAAAACAGAAATAATATATACATTGGCATTAAAATTTTTTCTACTAAAATTATTGTGGCCAAGAGTAATAGTGTAGTTAGTTGCCTCAAATGCTCATATATTTGAATATGAGGGCAGATTCAATATAGACTTTTGGGGTAAGTTTTGACTCTCTGTAGATACCACCTAAGACAGAAAGTCATATGGCCTTTCATTCAAACATGTGTTCCTTTTGGTTAACCAGTTTTCACAAAGGCCTAAAAACCCATCTGCAGTTTTCACAAAGGCCTAAAAACCCATCTGCTGTTCAAAGGCCTAAAAACCCATCTGCAGTTCAAAGTCTATAAGAAGTCCTCAGTTAGCCCTCCAGGTATTGCAAAAAAATGCAATAATTCATTTATTAATTTATTTAACATAAATTTTTGGATACCTTCTGTATTCTAGGTATGCAAAACCTTAACCACAGGAGTGTAACTATAAACAGACATGATCCCTGTTCTCAAGGAAATGGAAGAATAGAGAACTCATACAATGAATGAATGAAAAATAACATACACAAGCACATATCTTAAAAAAACCCCGCTTCCTCAGTGATAGAGAATCACTACTAGGGGATTCAGGGAAGACAATTAAAAAATAAAAACCATATAAACACACACTTCAGAGATGTTATGAAAGAAACAAATTGAGCAGAGATAGAGAATAACAATTAGGGAATTATGGTAAGTTGATAACCTGAATAGATCTCTGCTATTTCTGAATTGGACTCAAGCTGCTGCTGAGGCTTCATGTACTGCTGGGTCTTAAAAGAAAAAGTACAGGAATGTTTGCTTCATGAGCCAAGGAAGAGGCAGGGACCAGTCGGGGAAAGGCATGAAGGGAGGCCCCAGTGAATGTCGTAGATTCTGGCAAAACTCTGGCCTAAGCGGTGGATAAGCATAAAAAAAAAAATGGATGTTTTAAATCAAGAAACAATGTATGTATATATAAGCAAACACCATAAAAGAAATTATTGCTGTAGATGAATCCATTAGAATAAAAAAAAGAGAGAGAGAGAAAACTAAATATATGAAAGGACAAACCAAGATTAAGAAAACATATTTTAAAAAAACTCAGAAGAAAAATGAGTAAAAGAATAGGTTATTCATCGAGAAAAAAATTAGAATGCCAATAAATATATCAAAGATGTTAGAGCTAATAGCCTCTGAAATATTAAATAAAAGAGATTGACTGAAATTAATCTTATTAAACCAAGTGGATGAAGATGTAGAAAGGTAAGACTCAGACACATTACTAGTTGAAGTATAAATTAGTACCACTGCAAAAGAGAGCATCTTTAAAATAACCTAGTAAACTTGAACATGCTCATGAGCTATGAATCAGCAGTTTTACAACTAGTTGAATACCCTAGTGAAACTCTGGCACAAGTTCATGTGGAGCTATGTACAAGGATGCTCAAGTTGAATTCCATTATAAGAATAAAACATAGCAATATTTAATTATTCTTTAGTGGGAAAATAAACTGTGTTCACACAGTAGGATAATGAACCAAAATTAAAACAAATTACCTATATTTACATGTATTGACTTGAATAAATTATAATAGCCATGGTAATTCTTTAGAGCAAGTTGGAAAAAGTATTAAATGATTTAAACTTGTAAAAAGTATTAAATGTAAAAAATGCATTTATTAAAAAGTTCACATAAAAACTCTAAATCTAGAAAATATATAGTTGACATAGATATTCATATTCTACAAAATATGAAATTATGCAGAGGTATAAATATACACAGACTTCAGAAAGGTGATTACATCTGAGAAGGAAGTGAAGAGAAAAGAATAAAACTTTAACTGTATGTGTAACATTTTTTCATAGAGGAGAGTACATGCTTGATGCAGAGAGGCCAACATAACCGTATCTGTTTATTCATGGATTTGAAATTCTTTGTAATATTATCTTTGTATTAGATGAAATTACAATTATAGTGGGAGATTTCACCAACATGCATAGCTCATAACAAGAATACAGTCTGTCAAGGAGTGAAGTGGGTTTGGCTGGTGTCTAACATCATAGAAACAAAAAAGAGTAGAGTGGCTGTACAGCATGTTACTGTGTAAAACAACATAAGATTAAATCAAGCACAAGAGAAAATGATGCAGTCAAGAGGTGTGGTAAACACTGGATGCATGAGGTTGCTGCCGGCATAACACAGCATACTGTTTTACAGCAAACTTTTTTTAATACTCTATCCCCAGTAGTTTATTATTCAGTCTCACGGTGAAAAAATACATTCTAAAGTAACTATAAAACATGTAGTATAGTAAATATATGACTAGGAACATAGCCATTTATTATCATTATCAAGTATCATGTAAAATGGGTAATTATATGTGCTATGCTTTTATATAACTGGCAGCGCAGTAGGTTTGTTTACATCAGCATCACCACAAACACATGACTAATGTGTTGAGCTACCACTGACAACAGCTATATGATGTCACTGGGAAATAGGAATTTTTTGGTTCTATTATAATCTTATGGAACCACCATTGTGTATGAGATCCATTGTTACCCTCAAAATATCATGATGTGGCACATGACTGTGTATTTATTTAGTTATTTAAACCACCATCATTTTTCCCACCTGTATGCCAAGATATGTATTCTGTATCAGGCACTAGAAATTTAAAATACTATTAGATTAGAAGGTAATAAGGAATTAAGTAGCAATCTCAAAACACAGTGATGAGAAATAGTTATTTTCTGCAGTTTAGAATGAACATTGAGCTAGTAGTAATTGTGTTAGAAACTTTCCTCCATCCCCAGTAGTTCAGTATCTGTTTTTTCTGGATATTTTAGTGTTTGAAATACTCTTGGCTTCACTGGAATGTGAAATGCTCATTAAAAGAAGCATCCTGGTCACTGCCTATTAAAGATGATTCTGACAGCCTAGTTCTTTATGAACTATTTGTGTGTTGGCTTGCTCTGACTTTGTACAAGTTAGCCACTGAAGCAGAAAAATCACCGCCAGGGTTGTCAAATATCATCGGTGCAATGTGCCTTTCTATGTGCCTGGCTGAGCAGCTTTCAATGACATTTAATGTGGGGTTTTCTCCCAAGGCCATAGCGTGCTGTATGCATCACAATCCAAGCTGAAAGACTAGTATATGGCCAGGTATTCTTGGTAGGCCTCCAGGCATTTTACATTCATTTATAAAATGCCTTCTTTCTACTTCAAATTAATCTTATGTTCTTTCCAATCACCATTGTGATATTCCTTTGACTTTATGTTCTGACAAGCTTGAAATAGCCTGATAGGATTGAACTGGAATATAGAAAACCAGAGTTATAATGGTCAGAAATAAATGAAAAACCAATAATAAAGTTTACAGAGTTACCTTCATAGCTGTGTTAGTGCACAATTCAGGCCTTTTCTAGTTTTACGCCTCTAAATTATGTCTTTGTTTTGAATTAAGTTGTGTAAATTATGTTTACAGAGCAGTTACTCCATCTCCAAAATTTGTACTGCTTCTGGCCATTCTCTGACTTTATTGTAAATGGAACTTTAACATTTAGTTGATGGGAGAGCTACTAAAACAACAGGAGAGTTATCACAAGAGTCTTTATGGAAGGCATTAGTTTGGGATAATTAATCTAAATAGGATATTTCTTTTCATCAATCAAAGCAAATTAAACTAAATGTTCTTCTTACTGGGTATATAGTTTAATGCCCACTTTGGTTCAAATATTATATTTATTTACATTGTTAGTCACAATGTGTGTTGTTGGGTTATCCATTTATTTGATAATCACGTATTTCACACCTTCCTTGTGCCTGGCTTTTGGAATGCAGAAGTGAAAGGAAAAATTTTTCTGACATTAGGATGCCTAACCTGGTGGGGAAGGAAGATAAGCAGACAAGGAATGTGTAAATTGTGTCAAACCCAATGGTGGTAACATATACTGGGCATAGGGGCAACAGAAAACAATGAGAGTTCTAGGAAGGCTTCCTGTAGAAAGTGGTGTCTGAGCTGGACAAAAAGGGGTAAAATGACATGATTGGAAGTCAGAGTTTTGTCATTTGTTAAAAGGCTCCAAGTAAAAAAGAATTAAATTAGGGCAATTGAACAATTTGTAGGGGGCCTTATATTTAAATAGTACTTTCATGTATTCACCCACCCAGTCCTTCCTTTTATAAAAAATCCTCAAGATATGCAAACTAATCTCTAATTTTTTAAGTTAGGAAATTGGCTCTGAGTGTTTACACTCATTATTTGAATGAGATAACTCAATAAATATTTATTGAGGTCATACTACCTCTCTGTGCCTTAATTCTTTATTGGTAAAATTAACATAGTAATTATCCCTCTCTATTAGGAATAAATAACCAGGTTATTTACATAGAATTGTTGTGAGCTCAAAATCGGTGTTATATAAGCTAGTTATTATATTATTAGCAATAGTATGCCAGGTACTGTATTAAGCACTGATCGTGAGCAAAATAAAAGCTGCCTTTCAAGAAATTTTCAGTGTAGCTGGATTGGGTGATAGAAGGGAAAGGGCAAAAGGAAATGAAGTTCAAAGATTTGCTGGTGGGGGTAAAGGCTCATATTTCATAGCAATTCAGAACCATGCTAAGAATTAGAATTGTAAGCAAAAACAGAGCATAGTCTGACTGATTCTTTGAACAAATTACTTACACTCTGAAAAGACTGAAGGGGAAGGATGGATAGAATAGACCAGGCAGATGATTATTCAGATAATTGTGGCTTTGGGCCAGATTGGGAGGGTTAGGGGAACAAGGGCAGAGAGAAGTGGTCAAAATCTGGATTTATTTGTAAGGTTTAATAGACAGAATTTACTGATGGATTGGACACATGGTGTTCAAAAACAAAAGGTTCTAGAATTTTGGCCTAAGCAGACATAGTGAAGCTGTCATTTCTTAAGATGGGGGAAGATTTATAAGGAAGAAAAAATAACAAATTTAGAAATAAAAAATTGCATTTTAGACAAGTTAATACTAAATAAGTTGATGAGTATTATATTGTATTGCAAAAGACCAAGGAATTGACTTGGGTTAGGAAAAAAATGAATAGAAATGAAAAAAAGAAAGATCCAAAGTGAGAGGTAGGACATAACAAGCCTCAAACGATAGAAGCGTTGTTTGGATCTTAATGAGAAGAATCACATGGAAGAGTAATGAGAATTAAAACTGGAAATAAGTGATCAGGGCTTAGAAAGCTAATATGAACAGTTTGAGGTACATTTTACTAGTTAACTGGCCACCATTAAAATTATCAAAACAAGTTAATAGAAGGATCTTAGCATTCATCACATTACACTGAGTTATTTGTTTATGTGGCTTTGCTTTCCCACTAGGCTATAAATCCCCCTGCATTTATACATCTTTGTTCTACCACTTCTTAGTACAGTGCCTGAAACATGGTCTGTACTCAATGATTGCTGTGGAAGTAAATTGAAAAGAAATGGCTTGTGCCCAAATAAGCACTCTAACTGAGATTGCAGGCTCCCTGGGTCTGCCCCAGTCTAAATTCAAACCACTCAGTCTTGAAGAACCTTTAGGGTTGCTGAGAAAATTCCAAATAATCTGTTTTAGCACTGAAAAACAGTAACATTTCCCAAGGCCTAAACACAGCACTTAGTATCCTGCTACTACCTTATTTTGCCTCCTACCAGAAAGGAGAACAATATTTCAATGTTTCTTTTTCTCTTACATTTAATTTGCTAAACTTCAAGTCAAATTGAACTCTGGTCTACTTGAAGAAATACAGAGCTGGAGTTTCCTTTTCCCTGTTCAGGTTCATTTGTCTGCACTCTAACTCACACAAAACTCAGAGAAAAACACATCTGTATTGAAGCATTTGTATGGCATTGATTGCTCCCCATGAGATTATTCTAACAACTGTGTAACAACGTTAGGGTGAAAATAATCTCTGTAGCTGGTCTTGTGTGGGCTAACACCCTAGTGAGATGGACAAATAACCTAAGATGCAGCTCTACTCTTCTCTGAGGCTTGTCTTTTCAATAAGAGTTTATTTACTATACCTCCTGCTTGCTTTTAGTGAGTGATATATTTCTTGAAGATAAAACAAATTCTGTCTTTTTCACTTGAAAATACAGTTTATTGTAGTAAAACTATTCCATTAAAAAAGTTTTTCAAGATGTGAAAATAGATGTCATTTTAAGTTGGTCCAAACTGTTCGAATTTCAATAACAATAAATCAGTCTAAAGGTGTGGGATACCATTCTTTTTCCTCTAGCCCCACTTACCAAGTGCGTATAACTACAAAATATCTGCCTCCATCTTATTTCTTATTCCTTCTTCTTTCCTCCCTAAAATTCTGATCTTCCATAACACCTCTCACACTCCTGTCTTATCCATTCACTCAATGCTCTTTCATAATTAAATATTTGAAACCACCAGAGACCCTAAGCATTTGGGGCTTACGAAAATCATTTTCTAGGAGCCAAAAAGTCAGTCAGGTGGAACAGTATACCTGCTCACAGAATCTTCCAATTTGCTGAGAGACAAGCCATGTAAACGTACTTTGCTAAATGCGATTCATGCTTCAATAATTGTCCAAAGGAGGTGGTTTTAACTCATTCTGGGTCAGTCAAGAAATATTTCACTACAAAGATGTTGTTTAGCTGAATCTTAAAGAATAAGTAGGAGTTTGTCAATAAGAGAAAGCAATTTAGGTGAAAAAAAAAGCAGTTTGTTAAAGGAACAGAGGAATTTAATGATGTAACCCATTAGGAGAAAAAGAAAGTTCAATGTGACTGAGAAGAAGGGTAGTGAAAAGTGAGGGGCCAGATGGTAGATGGACAGATATTAAAGAATTTTGAGCAGACGCATGCCATCATCATATTGAAAGCAATATGAAGATAAACAAACTTAGGTACCAAGTTCAGGTAAAAGTCTAATGCCATATTTTCAATGAGGTAGCACAAGTCAAAGAGATTAAGAGGCTGAGATGGCATGCAGATATTTTCAGGAATCAGAATCCATATCAGTAAAAGAGAGTACAGGAGGGCAAAATGAGGGAGGAGGGGAGAGTAAAAGATAATCCCCAGGTGCCATCAACCAAAGTAGAGAATAAAAGCGATTTTGGCTGGGGTTAAATTGGTACGGGGAAGATAGCATATCTGATTTTTGGAAGTGTTAAGTGTTAGGAGCCTGTGATATGAGCTGAGTTATATGTCTAGTAGTCTTGAAATAGGCAGAAAGGTTGAAGTCATAGGTATAGATACAATTACTCAAGGTAGAACACGTAGAATAAAAAGGGTCATGGGATGAAGCAAAAGCGACATTTGAAACTGTCCCAAGAGCCCAGGTTTATTCCCTGACTGTGCAGTCAAAGTTCAAGAGATCCTAAGTGGGCCAGGTCTCTCTAAATTAGTCTAAGGGATATCAGCCATACTTCTGGGAGATCTCAAGTTTATATTCTCTGGTTTGCAAAACTAAAATAAGATATTCTCATATTCTAATGAAGCATGAGACTGCCTGAACAATCCATTAGCCAGAAATTACTGATATCATCTATCCACAAGGTTTAAACTTCTGAGGTCTTAGCAGTTTGAGGAGGAGCAATAGAAATAAATTTCTCCCTTTTCTTATGAATAACCATAGGAGCTGGTATCACTATAAGATAATATTTAAAGTTTAAAAGTCCCTCTGGAAAATCAAAACACTCATCAAATAAAGTTAAGATCTTGTCTAAGAAGGCCTTAGCCAGCCCTTTTGATATCTGAAAAATGACCCACTTGCCTTCTGAGGAATAGTAGCAAAACTATCACAACTACAAATGTGTATTTAATAATGATAGAAATTTTTAACTTTCAAGGATCCTGCACAGAAATTGATAAAGCAGGACTTCCAAAGTTATATTGCCAGAGAATACCCTTGCTTTCCTTATCTCTTCAGGGTGAGACCCAAAGGCTAGTTATTGAAGTGGGGGACGGGGGGAGGGATGTGCGCGTGCACATGCACACACACAAGGGCACACACACACAAATATACATGTTTACCTGAAATCCAACTGACATTCCATTATCTTTAAAAAGTTGTTTTGTTATCCCCCAAAATTTTCTAGTTTTGATTTTATTTAACCTCTCTGGGCTAATGTTTCATCTTAGCCACCATTTATTTAGTTTCTATGCTGTGCCAAACCATAGGAGTTTCATGTTCTTTCATTTTCTCTGCTAGTACTTATATGAATGAGATGTTAACATCCAGTTTTATGCATAAATCTTAATTTGTGAAAGGCTAAATGACTTCTCCAAGGTCATGTATTTACAAAATAGTATAGCCGGTGTCTGATACTGTCTTTCTGACACTAAAGACCCCAGTTTTCCCAAAACACTGTCACCTCCAAAGGAGTTTGGTGGAAGACAGTCTCTACTTGTTTTAAATTACTTTGAATCTGTTAATTCCAGAATTCAGCATTCAATAGCAAAATTTCTGTATACTAGTAGTAAAAAAAGACAAGAATGGAAAACTCCAAAGTATTGGCAACAAGAGCACAATAAAAATAAAACATCCTGCAATAGGGAGTCGATTGATGTTGGCTGGATCTGAACTTGTCTAGGTCAAACACTGTCACTGATGTTAACCCATCTCAAATGATATATTAGAAATTCAGGCTGTGAAGATGTTTCAACTAAGTATTTTAAAATCTTCAAAAGAAATTATTTTACAAAGAATCCAATTTGTCACAAGTAAAAACTTTTGAGCTTCTGGCTAGTGCTGACTCACAGTAATGTTTCTATTTTTGCACTCTTGGCCACTGTCAGCTTAGCCATGTGGCACTCTGCAATGGCACAGTAGGTGAGAATCACACACCAGCAGAGGCACCTGTCAGGACCAAATGAGGGCTGAATCTCCTTGTGAACTATTAAGTAACTCTTAAAATGAATCTGATTTAAGCAGAACATGATTAAATCCAAATTGTTGCCTCTCCACATGTTATTTCAGAACATGTGAACAGCACACTAAATAAATTAGTTGAAGAGCAATTTTGACTGGTCCAATGTATGACTATGATTTTTTTGTCCTTTAGGGTTTTACTGTAGCCACTCAAGGGCAAAAGAGAAAATATTTTTTAAAATGTAGTAAATAGTAATTTTCTGTATTGTGAACACAGGAAAAAGAGAAATAAAAGAAAACATTAATGCTCCGAGAGCTATCCCTTAGTAGCTCTACCCAATTTGGCAATGACAATCCTATATAAACTTTACAAAATAAAGGCAACGCAGCCAGGAGATCAGTTTTGTCTACTTGGCTCACAGTTCATTATGTTAGTGATTCTGAGAAAAAAAATTAATTCCTCTGCAATGTCACTTAATCTTTCTCAACAATACAGAAAAATATTAATTAAAAAAAATCTTTTTCTCCACAAAAAGAAGCTCTAGCTCAATACTATCTTTGTCTAAACATTATTTACTCATTGCAACTGAGAGTTTTAAAACAAAGTAATTTGGAATAAACATATGCCTGGTTAATGTTTTCCTTTAAAGAGAAACAAAAAATTAATAATTTAAAGCCATGTAGTTGTTAGGCATCTGGTTTGACAGAAATGTACTCTTTAGATGGAAGAATGAAAGTTTATTCAAAAATCAGAAATACTGAAGGAATCAACTTTTAGATAGTTAATATCATCCTCTATAAATACAAAGTAGGATGTTTAAAACTCATATAGGTTGTCATTTCTAATAATGTAAAGAAAAATGTTGATAAACATCTTTAAAGACTGAGAATTTTTTTTCTGTAAATATTTATCTCTATGTACAAACACTCAGACAATTTTAAATATCAGTTTTGTCCAGTGTGATTTTTTTAAATGCACAGACACCACTTTCTGATTATGATAGCAGCTTGCTTACTTAATTCAGCTGGAGATGTATGAGTTAAGCTTTATCAAGACACAGCACTAAGCCTCTGTAGTCTCACCTCAGAACCTCCTGGTCAGAATCTCAAGGGTGCATTTCCATTCAACACCCCAGTGATTCATATGCATGCCGAGGTTTTAGAATCACAGCAATTCATATGGTACCATAGAAATCTCCCAAGTTTTGTCAAATTATTAAATAATTTACATGATTTTCAAAATTTAATATATTATCTATTTGTGATATAGAACAGAATTTAAAAATAGATTTTATGTGAAGTAATGATAACCAACATTTAAAGTGCTTTTTTGCTGCCAGGTATATGAAGTAGGAAGTTTATCTCCATTTTAGGTTGAGGAAAGAAGGCACAGAGAGGTTGATTTATGGGATTAAGGTCACACAGCTAGCAAGTAGCAGAGCTAACTTTGACCTCATGCAGTCTGACTCTCAAGCCTCATCTTAACTGCCAGGTCACACTATGTCTAAAATATTTGTCATTAAAAATGTATTGCTTAAAAAGTCATAATAATAGGGAAGAAATGCTCTCAACATAATGTTTATTGTAGAAGAGGAGGAAGAGGAGGAGACAAAAAGGTTTTGAAAACATTTGTGAAAATACACCTAGGTAAAAAAAAATACTGCAAAGGTAGAAACCAAAACACTTGTTATCTGATGATGGGCTTGCGGAGATTTATTACATTCACTCTATTTTTCTGAATTCTCTGTAATCAGGTAATGAAAGAAAATAAATCACTCTTGTATTTAGAAAACAAAAATTGAATCATTTTACAGAAGATGATATATAGTAATAATTGCCTATTTCAAAAAATAGCAATTGACTTAGATTTTTAATTATAGTACTTTAACATTTACCTTACCTACCTTTAGAACTATACACATATATATCCATGTAGTAGCAGGGTTTGTCACTCATTTAAAGAATGGCTTAACCCTTACACACAAATTCTATATTTTTATATCCCTTTTAGTTGTTCTCTAAAAATAATCAAAACCACATTGTGGCATTGAAAATAAATATACTACTTCTATATCACTGCAATGGAAAATCTTATTTTGATCTCTAATTTATTAATAAGACTTTTTGTCGTTTGGTGTCTTTTTATTACCAACAGTATTTATTTCAATGTTAGAATTCAGAAAAATAAATAATGCTTAAAATAAAAAGGGAAAAGACAGGTCCATGTACACCTGTCTTCACAGCAGCACTATTTACAATAGCTAAAAGGTAGAAGCAACCCAAGTGTTCATCAATGGATAAATGGATAAACAAAATGGTATATAGACACAATGGAATATTTTTCAGCCTTAAAAAGGAAATTCTGGCACATGCTACAACATGGATGAACCTTGAAGACATTATGCTAAGTGAAATAAGCCAGTTACAAAAGGACAGATATTCTATGATTCCACTTATCTGAGATACATGTTCAGTAGTCAAATTCAGGGAGACAGAAAATAGAATGGTGATTGCCAGAGGCTGAGGAAAGGGAGGAATGTGGAGTTCGTGTTCCATGGGTTCAGAGTTTTAACTGGGGAAGATGAAAAAGTTCTGGAGCTGGATGGAGGTGATGGTTGCACAACAATGGAAATGTACTTAATGCCACAGAACTGCATACTTCAAAATTGTTACAATGGTAAGTTTTATATTATGTATATTCTACTAGAAGAAAGAAATGGAAAGATATTAAATATTATTTCTTTCATTTGTTATTTCCTTCAAGAAAGACCACACTCTGAAAACCCTGAAATGACCTGTTCATAAGGGTTGTGCTCATAAAAATGCTTTGACAGACATTGACATCTTTTTTAGAAATAGTTTTCTTAAATTTGTCTCCTTCAAACTGGTCTTTTATCATAATATATCTCTACTTTCTTGAACTCTTTTCATGGCTTTCACTCACATTAAAAATAACATCCAAATTCATTAAAAGGCCAGTCATAATATATTTCCATACATACAAATATACATACACACATGTTCTTACTCTCTCCTCTCTCCCTCTTTCTCCCTCTTTTTCTGTCCCTCTTTCTCTCTCTCCTGTCTCTCTTTCTCTGTCTCTTTCTCTCTGCTTCTGTCCCCTTTCCCTTTCTCTTCCTCTTTTTCTATCTCTCCTCACCCTGTCACCCCTTCTTTCCTTAGCTACACAGGCTTCTTGCTGTTTCTGGTAAATACCAACCTTTTATCATCCTCAGAGACATGACACTTGCCAACCAGAAAGCTTCCCCCTGAATTCTATGTTCCTCCTCAGTGAGGCCATTTCTAAAGGCCCATTTGAAACAGTCACTCTCTATTCATTATGCTTCTTTATTTTCTCCTTCACATTTATCAATAACTAAAATAGTATCTTGGCTTACTTCTGTTTTCTCTCTTTCCAAACTGGAGTGTAAACTCTGGGAGAGCAAGCATCTTGACTATCTTGTTACCACTGTATTTCCAATGTCTCGGCACTTAGACCAGTGCTTGTCACAAAGTAAAAATGCAGTAATATTCATTGCATAACTGTCTATATAAATACATTCAAAATGTCACATTGGCTAGTATTTGTATTTCTGTTATATGTAAAATGGGATTAGAGCTTGCAATAGTAAAATGAGACATCTCTGGATCAATACACTTTTGAGTTGTGGTCCTTGTTCTCTGAGGTAACATCCCAATTGGAGGTAATAGACTTTGATGAAATGAACTCAACCTTTGTCTCCTCTGTGAAATAATTCATTGTGGGCATTTGTCATATATTTTTTTAAATGCTTTATGTTCATTGTAGCATTTCATCCTCACAACAATGTGGTAAATTTTTATTACTATTTCCATTTTTATAGATATAAAATAAGGTATAGAGAGCAATTTACCCAAATCAAGCAAATATTCTAACAGAATTTCAATATCAGCAATGAATCTAGAGCCAATGATTTTAAGCAGCATTGAATATGGCTTTCCCTAAACATAGGCACATATTTTATTTCTCGTGGCATTTAATTTGTTTTATTACTGATGACATAAAAAAATATGTGCTCATTTTTAAAAAGGGAAACATAAAAATTAATATAAAATAAAATTAAAATCATCCCTTATCCTCTATTTAGATAGTACCCTTTTAACATAAATTATTATCATATTTTTCTTTGGATAGACAATTTAAAATAATCCAAATGAACGAAATGAAATGAGTAAACTTGTGAAATTCTAGAGTAACAATATTTCTGAGAAATATCTTTTTTCTTTTACAAGACATTTTTTTTCATTTTACTCATCAATTCCTTTTCTTACATTGATAATCTGGAGTTAGGAATGCAGTTGTTTGTTGAAAGACTTTATTTAAAAGCTGATCTGGTAGACAGTAGGTATATTTTTTATTTAAGTACGTGTAAAGTTATTTAAGAATTATTTGAAGTTTTGAAATGATATAGCTTAATATTCATTTATCTAAAATTTTAAAAAATATTTTAAGCATTTATTAATATTAGAGTCATAGTGGTTTCTAATATCTTTAGGGAAATGGGAATGATGTGCCTATTAGTGTCTAGTTTAGCTTTCCCAGTTTAAATGTATCCATGATCACAGATTATACTTAGAAAGGGTTTGCTCTGTTCAGGTATTTTGTCATATGTGTAAACCTGAGTTATTAAGATCTGTTACAGATAATACGAGAGGATGAAAATCTCTTTTTAAAATGCACTTTTCCACATTAGTAGTGCATTCTTATTTCTGGATCTGTAAATTTAACTTGATATTTCAAATGTATATTCTTAGAATTTGAAGTAGGAAATAGAAAAACATTAATTAAGAATGCTCCCACAGTTTAAAATAATTAAATAATTTTAAAAATTGATATCCAGAAATTATTGGTTTGGAGTATTATTATGAGCTATTGTCACTAGAAAATAGTTTTTGTTTTGCAACATACTGCAATATTATACAAAAAGTTATTATTAAAAATATTATGCTGACATTATTCAATGCAGTCAGGACAAATTTTCTGTATTTTGGTCTATTTCACTAGACAACATTCATCTCCAAATGTACTTCAAAATGTTCAGAGTTTTTTTTTACAAGTTTAATAGAGATTTATTGAGAAACTACAAAAAGCATACAAATAAGGAGTTTAGGGTGCTGACAAAGCTGAATGGTAGACTATACTTGCCCTCAAGAAACTTTCAAACTAGCAGAGAATGGGATTTAAAAGGACACAGTATGCAGTATTTACAATGCATAATTGCACATGCCCCAGTAGTTACAAAGTGCTAAGGCAATTCAGGAAAAAGGTAATCATAACCAATATGATTAGAGAATGTATGAAACTTCTTCTAGGGCTAGGCAAAGTGGTTGAGTAAAACTGACTAGACCCCAACACTCATTCATTCTAATAAATTAGGTAAATTCAGATATAGATAGGTTTATAACACTAAACAGGATAATATCACAGTGAGTGAGTTGGCTAAAGGGAGAGAGAAAGGGCCATTTTGTAAGGCAGCACTTTCTGAAAAAAACAAATTTTAACAAATACTGAATAAATATTTAAATTCAAATAGATATTAAAATATAAGAATAATACAAATGTAAATAAATTTAAAATAAAATAAACATTAAAAGCCAATCTTTCATATATCTGGGGACTAGAGCATTCCAGCTAGAGCAAATAGCAGGTTTGAAGGTCCTCAGAATAATGTCTTGAGTTAAAGGAACAGAAAGGCCAATGTGGCTGGAGCAGAGTAAATGGGGGCGGGGCAGCATGAAGGGAGATCAAAGAGGCAGGCAGAGGATAGATCATGAAGGATCAAAAAGGAGAAATGTTCCAGCAAGAATAGCAAGAACCCAGAAAGAATTCAGAAGCACAGTGACATTATGGATGAACACATATGGGCACTGAAATTAAGTGTCTTGGCTTCAAGTTCTAGCTCACCTGCTTCCTAATTGTTTAACATTTTGCTAAAGTTACCTCTTCACATCTCTGCTTCAAGCCTCTATCTCTATGCAAAAATAACAATGATGCCTATCTTGCAATTTGTAATGAGTACTTATTCATATAAGGCATGTAAAGGCCTTAGCTAAATGTCTAACACTAATGAAAGTGACCATTTTAGAGCATTTTGGGAAAGATAATTTAATTCAGTTTGGTACATATGTGGAAGAATAATGGAAGATGAGTCTACAAATATAATATAAGCAGAATATGGAACACCAAACTATTCCACAGGCAGGAGACAATCACAATTTTTTTTTTTTGCAAGGAAGTGATGTATTTGTGCTAGACTTTGGAAAAATTAATATAGCAATTGTTTACAAAATATTTTGGTTACTGGAGATATAGAAGTAGAAAAATCAATTAGGAAGCAATTTAATTTGTTCTACAAGAGGGACCAAAAAGAGGAAATGGATTGCAGACATTATGGAGGTTAAATGGACAGGACTTTATGACTAAGTGCTTAAGTACAGTCATCAAAGCTGAGGTCCTGAGAGAATAACTGAAATAGAGATGGTGATAGAACCCAGTTTGAGTCAGAAGAAAATGACTCAGCTGAGGAAATGCTGGGTTGAGATTCCAGCAGATATCCAGCCAACAGTCAAAAATGTAGAAGCAAAATATGGGAAATGTACTGGTTAGATGTGTGGGTTGGAGTAGCACCAACATTCAGGTTATAGCTGAGGCCCTGATGTTGGTGAAATATTCTTGTCAAGAGAGAATGGAGATTAAAAAAAAAAAAAAGAATACTAAGGGCATAGTTTCAACATTCAAATATATTACACTGGCATCATTAGACAAAAGAGTGAGAAGGGAATGGTCCATATGATCAAAAGACAAACAGAAGAACACAATGAAGAGAATCTATTTGTCAATTGTGTGTATACATGCAACCTAAATAATTAATTTAAACATTTTCATTCAGTTTACAAGAAGCCAAACAACTAATTTAAAAATCATTGATAATGTTTGTCACTCATAATGAAAATGTAAAAATTCTTGAGCTCTGTGTCATTTCTCCTGTACATATCTAATTTATTTGCAAAGCCTATATAAGGAGGTTTTTTTTAATGTTCCATTTCTAAAATATAAAATAACTGCCTAAAGAAGTTGTGAAATATTCAGACCCTGAATAGTTGCCTAGAAAATAGGTCTTGTTAACAGCATAAAAAAACTTTTCCTTTGACATAATAGCTAAAGGTGATGAAATTATTTCCTTTTTAAATGAAACCAGTCTATGGTGGCATTTAAGAATGCATATTAAATAAAGTGTTATTACAAAAACCTTTTTTTTTATTGCTATGATTTTTCCCTACTGTTTCTTTAACCATAATAGAACAAAGTAGAAATAAAATCAGCAAGTATAAATAAAAATGATATACATTGCTTCTTTTTACTAGTTGTTTGCCCCCACATCCCACTTTGTGTTGAATAGACCAAAATTCATATTAACAGAAAAAAAGATTTTTCTCTTCAAACAAGTAAACTTACTTACATAAAAAATTATGAGTAATATTTAAAAATAGTACAACTGATATAAAATATTGAAATGCTATGACAAAGTACATGTTAATTAGCTTGAAAATGCCAAATATCTGGAAAACCATAAATGATCACAAACAGAGTTCTATACAAAAAAAAAAATTGAGATGTAGATCAAATTTTTTCCAATTGAAAAAAAGTGGGCTGATTTCTAATATTTTCTCCTAGGTCTTCTCTGTAATAAGGTACAGTATGAGAAAAAGAGGCAGCTATCTTCATTTACATATCAACCAATGAATAAGACCTTCAGAAATTCATTTTTTTCTAAAATAAAAATTTATGGGGTTTAGATCTCATTTTCCTGTGATAAGTTAGAGAATCTGATATCTCTAAATCATCTAAATCATGTGAGACCCATGGAAAACTAGAAAACATTTTACTGTTAATTCATGAATAACATTTACACTTTTCATTTGAAAGCTAACTATTGATATCAGAGGTTTATATCTTAGCTACTTGATTTAGCAGTCTGGTTCAACCAGCACTTTAAAAAATATTTATCAGATAATTAAGGCAGAGCTCTAATTAAATATACATAGACT
The DNA here is from genome assembly GCA_004027375.1 of Macroglossus sobrinus. Lineage (NCBI taxonomy): Eukaryota > Metazoa > Chordata > Mammalia > Chiroptera > Pteropodidae > Macroglossus > Macroglossus sobrinus. The sequence continues at coordinate 899,871 of PVKZ01000323.1, read as the reverse complement.
TGAAATTAAAGCATAAATAGAAATACACAGAAAAAATGCTTTTTATTGGTTCTAAATAAAGGCTAACAATTGAACTCTTACCAACTGCCAGATGATGTACTTAGTTATCACCTATATTACTCTCTTTAATGTTCACAATAATTTTATATTTAAATACCATTGTTATTTTAAAGTCAAATGATTAAGTGCTTTACCCAAAGTCATGCAATAACAAAGTGGTAAAGTTGGACTGTGCACCCATCGGTCTAACTCTACAAAGGGTGCTCCTTGCCATTTGTCCACGTCATGGGTAACTAACTTATTTACTTTTCAAAATACTATATAGTGTAACAATGAAATATGAAGAATGTTCTACATCTAAATCATGTTTACTAATAATATAAACAAATCTAGTTTTGCTGCAAAAAAAGAATTCTTATGTGTTTCCATCTAGAATAGTATTCCTAATGAAGTTTGAGACAGAAGGCTGTGGAGCAAAGAAGGAAAATCGCTTTGAGAAATATGGAATCAAAGAGGGGTATTTTTATACTACACTCACTCTACCTCCCAATTTAGAATTTCTCATCAGTCTTTCTCATGCTTTACAGACCATTTTAAATACTCTTCTTATTCCTGAAATATCTGCTCTGCCTCTACCCAAGTTGGGGGCTAAGATTATCCTACATCTCCATTCACAAATTACCTTCTCCAAGAATTCTTCCTATCCTCATATATCTCTATTAGATGTCTTTCTCTTCTTGCTATTAACACCCTGCCCCACTCCTTCCTACCATATCATCTCTCACTCACACACACACACACCATTTTCTAATTCTCTATTTATATTTTAATTTCTTCTAGACTATCAAATCCTTCCAGAGTGAGTTTTTCATTCATCTTAGTGTACTAAAAAACTATCAAAATAAAAGATGACTATTATTATCTTTAGTAACCACCATAATCCCTGCCACAGACCCAACACTCAAAAAGTACTTGTTGGATGAACAAATACATTTCAATGTATCTCACATTTTGCAAGTATTTTCTTATGTATTATATTATTTAATATTCATAGTAAGCCTGTATGGTGAATGTAATGTTCTTATGCACACATAATGAAAAACTGAACATGCAGAAAAGTTCAAAAAATTATCCAATGTCACAGATGCTGCAACAACAATGATAAAAACAACAACAGCATGAGACTCAAACTCATGTCTTTGGACTCTTTCCAGTGCTGTTTCTCTTACAAATCAGATGAGAAATTGGTATAGAAAACTACAAGAGGTTCTTCTGGTATATCAAATTTTATGCCTTGAAAATTTTTACTACATTGAAGTGGTAGCATGCCACAGAAATTTTTTAACGTTCCATTTCAAGTTAAATGAACAAAATAAGAGTGTTTTTCAATTCAGTAACTGTTTATTGCAGAGCATAGTGGTAGTAAATAATAGATACAGTCTTTGCCCTTGAGAGAACTTAAACTTTAGTAGAAAGGATCAGAGAAAAACACAAATAACTTTAACTCAAGGCAAAAAAAGAGAGGCTACCAAGAGTCAATAGTTCATTGGACAAGTCTTTACTAAATAATTAATTCTATGTGCCAAACTTGGTGCAATGTGGTAGGTATATGAGAATTTTAAAACAGAGGTTGTGGGCTCCCAAAAGAAAGATATGCCATCCAGAGGGTTGAATTAAAAACAAACTCATGAAGTGGTAAAATCTGAGAGGAAGCTTAAAGAGCTAGACTTTCAAAGGAAAAGGAGAAAGGTGGTCATTCGGAGAAGATATTGAGACATTAAATAAAAGCTACAACATAGAAATGTGAGAGAATGTTTTGAAGAGAACTAGGTTAATTGGAGTCGTAGAGAAAAAAAATGGTTGAATATGAATGAAATGTTAGGTCCTAAAATGTCAGTTTAATTTATAATTTGACAAGCAACTTGGAACCATTGAGAGTTTTGAAAGCAGAATGGCATTATGGAAGCGGGGATCTGTAACAATTAATTTACCAGGTACATGTAGGATGCAGTAAGGAACTCAGGTTTTCAGAGCTAACTATGATAGAGCAGAATCATTTAATGACACCATTTAATTACAAAAAGTATTTAGGTGATCTAAAATAAACACATTCTTTTAGCCTTTTTTTTTTTCACCTAAAATAAGTAAAACAGTTCTAAGAGAGTCCCCACTGATAAATTTTCATACTAAACAAAATGCCTGTTAGGCTGAGAGATTGCAACTCAGTACAGGTAAATTGGATTTGTTATTTCTTAGAACTAAACTCCCTTTGGTAGTTGTAGAGAACTTCTATTGAAATTTTGAAAAATAAATAAAGAACATGAAGCACACAGTAATTTTTCATAGTTATTCCAGGTGACATCTAAACTGTCAGAGTGCAGACAAAGGAAAAGCATATAAATTAGACAAATAAGAGAGTTTCTTTAGACTCATCCTCAAACACCAACAGAAGTACGTAAAGAGATAATGAACTTGTCTAGAGTGACTACTGCTGAATGAGCAAACCCAGATATCTTTCAACTCCTGTTTTCAAAAGGAGTCATTTTTGGAATAACTTATATGTTTCACATATAAGTCAACCAAAATATTTTATGTATTATGTGTCAATTTTAACTGTAGATACAAAATATATATCACTAGACATGTTTTTAACAACTGACATCCATAAATGTCTTAGAGGATCAATTTCAATTATTTAACTTGATGTTTTCATTAAATAAGATACTTTTTATTGTGCTGTACCATTGAATCTGGCACTTGTGGGCATTAAATAAATTATTTTTTAATGATAGATGTTTCATACTAAAGAGATATGGCTTTCAAACTATATTGTATTAGGTAAACAAAAAACTCTCTGGATTATAAATTCTATGGGATGATCTACAAAAGGTCAAATACATTTTAGAAACTTGCATGTCTCTTTTCTTTGGAGCTACATACTATACATTAGCATAATAAAGCCTGATATAGTCTATGTAAAAATAAAACTTATTTAACTTTATTCAACCCACTGCTTTCCAAACTTATATGGCTATATAATAGGTTTAGTTTCCTTTAATGTCTAATCATATTCCATGCTAACTTTAGGAAATATTACCAGAGAGCAAAGACAACAGCATTGCATACAGGGAAATGTTAAGTTTTAATAAAAGATCTCACCATTAACCCCACTTCCCATAAAACTGCTACTGAATCAAACCATGGAGTGCTCAAATTTAACACAGGTATTCATGGAATTTCCATTGTTCTATTTAGTTCTGTCTCAAAAAATGGAATATCATCTCTGATTATTTTGTCTCCCCATCTCTGCTGCCTTCATCCTCTCATTCAATAAATGTTTTCTGTGTTCTGACTTGATTGAAGGAGGATGATGTATTCTGGAGAGAAATGGTGAGTAGAACCCCACTGTTCTCACCTTCACTGAACAAGCAGTATAGTGGAAGTAAGAGACAAGAAAAAAGCCTGGTATGTTTTTGCTAAGGAAGATACCTTACACTTTGGGGACACAGATCAGGAGCATTCATACTGCCTTGGTGGAATACAGTAGTCCTATGAATAAATTGAAATCTGAAGAACAAGTCGGTGAGAGAGAAAAAACAGTTGCAGGTCAGGCCATGATGTGAGAGAACATGACTTTTAGGAGAAAAGTAAGTACAGTAATTCACTCCATCTATGTAGTATGGAGCCCAAGGGGGAATTGTTTCCTTACTGTTTTATTTTGCTTCTCAGGAAAGCTTAGAAATACTATTCAAATCCTGATACCTTTAGGATAAACCAAAGTTATAGGAAGGTGGCTCAGTGCCTTTTAAAAGTTTGACCCTCTTATTCCTTGAATAGGTCACTGCTATCAAGGCTGAGGCTAGAATCTCCTTTCTACCCCATGATTTAAGTCCAGAGCTACAAGGGTAATATAGCTAACCCACAACTCTTTCTCCAGTGCTTCCTCTATAGTATTATCCAACCCTAGAGAGGTTCCTTCATGCAGCATTTGACACTATGATTGCTACTACAGGTCAAGGCCAGAAACACTACTTCACTGAGACAGAATATAGCTATTTGAAGTATGTTCCCAAAATATTGGAAATGCTAGGATATTGATAGCTAGGCTTATATGGATCTGTTTACTTCTTGTCAAAACACTAATTTGTCCTCGAGGAGAAGGTCCACTAGACTGTTAAATCAATGTGTAAGTCACATATAGGCAATAATAAAGAGTTTCTAAAATTGAAAATGTCAGCATTATTCACAGACTCAAGAACACTAAATTGGCAACTTTCTAATAAAATGTTTTAAAAATGAAAAACTAGAATATGTTATTGCATGCAATAATTCTACATTTTTAAAAGGAACCATTCCTGAGAGGATGTAAATAATTTATCATCCTGACCAGACCTCTCCCACTCTTCTCTTTTTAAAGTTGAAAATGGTACAATTATTATGTTAAGCTTCATAAAATAGTGAATTATCTTCAATTATTATAAATTCTTAGTAGCAGTAAAATGCTTATGTAGAGCAACACACTCCCTATGGTCATCTTGAAATTTATTACAATATTATAACTCTAAAAAGAGTTTCAAAAACATGTCTACCTCATTTTCCTTGCCTCTGGGCAGAACTGAGTTGCAAATAATTCCAGAAAAATAACTATCTAAAGAGACGATCCAACAATTATTCTTGTTAGCTTCAGGGTTCAATTACATTTATATAAAGACAAATATTTTTCCCATATGGCACATTTCTTAATGTTTCCTTATGTTCATATTCAGTTAAATTCTCAAGGATTTATATTCTACCACCTCAAAACAATGAATAGTGTCCGAACAACAAAAATTAATTAAATCTGCTCATGACTTTACCCCATGAGCTTTTGAAAAACCCTTTCATTTCTTAGCCTTGATATTTCTATTTTTGTCTAAGAGATACCACTGTCTAGGCAAATTTTTAACCATTCTAGATAAAATATTATTTAAAGTATTTTAAGAGTGGTAGGATAATCTAGCATCTGCACAAAAACATTTTGTTATTGTCACAGAAATCCATAAATAAAGCACAGCTTCCTCCACTGACATATGTTATCAGTAATATTTTTTAAATAGCACTACACACACTAACTTAAAAGAAAGGGTGGGGAGGTATATAAATTGCTTTTAAAGAATTATGAACATTGTCATACTAACTTAAAAATTATAACTACAAAATTCTTTGGGGAATCTGGTAGTTGCCAGGTATCCACTGTAGAGTTTTCCCACAGTCTACTGTTCTCCTTTTATCATTAAGCATAGGCTCCATTCTAGAGCCTGCTCTTCTACAATTCAGCGCTACTTTGAGAGTTTTTAAGAACAGTCCTGAGATCATACAGCAGTGCCGATCAAATATGTATTAAATTCCTACAAAGTTTATCTTTTTTTTACACACTGAAAGCTGCACAGGACAGAGGGCTAGAGTCACAAAAAGGATAGCATACAACTTTTGAAGTTAGAAAGATCTCTGTTTGATATCTGATTCTGTTACTAACTAGCTAGATGACCTTGGAAATGTCATTAATCTTCTCTGAGTTTCAGGTCACTTGTCATTTAAATGGGATGATGATACCCACCTCATAGGATAAAATAAGAGTTAAATAATTTATGGAAATAATAGATGGCTGAACAAATTTGCCCTCGGTCCATATTTGTAGTTACTATTTCCATTTTTGTTGATGTTCTTGTTGTTAGTAGTATTATGTGTCCACTGGGAGTGCCAGAGCATGAAGAACCAAAAAGCCTAATGAGGAAGTTTAGGATTGGCATTAGCATTTCCCAGGAGAAAGTGGTTGGAATTATATGCTGGCAGGGATGTACACAGTGTTCAATGGAGTAAAAGTTACATGACTATTAAGACAATCAAGTAATTCCTCCATAGGGAGATGAGATACTGACTTAGAATGCACACATCTCTGATAAAGCAAGAAACTCTTATTAGTATCCTACTTTATAAATGAGGAACAGAAGGCTTACCGTATTAATATGACACAGCCCACATAATAGAACTATGAGTCCAAAGTCCAGGCTTTATCCACTTACACCAGTCTTTGCTCTCTGCCTTTTAGGAAAGCAGTCTTTCCCATGTTCTTTCCCAACCAGACAGCCTCTTAGTCATTGACTATTTTGAATTCCCACTGTATGTTACACACACTTTATTATAGCATAACTATTTATTGTATTCTATCTCTTTCCACTAAATCGTGAGCTCCAGGAGGTCCTTATTAATCTTTGTATCCCATGACTTACACTCAATCTGAGTTCCACCTCTAAAAAGCTGAGAGGGCAAGTTGCTTCTCTCCCACTTCGGTAAGAGCAATCAGAGTTCTTATCTGGACTCCTCTGGAATCTACAAGCACCTCTGCAAATGGGGAAGCATCCATGTAAAGGCTGGTGTATAACAAAGATTAACGAAAAATCCAGGGCACAAAGTTTAAAGCTGTTCAGATGTAGACTAAGGATAAATTTTTGAGTTTAGGAGTTGCTTCTTGAAAGTCCTATTATTGGAGAGATTAATCTGCCAGCAATATACAAGGACAGGTAAGCAAGAGATGGAGGTTCCAATAAAATCATTCATTGGTTTATTAATTCCATTTCACTCATTTTTACTACAATTAAAATATAAAAGGTCTGTTTACATTTTTAATGACTCAATATGTATTGAGAAATACAATATTCTTAAGTAGTCTTTCCCTTTGCTTTTCTCTGCTTTAATATAATGCAGTCATTATCCATGTGTGCCCACAGTGCTCCATGTTAAATTCACCAACTACTGTTCTGCACATTCCCACAGCCAATTTATTTCAATTTCATGAGGAGCAACCAACCTTACCGTGGATGACTGCTGACTGCAGTTCCACACCATCACACTTTGGAAATAAACTCATATCTAGCAAAAAACTTCCACACGTGAGCATGGATGTGATCAGTCCAATGGCAGCAGACCCTGGTTTCTGCACGTGGGGTGCATAGCTGCAGACAGCTCACCTGCCTCTAGCACAAAACTGAATTTTTACTTTTTTTTTCCAACTATAGACAATGTAAGGGAAACAAAATAGGTTACACAGTGATTTTCAAACCAGTCTTTATCACACGTTAGAGTTAGTTTCTATTTACAACATAGTTGGTGGTGGCCAGATATCATGTTTATGTTTACTTTTGGAAGAAATTATAGAATTCTTAGGATAACAGCTTAAAATGAAAAATTTTCATGGTTATAGATTTAGGGCCTAAATATTCAAGAAATGGCCATCATCAACCTAAAGTAGCAAATATTCACTAAATAAATTTGGGCTGAGCTGGACACACAGGGTAGAAAATTTGTAGCACAAAGTCAATAAAGTTGCCCCTTTGTCCATTTCACTTTCCTGTTCTGATCTCTGAATTTCTCTATATGCTGATTACTTCAAAAAATTTGATCTTTATAGAAGTAATCTAGCCTATCATTTGACAAGATTCTTTATTCTTAAATGGCATTATTATTTACTACATTACCTTCCACTTGTGAAGAGCATATTAGAATAAGCCACTTAGCTATTTAACATGTATACTCATGAATTATCGGTTATGAATTGTCACACTCCAGTAAAATAATGATTTTATTATAGAAGTGGATATTTTTATAAATATATGTACAACAGTCTATCAGCATAGGTTTTTCAATTTGGATTGTATATTATCATAAAGATAAATACTTTTAAAGTGTAATATTAAGCAAAATTTTTCATGCAATTTAAATAAGCCATTTCATTCAGGTCAGCATGCAATTTTCATGTGGTAGTATTGATACAAAAACAAATGGCACACTGCATTTTTTCCTTATTTAAAATAAAATCAAGTTTACCATCACCACTATATAATAAACATAACTAGTTACAGAAATTAGAAAGAAAAAAGTAGTTAGTGAACGTCAAATTTCAAACACTGGACATGTATTATCTCCTCTAAGTTTTACAACACAAAAATGTATTATCTGAGTTTCAGGAGTATTAAATCATCTACCAAATGTGTTCTTTGGCTCTTCAAGTAATGTAACTCCTCAGGCTTCTGTCCTGAGCCCTCTTTTTCTATGGTATACTTGGGTGTTCTCTTTACTTGGTTTCATTTTCTGCTTACATACTCTGATCACTCACAAATCTGTTATTTCTCACTAAAGCTTTCTCCGAAACCTCATACCCGGTCACCCAACTGCCTATTTCATATTTCCCCTTCCTGTCACTAGTCACTTTGTCCTCCAAATGTCCACTATTGATTTTCTTGTTCTCTCTACTCTATCCCCCATATTCTTCAGTGTTTGCTGGTACCACCATCCAGACAAAGTAGGAGAGGACTGGTCATTTTATTTTTCTCTATGACCCCTGATATCCTCTTATAAATTTTACCTCCTCCATATCATATAAGCTTAACTAGAGAATCTGTGTCTGTACTTTCTACCCTTACTAACATCTCCTTATGTCTATCACAATCTCTTGCCAGATGCCTAACAAGTTCTCCTGCCTTGAGCTTTAACACACTGAACACTGCTGGAGAAATCTATATAAATAATGGAAACATGTCATTTCCCTTTTTAAAAACCTTCAGTGGCTCTCCATTTCCTGTAGGAAATAGGCTGAGCTCCCTAACAAGGCCCTCCTTGATCTGGTTTATACTTTCTTCCATAAAGCTGCATTCTCTTCATCCTTAATCCTCACTTTATTCTCTAGAAACACTAATTTATATTTTTCTCATATAACATGAGCTTTCTCTGGTCATAATATTTCTTCAGCATAGAATGTCCTTCTTATCTACACCCTCAGCTTTTCTAGTGGGCTACTCTTTACCCTTTAAGATTCAGTAAATGTCACTATCACCAGAAATCCCTCTCTGACCTAGTCCTGCAAACATCAAAATTGTGGAGTTATATTTGGAAGTTGCTGTCTACAGAACTGAATTGACATCACTGCTGTTTGAGTTTAGAGAGAAGAAATGCATACTTGCAAATGAACTTGAAATGCCTCAGACCTGCTAAAACAAATAAAGAGGAACACTTCAAATAATTTTGGAAGATTCCTTTACTTCCTGAATTAACTTGTAAGATTTTTTTCCTAAGCTAAATTACTTAAGTAGCTCTATTCTCCCCTTGAGTAAGGATAGAAACTGATTAAACATTCTCCAAGGCACAGATGGGAAAAATATCATCTCCCCTCCTCTTTTCTTAATCCCTAGTATAACCAGATGTAGTGAAAATCCCAGCTGCCTCTTAAAGGCCTGTTGTGGAGCAGTAGGATCCAAGAGACTGGGCCAGCCAATCAAGCTTAACAATTGCAACCAAAGGCCTTCCCAGAAGCAATGAATTCTGCTCCCCATTCTGCTACTTCTGGGAAATACTACTGCACAAAGAAATGAGCCTGTGCTTAGGGGAGAAAGACATTTTCCCAAGTCAGACTTTTTATTATGTCTTATGTGGCAATGTGAACACAGGCAATTCAGGAGAACAGAGCAATTAATTAATTTATATATATATACACATACATACATACATACATACATATTAATATGAATTACAGTATTTGAGGGAGAGAGAACTGCTTAGACCAGGATCATGGAGCCCATGTTTCTCAGATCTCGATTTAGTAGTTTTATAGTCACAGTATATAACTTGTCCAAAATAACATAAATAACAAATTATCAGTAAAGTAGGACTTCCATGATATATGCTTATGCACAGTGTCTTTTAAGACACTTCCCCCTTTCCACATACATTAGCTAAGTGGGGGGAAAATATCAAAGAAAGGACTCTAAGTGAACATTTTATGTTTACCAAGAAGTTTTACATTTCATGTGATTAAATGTGATTGAATTGTAAGAGAATTTCCTTAAACAGTTTATTCTTATAGCTCAGAGGTAGTATAGTCATAATCCGATTCAGATTCCATGTCTTGTAACTAAGAATCCCACGTATGGAGCCATTCTGTGATTCACTGATGATTGTGTGGTCAATGGCAGCCTGAAACCCCAAGTCCCCTGACCTGGAAGGAAGTTCTACCATACCTTAAAAACTCCTCTTTTTTCAAAAAGTGTGAGCCAGTATTCAGAATATTGAGCTATAATGTTTCAAATCAGCAAAAGTCATCTATGTGTCAACACGAATTATCTTTTATAAATAGTGGCACTGTGGTGCATAATGTCACATTGTCTTTCATATATGCTCCAGGTTTGGAGTCTGTTAATCTTCCCTGAAATTATACCTAGCCTGTCTTTACCATCTCTGGCAAACTCATCTCCCATTCATGAGGATCTCATTGTTCATAACCATGCCACTCATTACCCTATGTTCAGCTACCAAGAAACAGGCTTCAAGCCACGTCTTTCCCAGGCATTTCTGGACTTGTCATATGAATATTTATGGCCTATAGTAGCAGTCAGCCTTATATGCTAATTGAAGGGAAAAGCTTTCTTTGTCTTTTGGGTTTCTCTAACATCCTAGAACAACCTTGAATAAAATGAAGAGCATACTTTCAAGTGGTATCAAATAGATCTAAAAGGAAAGGTAAATTGCTATTTAACACTGGTAGCCTCTCATTGATTCTAGAAGTAGGGCCTCGATAATGGCATATTCAATTTTGCTCTTTCATCCTTTCCTCACTCAGAGCTCATTAACCACAGAGTCATCTTCCACCCCCGTCGACACCCACAAGCAACTCCCACAAGTTCCCATCCCTGGTTATGTATGTCTTGGAGTAGGTAGAAGGTCAAGCTAGTGACCACTAATGAGCAGTAAGCCTGATAAACTTGTGTACTAAGCCACCTGAGAAAGGATTTTTATTAGCTGTCTTCAAAAATATTTTCTGGAGCCCTAGTAGTGTCTTTAACGCTCGAAAGATAGACCCTATATAAAGGAAAAGTCAAACTTTATATTTGCTTAATTATCAATAACCTGTCAAAGTATTGAATACTGTATAACATAGTAGATGGCATTCATGTCATTTAGCATTTGTTGAGTTCCTAATGCATGATAGCCAGACTAATGCAAAAATGGAAAGTCCTGCTTCCCCTGGTAAAGGGGAAATAAGAAAAGCTGCATCTAACCGCACATTTTAATGAAATGATTCCCCTCTTGTCATTGTTTTTCAGCACGTTTTGAAGTAGATATCTTCTATCATATATCCTGGCAAGATCTGTAAGATCCTCCAAATCACAGAACTACAGCACATGTCTTAAGCACACTCTCTTCAAATTCATCACTCATATAATTAGATATAAAAGACTGTAGAAATGTTTTGAAATTCCTTTGAAAAAAAGGTCAATAAACAGATTCACACTCCAAATAAGTGTGTGAACTTTTAATTAGTTATTAAAAGTTTTCTATAAATTGAGCTATTATTGAACTTGAATATATCTAATTCAAATTCCAAATGGAATAAGTAAAGCAAATTTTTCTGGTCATATATAAGTTCATTTTATTGCCTAACAATTAAGTCTGATAAGTTTGAGATATGAAGATATATGAAGCCTGATGGAATTTAAGGTGATGTTTCTTCCACCAAGTTTTTAGTAAATAATAAATTCTTAATTATTTTGAGAATGATGGCTTTTATCTTCCCCCGTATTGCTTAACCCTCCAAGTTATAATACTAACTATTAATCCAACTTTCTCTATGTTTTAAATAAATGATGACACCTCTTAAATAAGATGACCATTAACACCTATCATTCTTAAAAGCTGTTTGACTAAAAATGAAGAATTATGATGAGAGGAGAGCCTGGTCTTAAAGAGAGATTTTACCTTTCTGTAGCCATCCACAGAAATGTGTTTAATTCAGTTATGATGGAAAGAAATACCTTTCAAAAGCTTCAAATTACTTTGTCATTTAATCCACATGTTTCTGATAGACTCTAACACTAAGCAAGACAGATGCTCATGGATTCCTAGGCAAAACCTACCTTAAGTCTGCATCTGTCTAAAAATGTTTCTTATGTTGGCTGCTTCAGCATTGCAGTTCTAATCAGGTTCAATCCTTTGGATCACTCCATTGTTTCTAAAGGTATCTATCACAAAGCACTGTGTGTGTGTGTGTGTGTGTGTGTGTGTGTGTCTGTCTAGCTGCAGAAAAAAAAAACAGAAAAAGGTAAATGTTCCATTAGCAAATTCATAGAATTAATTTTTATATTCCTTAGATATTAAGTCATTTCAGAAATCAAGAAGGCAGAAAATCTTAGAGAAAACAAAATAGACAATTACATTAAAATAATAACACCTAATGTTCATTTCATTTAATCCTCTAGATACAAGCATACCTTGGCAATATTGTGGATTCGGTTCTAGACCACCGCGGTAAAGCCATAATGAAATGTCTTGCCTTCTGTTTGTAAAAAAAAAAATCTAAAACCTATGAAACGCAATAAAGTGAAGCACAATAAAATGAAGTATGCGTGTATATCATTCCCATTCTATAGATTAGGAAATAAACTGATAGGGATTGAGTGATTTGTTTGAGCCTGTGCTTGTAACCACGGCACTGTATTATTATATACAAATGTTTTTGCTTCCTAACATTTTAGAAATGCATTCACTGCATAAATCCGGCTCTTGTGCATATACTTTTTCTGCTTCTGGCTAAAATAAAATAGAAGCATTTCGCATTTCTTTAATTGCCAGCATGTATCTAAAGTTTTAATATTCCATTTTTGGTGTCAGAACCCAATGAGCTCAAATGAATGATTCCTGTTAACTCTTAAACAAACAGGAATTGTTTTTAAAAATAGTTTTCTGACAAATATATATTAAGAAAATTGGAGGAAAAATGCTCCTGAGTAGCTTGACTCTTCCCCTTAAATAAAGAGGAGACTAAATAAGGATTCTTTCAGACAGCAATAAAGAAATGTCTTTTATTCCCCTGTTTCTATTTTGTTGTTGCTCTTGTCATATCTTTATCAAGTACATACTATATACCAGACGCCATGCCAAGCATCTGTATTTATGCATTCAGTGCTTGCCACACCTCAAAAGGTTTTAATGAGCTAAGCCACAGTTCAATTCTCAGGAGTCATTCTGTAAAAGGAATCTCTAATTCACACTTTAACTCTGCCCTAAGCATAGCCAAAAGTGTATTGCCTTTTATAGGGAAGAATTCTGCAACACCAACATGATATAATGGGAATAGTATAGACATCCAGTGTTGAAATACACTCTTTGCAACTTTTTTTTTTGTATGATCTTGGAGACGATATCCAGCTTTCCAGTACTTTCATTCTCTTATCTGAAAAAGGATACCAAACCCAAGGGATTATCATGAGGAAGAATTTAGATAACTTATAGATAACCTGGAAATAAGAGTACAATAAAATAACAGCATTTTTTTACCATCACTGTCATTATCATCTTTCTTAAGTGGTACACTCTCAGATTCTTTAGGAAAAAATGAGTACAAATGAGTAAAAAATGTAATTCATGCAGTCATTGTGTACATTGTATATATACATTATTATCATCTTATATTTGGTGACTGGAAATTATAGCCCTATTTTTTTAAGATCTAGTTAGTTAAAAGTTAAATATGGAGTTGTCTGAGTAAAACTAAAAGTCTTAATTCATTTCAAGTGAAGCTGAAGGGGGAGAAGATTAGAGAAAAAAAAAGAGGAAAAAAAAGGTAAAGAAGACATAATTGAAAGAAAAAAAGAAAACTATATGCTAAGTATTTCTTCTCCATTCTCTGCTTTTGTGTAATTGTTTTTACAAGGACTCTACCATTCACATTTGTATTCTTGTGTCTTGTTATTTCTGATGAAGAGTGATTCATTCCCTTCATTGTTATATGTCTTAAGGCTTAGCAGATCACTTTATCTCAAAGTTAAACTGCAAAACCCTCAAGAAAAATGGGTAGAAACTATTAAAAAACATAAATATCAAGTAACTTTTTCCTCTTAGTTCAGGACTGCATTCTTGTTTGGCAGACATTGTAAAGTAACAAAAATGTTTAGGGTCCTTGGCTTATTGATGCAAAATTTAATATATGAAAAACTTACATTGTTCCATCAACTGCTCTAATATCAGCTCTGCTTTGATAGTAGATATGTCATATTCCTAAGTAAAGGCAAAATCTCAATCCCCTCATAGCTCTTAACATGCGTGCATAGTACAAGGGCAGAACAAATAACCATTGTAGTAATATTTAATCCAGCTGATTTCTAGAAAGGGCACTGGACAGGGGTCCAGAGGTAAGTTGCAGTCCCACTGGACTACAAATTTTTTTAGTGACTCTGAACAAATTACTTCACAAATTACTCAGGTTCTTAATTTCCCCATCTATAATATAGTCAGGGAGAGAAGTAGCCATCAGACTCTTAAATTATTTGGATCTGTGTTTTTTCAGTATGTTTCATGAATGTTTCCCATTCTTATCACATAATTTATATATTTATAGCTACACTTACTAAATTAAAAATCACAGAGTACCAGAGAGTAGAAACTCTTTAGAGATGTCCACAGCTGTGTTTTGATGAATCCTAGGATTCTTCAAAGAAGATTTGAGGACTCCAAAATGCTTGATTTACTTTTCACATAAATTTTAAATAGTTTTTAAATCAAAACAGAACAGCATGGATACTCAAATGTGTTATAAGCCAAATACTAACACAAAGAAAACCAACATTGAGATAACATGTGACCTTACAAAATGTAAATGCCATACAATCCAACTTCTAAAATCAACCTACACTAATAAAATGTTTCTTTATACTGTTATTTATATGGGAAGTTAAAAACAATGAATCACTTTGAAAGGTTGATTTTATCAGTCAGAGATATGATACATTGATGTATCTCAAGAATACATCAAGAATATAAGAAGTCTGATGAAAGAGAGTGTAATGAACTGCAGTAAAGAGAGAAGAAAGTAGAGACAGGAAACTAAGTATATATGTATGAAGCTATTATAATTTAGTTGAATTTTTTTCCTTTTGATTTGAAGACCCATTTTGGTTTTTTTGAGGTCAGGTACTTGAGCGTTGCAATAATTTGGAATATAGGTTTACTACAGTAGCTTTGTTTTCATTAGAAAACTGTTATTAAAAGTCTCTTTGTAAATGAAGTGTTTTCTTGAACAAAGTTTTTTTCCCCCCAGCAGAAAAAAAAATAGCTTTATTGGAAGGGATACTGAAGCAACAGGACAGTTTCAGACAGAAAAGTAGCTGAGCAAGAGAAGGGTGACTTACAAGCCCAAGGGCCCAGTGACAAAAACTCTAGTACTTTTACCCCTACTGACTGCAGGTCATGGTTTTTTTTTCCCCAGAACTTTTTTTTTAATTAGTTTCGAGTATACAGTACATTGGTTAGACATCTACATAGTACATAATATGATCCTTCCAATTGCTCCCTCCCTCCCTGACCCTCCACTTAGTCAATGTATTAATACTAACTGCATTCCCTATGCTATGCTCCCCATCCCCATGACCATCTATCAGCTACATTGTACTTACTTCTTTAACCCTTTGCCCCATTCTCCCAGCCCCCAAACACCCCTCCCCTCTGTCCTCAACTGTCCACTATATTTGTGAATCTGTTTTTGATTAGTTTATTCTTTTTATTCCTTAGATTCCACATATAAGTGAAATCACATGGTATATATCTTTCTCTGTCTGACTTAAATACCTTCTAGGTTCATCAAAGAAATATATTTTTTCCTCCCTTTCTTTTTAGTCTGTACATGTCTTTTAATCTGAAGTGAGTTTTTTGAATATTTTCTTCTTAAAGAAGTCCCTCCAACATTCCCTGTAATCCTGGCTTGGTGGTGATAAATTCCTTTAGCTTATTTTTGTCTGGGAAGCTCTTTATCTGTCCTTCAACTCTAAATGATAGCTTTTCTAGATCAATTATTCTTGGTTGTAGATCCTGGATCTTCATCCTGTTGAATATTTTTGCCAAGCCCTTCTGTCCTACATAGTTTCTTTTGAGAAATCAGCTGCCAGTCTTAGCAGTAACTGTTTTTCTCATGCTGCTTTTAAAATTCTTTCTTTATATTTAACCTTTGCCATTTTTAGTGTGGTCCTCTTTGGATCTTTTATTTTTAGAATTCTCTGAGCTTCCTGGGGTTTTGTGTCCATTTCTTTCACAAGATTAGGGAAGTTTTCCATCATTATTTCTTCAAACAGTTGTTCAACATCTTGATTTTCTTCTGTTAACACCAATCAGAGAAATATTTGAAGCCTTAAAAGTGTACTATATCCTCCTTAAATTATTTTTATAGTCTTGGCATCTTTTTTTCTTGACATTATAAATGAGTTTCCGGATTGGCTTTCCTGTCCTCTATATAGGGCATTTGATCCTCTTCTTTATTCACTTTGTTTATTCCTTTTTTATTCCATTTAATATACTTCTCATCTCAGATAATGTGTTCTCCATTTCAGATTGGTTCCCTTTTATAATTTCCATTTCCATTTTTATCTCTTTGTTGGAGTTCTCTACATTTCTCAAAAGTTAATTGAGCATCTTTATAACCAGTATTTTGAACTCTGCATCTGTTAGATTACTTGACTCAATTACATCTGGATCTCTGTTCTGTTCTCTCATATGGTTTCTACTTCTTTGTCTTCCCATTTTGGCTGCCTTTCTGTGTCTGTTTCTATGTACTAAGCAAAGTTCTTAAATCTCCCAGTTTTATTAGTGTGGATTTGTGAAGTAAGTAGGTGTCCAGTGGCACAGTCCTGAGAAGGGTTCAGCTGAAGGCCAAACTTAGCACAAACCTCTGCCTCTCCAAGGCCACCTGTTAAAATTAAGCAAGCAATCCATAGATGCTGTGCTTATAGTTGTCTCAAAAGACCATACCAGAAACCGAAGCCAGCTGCCTCCTCCAGTGTGAGTCTAGGCTCTGTTCAGCAAGGAGCACCTGACTTTGAGGACACACCTGTATGTGGCTTGGGTGGGGCCATGAGTTGGGGGAGGCAGAGTTTCAGGGAATCCTTGGGGCGGGGCAACCTCTGTTATCCAGTTTGATGGCATCATGGCTATGGCAGTACTGTGTCAGGGCACACTAGGAGTGGGAAGGGCTCAACAGAGGAACAATGGATACCACTTGCACTTCTATATAGAGCAAGTCTCACCTCAGCCCTCACTCCAATAGTGTCTCCATGTAAGTCCCTGGTGCCGAACCTGCACTAGTTCTCAGAGCAAGCAGATCCACCACCGCAAAAACTACTCATGGAAGCGGCCCATTTAAGTGGTGTCTGCCGCTGACACAGCTTTCAGACATCCCACTCAGCCTCTGGGGCCAGGCAGCCCCGTCCTTTCTCTTTCCTACCTTCTGCCATTGCAGGATGCTTTCTTGGATTTTTCCCTAGTTGTATGGTTTGTTCATCCCAGGCGATTTTTCCTTGCTGCTGGTCCTTGTTTCCGTCACAACTTTGATTCATTAAAAGGTTATATTTTTGGCTTGGCACTGCTACCTGCCAAGGATGAGATGATGGCTCTGAATTTGAGAAGACCCAGACAGAATGGGAAAGAGATATGTATAAAAGGCAATATGAAAAAAGAAACACAGAATTCAATAGCTGATTCATATACAGAAAGATTTAAAAATTGTTCTTGCATCTCAGTAACTGGGAATATGATGACAACTTTGAAAGAAATAAGAAAGTTGCAGTTTTAAAAGGAAAAATTATCAGCACAATTTTAGAAAGTTAGAGTTTGAAGATACAGCAAGACTTCTGGTAAAAATCCCCAATTAACAGACCAGATTCATCAGAGATGCCTAGCTAGAATTATGTATTTGGTAGTCATTCACGTCTGTAGGCTTCAGATGTCACGAATTATGTTATTCTTGAATCTGGAAGTGCCGGTCATATTGGCAATTTTCGGCCACTCTTTCCAATAAAAAGTTCACATTCTGATTTCACTGTGACTTGATAAATTACCTAAAATATCATACCCCATTTTTCCTTGTTGCAGGGTGTCAAAACCAAATTTATCTCCACTTTAAGTATAAAAGTTTAAAAACAGTGTCGTGTATGTGTAAACTGAAAAATTACATCTTCTTTTACCTAAGCAGTATGGAAGCATGAATAAAATAATAAATCATTTTCACCAATCAATGCAAGTAATTCAAGTTTACAAAGGTATATTTGAATTACTATGAAAGAAAAGGAGATTTCTATTTGATTGTGGGATGTATAGCATCATCAAAATGACAAGGTAAATGCCGGGGAACATTTTTCTGAATGTTGGAAAAATTGACAGGGTATTCAGCAGAAGTTAAATGAAAATGTCAGGGTAACGATGAAGATTTTGCACTTTAGCACACTGATGTTTGGTACATTGCAAGATTTGATTGTAGCTTCATGAAAGTAGGGAATCAAACTTTCAGAGATTGCCTATACTAGAATTCACTAGAATGCTCCTTTATTTTGCATTCCAGGATTTTTCTAATACATACATTTTTAAATTAATGATTAATGTAGTATATGTCTTACTCTTGTAAGTATAAAGTATTCTAAGCTTTCTAAGATACTGATAAGTAAGCTACAAGAGTTCAACAAGTATCTACCACGTGCCTACTACGGGTGCGCATTATGATAGTTTAAACTGATGTTACAATCTGTTAAAGAGATAAGATTAGATACTTATAAAATAATATTCAGCATTTTATTCTGTGATAAGAAAAAGTAGAAGATGGGTGGAAATACCTCTTTGGTTGACATGAGCATCTTGCTTTTGATTCAAAAAGGCACTTAGGGAGACATCGGCTTGTCCAACTCTACACTTTGACTTTTAGGGCCACAGGAGATTGGTTGGGGGTGGTAAGCAGAGTTTATTCTCTTGATAGAATTAGGACTGAGGGATTCAGGTGTGCTCTAGAGTGATTAAGTTTCTGAACAAATGAGATCCTAGCAAGAATAATTAAAACAAGCTATTAATTAAAAGCTTTGAACTCTGGACTGGGGGGAGCAAATCAAAAAGGCAAGCTTTCATTCCAAGTCATGTCATCACTCTGAAGCCCAAAAAGGTAGCCTAAAACAACATTATCTGGAAACTTCGTGAATGCTTGAAAGACCTTGAGTTCAGCTTAGTCTAAAAAATATGTCTATGTTTACAATAAATCATGAATTTTTAAATTTATCATTTATACAGAAAATTACTTAATTTTTCATTATCACAATAATAAATGTACCATTCCAGTTAGTAGACATCCTTTCAGCTTTTAACTACTGAGCATTTATTAACAATCAGACATCTGCTAACTGCATTATCCTGTTTAAACCTCGTATGATATTGGTACTTTAATTATCCCAGTTTACAAAGAAAAAAAAAGACATGGAGAAGTCAAGTAACTTGTCAAAATTCATCAGCTTACAAGAGATGAGGTTGGGATTGGAATTCAAACATGCTGACCCCAGTCATCTTTTTCACCACCCTATATTGCCAGCCTTGATCAGCAATAAGCTTCAAGTATTATACATGAATATGCTGGGTAAATTAATTCTTGATTGCAAATATACCTCTAGTCTCCAAGTATTATTTTATACTACATATTATTACACTATTTTCCATAGCTACTAATAAAATATATAATACCCCAATAATGACTATTATTGAAGATGGCTAGAATATCTCTGTAATTTTCATTTTTAACATGTTATCTAATGCATTTTTTTTGCTTAAACATTTCTTCTTGGACAATAATGTATTGCTTTTGTTAAACTAAAAGAAAAAGCTATTAAATGAGGTTATTTCATATAAATGGTAAATCCCTTATAGTTAAAGGGAAAAAATCATTTCTTGTGTTTTTCATTAATTATAATGGCAACTGATCAATTTTAAATATGGGTTCCTCTGTATATTAAAATTGATTTTTTTCTCCAGTTTTAATTTTGCAAGTATTATCGTGGAATCAAGAAAAATTATTTCATTATTCTATGAATGCAAATTACGGGTAGTCATTTTTTGTAGGTCATATCAAATATTCATTCCAAAGTATTATTCCTTTGCATCTAAAAACATCAATAACAGCAATTAGGTCTACCATTTCTTAGATGACTGATATGTTTCAGGTACTATACTTAGAAATTTTTGTACTTGTCACTTTATATCATTATTATTCATAACCATCACATAAAGAGGCTATTATTAGCCATAATTATACAAGAGCAATGTGGCTCAAAGAAGTTAAATAACTTTTCTAAGTCATAAACTAGAAGTGACAAAAGCTATTTTCAAAACCAAGACTTTATGGCTCCTAACATTGAATTTTTACCCTCTCATCATGCTGCCTCCAAGATAACTTTGAAAATATTGAAGATTAAACCATCAATGTAAAAATGAGATCTTGAGCTTGTTTAATTTTTGCCTTGTACTTCATAAATACTTAACACGTAATCTTTGATCTTAGGTGAATAAAAATTAAATTTAGCTGTAGTTCTATAATTTTTATCTTTGTATATTTACTATCACATCAACCCTTTGTGAGCATTGCTGACCTTTCCCAGTACTGATATTTATGTGTGTGATCCTGCTTTTGTATTGACTATAAATATTTTTTTATCCCTGTACAAATCTCATTGCTGACATGTTGTTAGCAGATATTCATTCTATTTTTCAAGCAGTAATGCATCAAAATATAATCTTAGATATTCATGTCCTTTCTCAAGCCCCAACACATACTGATTTAACCATCACGTCATTCATGGATATTTATTTCCCTATAACAAAGCAACATAAATAATTAATATTGATTTCCCCAATCTTGCCTCTAAGCCATACAGCTTTTAGTAGTATTGATTGATAGAGAAATACTTTATCTCTGAAGCTCTCTGACATTTAAATATTTAGCTTTCATTTCATAGAACACTAAATATCACTGGAGTATACAAGAACTGCTTTTAAAAAATTGGTAATTTAAACTAAGAACCTGAGAAATAAACTGAAACTAGTACATCTGTAAGATTTTAAAAAGCTATCTCAAGAAACTTACATCCTCAGCATCGAATTTATATTTTTAATCTCAAAGACACAGAAACACTATTGCTTTTTAATAAAATCTTGAATGGTGTTTTGTTATATTTCCCAAATGCAATAACACCAAAAACTAATAGCCTATTGGTACTTACAACTTAATTTCTTAATTTACAAACAGATCACTCTCTCTGACATCTATTCTCCTCCTATTTTTGAGCAAGTTACTGAACTTTCTCCGAGCTATTCTTTCCTCATCTTTAATATGTGAAATAAATCCACAGATTAAATGAGAATACATGTGTGTTATATAGCATGTTTGTTGACATGTACATAAGCAAATATATATGATGTGCTATATAATATATCACCAAATATATATGTTATATTTTAAATATATAAGAAATATAAAACAAACATTGTCTGGCATACATGTAGTAGGCTCTCAATAAATGTAAATTTTCTCCTTTTCCTTTATATATATATCATATACTATCTGTTAAATATATTTTACTTTATCACATACTACACAGTATAACACATACTTTATTGCCTCTGTATCAATACTATGTGCATACCTGTTAATTACATTATACTTTGCAAGGCTTTCACTCAGGATAGTACCAGGATGAGGCAGGTGCACAAAATTTAAAATTGGGGCAAAAATCTCAGTAATCAAGTAAACATTTTATTGCAATTATAAAAAATCAAAATTCATCTAAAATTTAATGATGAACAAAATATCAAAGTATTAAATAGAAGCAAGGTTAGTATTACTGGTTTTTCCTTCATGTCGAGCTCCAAGAAGGCTCATCCGAGCACTGCTTCCACCAGAATTACATAAGCATATTTCACAGCTCGTAGGCTCTCTGTAGGAACAATATTCAACATGTCCACGTTCCTAGTCTTTAGCCTCCTATCTGAGGTAGCTCACAACTTTATTCTTTCCTCCAGCCAGAGATGGAAAGATTTACAGCTTGAAACTGGAGATAGGAATAAAGGCTGAAGAGCTGAGAACTTGAGAAAGCAAGTTCCAGGGTGCCACAGAGATCTAGTAATGAGACAGCTTCACTTCTAGCACTTGCCAAGCTTGGAAGGCCATAAACAGCTGTCTCTTGGCCCATTCTGCTTCGACTTCCTCATCTAAGAATGATTTTATGACAATGAACAAAAACCTATGTCTCTATAATGATTCTGAGAGGCACAGAATAAATTTCTGGTTCCTCTTAGGTCTATAAGTATAACAGCGTATGCCACAGTTATTTTTCTTTCTATAGGACTTGGTGGTAAAAACATGCTGATGACTAATGATTATCTAAGTACTTAGCATATATAGGTATGGAGTTTATTTTAATCGTGCTTTTGAGAAATTAGAATGATACATTCTCTTTCTATAAGGTTTTTCTATTATTTCGTGTCACACCTATTCCCAAATATTTAAATAAGCCTCTACTAAAACTAAATTGTAGACCAAGTTAGAGTGCTTGACATTACTTGGTTTTGATCAAGTTTTTCACTGAGTGCAGACACACTGCTGTCTTTGGTTACCCCAAAGGAAAGAATTGTGTCATTAAGTTAACCCAGTAAACAGAATAACCAGGCAGTGAGTGGCTGACAATGTCTCCATCCCTCAGTTACCAAATCATGCACAAACATATCTGTAGTTTGTGTTGCCACGTATACAGCATTTCAGGTGGGCTACAGATTGGCAGGAAAAGACCATACGAAACTTCAGAGAGTCCCTGATTTATTTAATGAATATGCTGAAATTAATGGAAACACAGTGGCACCCCACAGCAGGAGCAGATAGGCAGCATATGGCTTCCCTCTTGCCCCTGGGTTCCCTGAGGGGCACACAGCTGCCAGAGACATTCATCTAGGGAAGGCCCTGCTAGCATTAAAGATATATATATAGCCAAGTTTTTGCTATGCCACAGGCTTTCAAAACATGGGGCATAGGATGCCAGCCCGGGGAAACTTAGGCCTGTGTGCTTCCATTAAGTAAATGTTTATAAATTTTAGGCTTTACATGTTCTTCTACAGACTCTCACCAGGAAGCCCATATCCTATTCTGGTACAGAAAGCAGAGTCAGGTTTCCCTTTACAGTATATCTGCCTCTGGAATTCTGATGTCTTCAAAACCATTTTCTAGCAGAATACCCCTTTATAGAGGTATATTAAACTTTCACTAGGTAGTTTCAATACACAATTTGGTCTGAAGATAACAAATTAACATCTCTGAAACATATTTTGTTCTTACAATAAGCAAAGTTGAGTGCCTGTTGAGTTCTCAGAGCAAAAGAATGAGTTTGAACCCAGACCTACCTGACTTATAAAAGACTGTGCTTCGTTATCATGCATCGCAGTCATCTGGAATGCTTATCAAATGCAGATCTTCTGGGCATCCTCCTATATCTACTACTGAATTATACCTTCTGGGGATGTGGCTCAGGAACTGTTATTTTATAAGCTCCCAGTTGACTCATGCACACTGGAGCTTGAGTATCACTGATTTTCATTCTGGATGCATTAACTCCTTTGGAATTTGAAGTTCTGGTTGTCTCAGGGGGGATGCCCATAGGTAAACATGTTGTCAGCACCACAGTGACAACTCTTTGCATTCCTCAAAAACAAAAGAAAAGAAAAACCTCACATGACTGCTTGGTTTTACTATATTATAGTCACTACCCCAACCTGAGCTCAGCCTACCTGCCTCAGAACAAGCTGGCAGTCAGGGCACACAGAGGAAAGCGAGTAAACTTCCTAGGCGATCATCTTGAAAAAAAGTAGGCCAGCTTTTTCCCCTTGCCTTCTATCTTGAATTCTGTTAAAAACAAAGAGTATTTTTATCTGTGGAATCAAGCATGTATGCCATCTGTTTCCTCTCAGGTATCAGAGTTCTATGTTTTTCATTTAGCAACAAATACTTATTTCACCTCTCCTTATGTTTATGTATCCTCACTTATTTGATCAGGTTTAATCTATACATTGGTACATCAACCTATTCTTTTTGCTTTATGTTATCCCCAATTTAGGCCTAAGCAATTTTATATTTTAAGATCTTGTGAAGCTCTATGAATTCCTTATTTCTTCAAAAATGTACTTCTTAGAAAATGTACAAATAATATTTATATCTTTGCTAGTTCTTAAGTTTATTATTTAGATGCATGAAATATTACATATATTAGACAGATATGCTACAAGAGATTATTTAACTAAAATAAGCTATTTTGTTTCCATTAATATTATTGTAGTTACATAGGTGAACACATTTGAAAAGCATGAGGAATATTCACTAAATTATTTTGCATTTGTAACAGAAGAAAAGTAAAACCAGTCTTCTAGTATTGTCATTAAAAAAAAGAGCATGGAGTAATTGAGATAAAGATTGAAAATACTTATATTAGTAATTATTATTTATTACTAATGATTATTAATCATTAATGTGGGAGGTAAGATATTAATCTATTTTTTAAAAAACACATGTGAACCTAAAACTACTCTAAAAAAAGTCTTAAAAATATATAAACTGTTATTTAGAAATATCTTATTTGATATAATTAAGTTGAGCCTAGGTTATGATATTTATTGCTTCTACAGCTTTCATGATCTTTGCAGTCTATTGATCCCATATTTTCTAAGGAGTATCATTGGGACATAAGAAGACATTGTGTTAGGATGCATAATTCATTAGGTTAAACAGCATATGTCATTGACTTGGGTTTCTTTCTTCATGTTGCTCCTAAAGTACATCAGGACCCGCTTAGAAGAGAACAATTCAAGATGCAGAATTAGCATATTGTTTCTCTGGGAATGCCTTTGAATGTGCTTGAGTAGCTTTCTTGTGTGAGGCCTGAACAGAATTGCTGAGAGCCCAGGAGAAGCAGGTTCCAGGCACCATGCAGTAATCCTGTGCGGCTCTGCCTAGTTTGGTATCTCAGGGAAAGCCCTCAGGAACTATCAGGATCACTGTTAAGTAATTGACACACAGACAGTGCAGGTCAGTGTTGCACCTAGGGACTCACAGCTCACTCACATTACAGCACACGTATGCAGAATTCCAGAGCAGCCCCTGTGGTGCCAGGTAAGCATCTCATCTTTACTTCTAAATAATATGAAGTTACTATTGAGAAATTATTGAGATTTAAGACCCTTCTTTGCTATTACTTGAAATTTTTTTTACTAATTTTCTATGAGAGGGCTTAAAATATGTGTATTTTCTGGAAAGTTACTGAAGATGGAAATAAATACATGGCTGACTGGGGTCAGTAAGCTGAAAATGTGGCCAGGAAAAAAAAAAATCAACCTTCATATAGATCAACCATGAGGGACTTAATGATAAGACTTTTTATTAATCTTACATGCCAGGAAACCGTCACTTACTAAGATAGATGGAATAGAATGTTTCCATTTGGCAAAATATTTGGTTGTAAAGAAAAATTTAATCAATCAAATGCAAACATTAGTAAAATGAGGAGAGATAGACACTGTAAGCGTATCACAATTTCATATGAATTTTCATTTGTCTTTCAAGCACAGAAAAAAAAATGATTGTCACTGCTTTAAATCACTTGAGAACCAAAATTCTTTTCAGAGTTCTATCACTTATTGTTGAATCTACCTGTGTATGCCCATGATCCAGGGTCCTGCATCAGAGAATCATTTATCTGATTTGTGTCAGCCACTGAAAGCTTAAGGAATATACTTTTGTTTACAGAAAACTGAAATAGGCATATTATGATATAATCCTATGTCTCCAGTCCATTTTAAGACAGGAGATCAAACTCAAATTGTCCTTGGACAAGTGAAAAGCAGAGATAACAAAACTTCAAACCCTAGATTATATAACCTTTCAGGGCTATGATTATGAAAAAATCTTATGTTAAAAAAAAAAAAGATGATTGGGTGTACAGAGCGATATACAGTTTTCTCTGATGATACCCCCAAAAATGGATTCTTAGGAACAGATCTTGTTAGGATCTTTTGATGTTGCTAGGAGAATTGTTACCATAGGAACAATGATACTAGTAAGCATCACTTAACACATACATAGCACATAATCTGGAAAATAATTTAATTAAAATATCTTTAGAATTTTATACTGTTGTATTTTGCAGCATTTGTGTGTATGTAGTACAATGCATTAAGCCCTGTTTTAGGTAAATGTGTAAATTTGGCCATTGCCAGCTTTTATTGCTTTAAATCCTCACATACTTTGTTATATTGAAGTTTTATCTTTCTTCAGCATATTAAAAAAAGTATTTTGAGTTCTACTGTCATTTTTATTTGGAACACAGTGGTGGGTGTTCAGCCTTAATGGACCGACTGCCATAATCGAATAAGAAAATCAAAGACAATATTGGTGCTTCTGCACATTTATGTCATGTTTCACCATAATCTAGTGATTTTTATCTGGAGTATTATTATTTTCAAAATGCGAAATCAGAACAAGTGCCATCATGAAATTCCTTAGGTATGATTTTTCTGATTTTTCATTAAAAAATCACAAACTGATTACACGTGAGAGAATTCAGCTAAAGCTACTTTGGAAATTCTTCTTCTATTTTTCCTCTTAAAAGAATAGTTAATAAAACAAGTACTAATTTCAGATCCATGGTTTCTTTTTCAAAGACTATGCTAGCTCAGGTTACAAATCTCTCTAAAACCAAAATATTAAAGTCTGAATTCAGGACTTAAAGTGTTAACATATTGCCAGAAGACAAATTAGGAAAGATTCTCATGTCATGATTATGAATTTGTGCAATACTTGTAGATTTCATGAAATAGTGTAACTAGGGAGTTTTAGAGGAGTATTAGGAAAGGTAAAGCACACCACCTTTGACCGCGACAAGCTTCTACTAATGTCACATCTATCATCACCTCTTTGACCTATCATTCCTCCCAAAATTAGCTCATTTATTTTAATATAGATCAATTACTCTTCAATTTTTGTCAATAAAATGTTCTATCTATTACTGCAACTATGCAATAAACTGTCAAGGCACTAAAGTTATTTCCTCTGAATTCCAAAAGCAGACAGGAAAACAGAGATAATAACACTTGTTAACAAGGATTATGCATCTAATAATGTACACAAAATACTGCATTTATTACACAAGGAAGAGAGCCATAGGCCTAAGGACATGAATCTCTTCCCTGACATTCCTCAGTGAGACTTCCTATTTTTTTCCACTGGCCTAGAGAGCTTGGATTAACAATCTCCTCAGCCCTCATCAGAGTAAGGGAAAAGGGCTTTTAACTATCTGACTGAGAACCCTTTCCAATAGCATCAGACCTCAAGCACCTATGGCCCAGGTGGCACAACTCCACTTTCAAATGACTGAGGAGAACAATAGCAGGAGGTGACCTTTCAACCAGACCCCCTCAGCTGGGTCAGTCATGACGACCGTTAACTTAGCACTGGGAACATGAGAATACCTGTTAACTTTCTTCATGTTTGGCTCATTTTGTTTTGGGAATCATTTCCCAAGGAAATAGCCATGGAATAAGCTTCCAATAAGTTTTCATTTTAAATGAGCAATAATTCTGTTTTCCCTTTCCTGGGTAGAAATAGCCATGTATCTATCTGTACTACTAAAAATCAGATAATTATTCTATCTCTATTAGCTATAACCTGAAGGAACTTTCTAAATTTTGTATCATATCAGTGTTCTCCATCATATTCAGAACTTAGCACCCTTAGTAATCAAGGGTTTCAGAATCTGACCTTGCCTTTGACAATTTTCTCTCCTTACAGAAAGATGGAGAATGTTGGTATCAGCAATTCTCTAAGTCTCAGTTTCCAAATGCAGAAAATGAAGAACATAGTCTTACTCTATAGTGCAGGCATATTGATGAGTATTAAACTAAATAATGCATATAAAGGTACATAGCACAGAATCTAGAGTATAATGACTCTTAAATAGTATAGCTTCTATCATTCATTACATTATCTGCAGAACTAGTTAAAAAGAAAATTGTGCTAAAATCTTTAATGATATCAGTTTTACTTGGACTTATTTTATAATTCACTTCTCTTATGACTATAATTCATGAATCTTTACTTTCAAATCTAAAATTAATTCAAGTTCTAGGTCAGTGTTTTTGAAACTTGATAAAAGAAAATGTTCATGTGGCGATAATACTTGTTTATCATAATTTTAGTAGGGCGACGCAGAAAAATCCTAAAGTCCTAGAAACCAGAAATTTTAAAAGCCTAACAAGTCTTCAATTCTGCTTGCCCACTCTTTGTGAATTTGTGCAATTCACACATTTTTGTCTAGTCTTCATTTCTAATGTCCAAAATGATGAAGCTGCTATTTCCCTTGAAAAAATCATAATCAGCAAATATTACTGTCAAAGACCATTATGATACTATGACCAAATTTTTTTATTTTCATTCATTCCATTCTATTTTTAGTTATAACTCAGAATATTCCCAAGCTTTGTAATCCTGTCTCTCAGACTTCTATATATCAGATGCCCAGCCTAGTCATTTCTTTATCTTCATAATTTCCTAAAGATTTTCTCTTACATATTTTTCTACTTCAAAGCACCAATACTTACTTAACTTTTTGTAATGTAATTTGGGTGATCCTTACTGTTTATTAGTATAAGGTTTTGCAACTCTTCCTTTTCATTAGATTTCCTCAAAAGGCAATTTAATTTGACCTTATCCCTTTCATTGTGTTGGCACCTTTTCCATAATTCTCAATCATACTTACAACCTTTTGGATCCTCATAAACGTATACAAAAAGACTCTTGAACACAAACCACACACTATGCCCAATGTCAAAACTCCTTTGGAGTAGGAACCATGATATATAGGTCTTTTTTGTGTCTAAAATCGCATAGCTGAGCGTTTTGCACATAGTAGTTGCTCAATAAATGTTATATTGAATTCACTTCCCACAGATCAACATAGCAAAATGAAATAAAAGCAATATTCTTTTTGAGATTTGAAGGTAAACTAGTAAATTTTACTAAATTAAAAAATAATAAAAACTGTTTTAGAGAAGCTTCCTGAATCAAGAAATTATATGAGACAATTAACAAGTGAGATTCAATTTAACTCTACTTTTAGGTTGCTATATAAAAACTAGGCACAAAATTATAAGCAATAAAACTACTTAAGTTCCCAAAAAATCACCAGAAGTTATTTAAATTATATATGAAAGAAATACTTCTATAACCATGCCACAGAGATTATTCTTTTTATTGGTGTTTATTTCTCCATTTCAATTACTCTTTTTTCTTACTCTGTTTCTTACCTTTGTGGAAGCAGTCCTTACAAGTACCCTGGCATTGCACTGCAGTGTCAATTTCATATTTCTTAGCAAACTTCCCATTCAACTTCTATATGAGTATTTAGACTTTTAAACAAACCTATTTATGAGTACTCATAAATTACTTCACATGGATTGTATCCCTGTTAATGCTCTGATAAGACAATACATTTATTTGTTTATATTTATTATAAAGGTAATAATATATTTATTTATGGTCTGAGTCTTCAGCTAAATTATAGACTCCACGAAATGAGTAGTCATATCTGTCTTGTTCATTACTATATCTATCTCAGCCTACTACTCTTTGTCTAGCACAGTGTCTAGCATTTAAGATTTATATAATAAATAACTATTGAACAAGTGAAGAAATGATGGATGGGACAGGTATAATTTTATTGTGATAAAATGTCCATTAGCTTAACCTAGTAATGAATTAATCTATGACATTTTTAATTTTTAGTATTCCTTGTATGGGTATAAATTGTCTAGGAATACAAATTTAAAGTTCCTTTGGTTCATCTATGTACAATGTACTATTTACTATGGCTGGTGAGGTTTCTCATAATGCCTTCAACAAAGAAATTGATTGAACAGAAACTATTGAATTTCTGCTGAGTCATTTCTCACCATTGGAACTCCATTCTATTAATGGAGAAGTACCCAGTAGGGAAATAGAAGCCGCTGGAGTAAGTTACATTGTATCTCAAGAAGGGAAAATGGCTTGTCTTTGAGAAAGTAATAGCCAGACTCTCTGTATAATAATAATGAAACAACAGGTCAGTTAACCCAAGTATCAGTCATTTTTATTTAATATCGTTGCAGCTGTTGATGTCTAGAAGATAAAGAACTGTTTTATTTCCTTACATTTGAAGTTTCATAGGATATTTCTTAACTAGAAAAATCCTAGTCATAGTCACTATCCACAGAACATGTGTAATGTTTACTATGCAACTTGGTACATGTCTTAGTTTGTTTTAATGATAATGCCTATACTGTATTTAATACATTCAACACTAAGAGCAACTATGCTATTCTTTCCACATTTTTTCCCAATGCCTAAATGGCCTGTGGTTTCTGCATTGTAAATTTTTAAAAATGCTTTTTTCAATATTTATTTTGATTCACTAAGCATTTCAGACATTACAGAACAATCTCCACTCTAAAAAATATCAAGACCTTATCTGCACATTTCTAGTCTACCTTATGTTTTAAATGTTAACAAATTCACTTAATAGTCTAGAATGAGTACTATACAAGCCTAATAACACATAACCAAATTTTCTAAATCTATATAGCTTTGTCTCATCTTCATTAAAAATGTGGTTTTCTAACTATGTTTAGCATGTTAACATTTTCAAAAAATATGATTTAGAATACTTTATAATTTTTATATGTAAATTCTAAAGATATAACAAAATTCAATAACCTTTGTGTAAGAAAGTTTATTAGAAGGAAGAGAACTCACATACTGTAGACAGGTTGTAAACTATATGCCAGACCTTTTCCCTATACTAGCTCATGTAATCTTCATCATTTAGAGAAGATAAAGCTAACGGAAGTTCAATAATCTATTGAGGGCCACACAGATGATTATAAAAAGCTCTAATTTAAACCAGGTTATGAGTCCAAGCTCATGACATCACCACACAAAAGTTCAGAAAAGACACTGCTGTGAGTAGTGTAAAATGCTAATATCCTCAAGACTCACCACAGAATCCAGTAGGAGACACTAATAGTAAAAAGCAGTGTCTCCATTTCAGCAACTCTGGAAAATAATGAACTTTAAAATATGGTTTTATAGAGTGATGTAGTAGAACAATGTTAAAAGCCTGTTGAAATTCATCAGAAAATACTTTCTGGGAGTTTTTACATCTGACCTGAGTTTTTGAAAAAAATTAATTGTGATACATGTCTGCAAAGTGAGAGACTACATAAGATATATCTACTTTTTAAAGTACATAAATCTCCAGAATGTAAATATAGTTTTTAAGATGAATCTTTACAATCATCATCAAAAATTACTGTTTAAGCTCCCTACTATTTGGTGCCCTTCTGCACCTCTTAGCTAATATTATATTTAATCTTAACAATTACCTTCTTTATTTCTCAAGTATGTGGAAACAAAACACAAGCCTTTAGCAAATACACTTTTATTGTTTCCATAATTGCAGATTTCCATGAAAATTAAAAAACAAAGAAAGGAGCTGAGATGTGTATACTTTAAGGTCTACACCTGTTTTATTCTAATAAACTGATTTAGCTTATTATACTGTTTACTGCAATGACTACATGACAGGTTTGGACGATTTTAAGTAGACTTTGTAAAATTAAACCACATTAACAAAAAAGTAAATTCAAGAGTTTGTCAACTGATAACTGTGTTTTTTAAAATATGTTTCATGCCATACACTAGTAGCTAAAATATTTAACTTGAACAGTCCCGTCACAATGATTCAAAATATGTATGTATCAACTGATAAAAGAAGTTACAGCTATGAGTTCATGAAAATCTATGAGATTGATATGAAATATCAATCCTAGGAATTCTGAAATTTTAATATTTGTAAGTCAGAATGAGAGTTAAAATCTTTCAAGAATGTATAAGGAATTTTTATTTGGTGAAGTAGCAATAGAATTCCAGCACTAATATATAATTGATTTGAAACAGGAACTTTTGATACCACAGCTGGAGAACAGAATAAATAAGCCGCTACAGGTAGTAATAATTGCTGAAGGTAATTATAATGCAGCATTAGTGGTAAACATTAATGAAAAAAAAAAACAGATTTCTAAGCAAATAAAATCTCAAGCATCAAAAAAGACAAAGTTTGTGATAAATGATTCATTTAGGCATGCAGTGCTATGTGGGCAAAATTGGACTGCAATCATAGCCATTTCAAAAAATGAAAACATTAAGAGAAAAGAAAATTGGACAGAAATGGCATGGAAATTACAGCCTTTGATCCATTCTGAAGAATGCTTTTTTTTTTTTTTTTAAACATCATCATAAGT
Source organism: Macroglossus sobrinus (assembly GCA_004027375.1). Taxonomy (NCBI): domain Eukaryota; kingdom Metazoa; phylum Chordata; class Mammalia; order Chiroptera; family Pteropodidae; genus Macroglossus; species Macroglossus sobrinus. Next base: position 867,630 of record PVKZ01000323.1, on the reverse strand, counting down.
GGGCAGTAAACTCTTTCCATGATCCTGTTAAAACCTGTATGAAAGCCTGGAGACCCTGAGAAAGAAATAATCAACTCAGGACTGATAACGGAAATAGTTTTCAGGGATAATCCTTTTTTCCATAACTTTGTGCAAAATTAATTCTACTGTTAAAATACTATTCGATTTTTAAGTGGACACTTTTAATTTCAGGAGACACTCCTTTCTGAATCCTAACTAAAGTTGGACCTGACCAACTAAAGATTAGTTAGTAAGCACATGTTTCATGGTAACTAATAGAGCGATAACACTATTTCACAAAAATAAGGAGTATGTTAATGTTCTCAGTGTTGCGTCATTGAAAATATTATTAGTCCAAGAATCATTCTATGAATAACAATGCACACCTGGGAACACACATAGGCATATTTATGAAAACTGATCTTTGGTTGTTACAACTGATGCTCTATAGTTTCCAAAGACATGCAGTGCTAGGTCTGTAGTTGCAGAAATTTAAATTAATTCCTACAGCTTTGAAACAATAACGATCATAGACTTGCTCAATCACTATTAAAATGTCTATAATTTAATTGAAAGACATTAATATTAAAATTATCCATTGGCTTTCTTTATTAAATACTGGTAATTATTCGTTTCATAAGGGGTTTTGCCCTATTTTGTTAAATCCAGGTTTTTAAATTAGCGACCCAGTAATTATTTAAATTAGTTCTTACATATGAAATTATGTTAGATAATTATCTTTGGGAGAATGTTACATTCTGATGTTAAAAAGTAGGATTATTGGTAAATAAGTATTAGAACATTACTCTACATTTTAGTAAATAGCAGCTCTAATCTTCTGGGAGGCTGTTTAAATCAGATTTGTAATGCTTGAAGCAAAATCTTGGTTTTTCTTATTTTATTTGACTTGACTACATTCTGTTTTCATTAACATTTTCTATTTGACCTTTTGAGTTATAGACCTCTTCTAACCTAAAAAGATGTTATTATGAAAGAAAAATGTGTCGTTTGTTTTATATCTTTGAAAGTGAATATTGGTTTTATTGCTTTTTGAAAGCATTGCTTAAAAGATAGTGGTGAGAAATTTCAGGTGAAATATGAAAATATTTTTTCTGTTAAAAGTTTTTAATTCAACTATAAGTTAAATAGCTTCTAAGGTTTGTTAACCATATATAATTTCTGTGAACAAAATGACCCATTTTAATGATAGTTTTAAGGCTTTCATAATAATTTTTCTAAAGTATCTCTATTAAGTAGCACAAGATAATTTTCTAGACTTTCTCTTGGATAATTGCAACATACAACATATTCTTTTAAATCTGTAAGACATGGAAACCCTTGCCCTTGCCATTGAAAAACCCATAATCTAATGGGAAATGATGGACAAGTAGCAAATTAATAAATGGTACAGTGAGTGCTGTAAGGGACAGGCTTAAACATCACTGCCTCAGAGACCACTAAATTATGTCATATCCCCTTATAATATACTGCTTTGGAACACTGAACTGCTCCTGTTAAAATAATCTACATCCTCCATGGCAATTACCTTTTTCAAATTTGTCCTCTTGGTAGGCAATAAACTGTATAAGGATCCATGTCTTCTCTCTTGTTTACTACAATATCTCCAGTGCCTAGCATCATTCAGTCAAGGGACCATGAGCTGAAACAAAGATTATAAAAATAGAAAGACCTAACAATTTGAAAGATATTTGAGATATACAGTCATCCTGACTGGAAGTACATGGTGAAAGAAAAAGGAATCTCAAAGGACTCAAATTTTTTGTTGGCCTGATAATGAAGAAAGAGAGGAGACAATGGAGAAGGTGTATAATGTTATCATTTGTACAAAAAGAATATGTGTGTGGTGGGGGGAGATGCTGCTGAGAGAAGGGAGGAAATAATCTGAAGCTCAGAAGAGAGTAGTTTAAGGGTTTATCAGTAAAGTTTAAGGTTGAGGCATATATACGAGACATAGCCCAGGAAATGAATAAAGGGTGAAAGCGCTGGGAAAGGAACCCTGTGTACTGAGGAAAATAAGTTTTATAGATGATTGAGGAAGAGTGAACAGAAAGCTAAAGGAGAACAGTAAAGAATGATTTCAGAGAAGAAATGAGAGGGAAATTTTTTAGGAAGGAGAGAAACGTCAACTGTGGCAGATGCTATGAAAAGCCAAGCAAGTTAATTTTGTGTGACTTATGAGAAAAGAATATTACAATGTGGGAAAGCGTATGGAAACAGACTTAAGTGAATCAAGAAGAGAATTCTAGGTGACGAAATAGATACATAATGAAATTTGACCAGAAGGGGAGATGGACAAGCAGAACTCTAAATGAGTTTTGGGATCAAGGAAGCTGAGTGGTCTCGTTCTTGTTGCTTCTTCATGGGAGAGTTTTGAACAGTCTGTATGGTGAATGGCAGTGAAGGAAAGTAGTGAAAAAGAATTTGAAGAAAAAAAACAACAAAGAAAAGATTAAAGAATGCTATCTTGTGGCAACAAAAAAGGACAAAATGCAGATAGCCACAGAGGGAAAGAAGTTAGAATTCTTATGAAGTCAGAATCATTTCATGTCTTTATAAGAAGTGGATGAAACATGCAAAATGTCAAGGAAATGATTGTCTTCTTGCCTCTATTTTTCTGAGAGAAAATAGATAGGAGAGTAATTGTATACTATGTGAAGAATATTATGTGAGGAATTACCTATTTTCATATAATCTCATATTATCTAAATATCTATTATGTCTTTTCTATGAGGAATTATGGAGAGAAATGTCTATTGTATGAGAGAAGAACTATCTGCTGAGAGTGAGGACACAGTTTGAAAGACCGAGAGTTTATAAGTAAGCATCATAAATATTTGAAGAACAGAGTAGGAGGGGAAGCTGACTAGGGATAAGTGGAATGATTATAGTAATTTTTGCTAAGAGCAAAAAGCTTTCCTTTCAGGACTAAACTATGGAAGTTAATTTACTGATGGTAGTTTACCAAAAGCAGGGGAAAAAAATGTAAGAAGAAGTAAGGCCGGTTTAGACCTAAGAGAAACCTTCAGTTCCATCCAGTCGTATTACTCTCATTTACATATTAGGTAACTCAAGACCTCAGTAGTGGTACCATGTTTCAGTCCTCTCACTGCCATACCAAAAGTCTTTAACTCCTGCAGCTGCTTCGTGATAAATGGCTTTCATCTACACGTAAGAAAGATTTACCAGGAGGCCTATTTTGGAAGATCAGCAGAGCACACAGAGCCTGGCAGCCACATGAAAAAGCTTTTAAATCTGTCATTTTCTCTGAATCTTTACCTCCCATTTAGTTTTCAGGAACTGGAAACTATGTCCCCAAGCACCCTAGTTATTAAGTATATAGACACTTAATTTCACTGGTAAAATCTCAGGACAGAGTCTTATAAAAAGACATACCTCAATAAACACATTCTGGGTAATTTTTTTTTTTACTCCAATAATTGTTTTGTTCCTAACAAATACAAATATAATTTTATGAACAGCTTATTTAATCTTCTGAAGCATGTGACATCACCTGCCTTTTGAATACTCTTAGGCTATAGTTTCTCAGAAACAATTTTGCCTGAAATTGTCTGTTAAACACAGCTTTCTCATTTAATTTCTGGCATCAAATCAATGTCTCAAATTGAGTTATATGATTTGTTTGTTTTCATTTCTTCAAGTGATTATAAAATGCCTTTTCCTATCCCTACCCTTCCCTATAAGTTCTCTTGGTGCACACTATTTTTTACATCTTCTAAAGAGAAAAAAAAGAATGTTTAAATTTTAGGCAAGTAAAATATCACATTTTATAAATACAAAGTTTAAAAGAGTATCAGTATGTTTTCCAGTTTGCACTTCACTTAGATCCAAAGGAAAAATTCAAGATTTTAGAAATACAGGAATCTGCAATAGATCAAAATAGGGAAGCCCTCAAACAGTTTTCATGCAGGGAATAGGGAAGAATTTTGCTGGATCAATGTCACAAGATTATTAATTATAAACTACAACAACAACAAAAATCTAGCTTTTTCTAATGATTAAAGAGGTGCTTATCTTCATCCAGCCTTACTACTCTCCTGTTATATATAAGGAAATTCAAGACTTGAAAGATAAAGCTACATTTACTTTGAAAATGAACCACAAACACCTACTTCCCAAGTCTTGATAAATGGCTCAACACAAAACATGAATTTTAATGCATCAAACACAAAAGAAAGCCTTACTAGGTTCCAGCCCAGTGTCTGGGGATTAGCCAATTACTTAATTTCCCAGTTTTCTCAGTTTTTGTCATCTGGAAAATGGAAATTTTAAACTAGAGGATCCTTATTACCTCTACCACCAACAGGATGCCAATCAACCTAAATTCTCTTGTGTTCAAATTTAATAGTAAACCTACATTTCTGGCTAACTTTCTATAGAAATTTAGATGGAGGAAAGATCCACTGAACACACAGGAAAATTCTATTCTGTTTTGCTGTCTAAAAGAAAAATTGACCTATAACTTTTAAGGATTTGTAGGCTATTCTAATGCATCTGTTATAGAATGGCTATGATTAAAAATTCAATTTATGAACAATAGGAACACATTAATTATGGCTATAAAAACAAATATAAGCAAGGAAAAGATAATGCATTTTATATACAAATTATCCTAAAGCAGGAGAAGGTTGATTCAAACTGTGTAACACTGGTAACACTTCTTTTACTGAAATGGTGTTAGTTTCAAATGTTTTTACTTCAGTGGGGGGACTTCATAAATGATCAGCTGTCTAGCATGAAAAATTATCTGTTACCATATTTTCTTAGGAAATTTTAAAATTTGTGGGGGGGGCTTTATTTAAAATGAGTCATTATGATTGTATTATATAACTCTCCATAATTAGTCTGTCCATATTTTCAATTAAACATTAGAAGTTCAGAAATTGAACATAAAAGATGTACCACCTATAAATCACTGTTGCTAAAGAATTGTCTCCATTTTGCAATAAAGGAAACTGATTTTCAGAAAGATTGACGACCTTATAAAGCCAAGCAGATTTTAAATGGCAAATCTGAGAATTGAGCCCCTGACTTTATAAACTTTTGTAATACAGTGATATCCTCACTGTATTATACATTCTTCAACTACCTCCTATTGATTATGTGTATGAAGCTTTATTGAGGTTTTTGAGCTTGTGTTAATATTAAGCTGATTCATGGTTAAATTTCTAGGGTATAACTCAGAGTTAAAATACTCAAAAGTGTGCTAAGGAGCCACTGCAGAGCTACAATGTGAGAAATTAGATCCAAAAACTGTTATTTTAGATTACCTCGATATTACCCTTAAATAATAGTTAACATGTCTTGAGCACTTACCATATTGTTCTATGAACTTTACAGGTAGGAATTTAATTCTCAAAACAACTCTATGGGATTATTCTTTTTTTCTCCTCTGTTTTTAACAAACAAGGAATCTGAGGGATGGAGAAGTGAAATACAAGGTCACACAGCTAGTACATTTTGGTGCTAATCTATGGATTTAAGAGGTCTCACTCCAGCATCCATGGTGTTCACCATTCTCAGATAGGAATAACAGGAGGGAAGATAACAACATTTTATCCAGTAAGTACATTTTTGCTCACTTTGGTAGAAGATAGGAAAAGTTCAAAGAGTGAAGCATTGAGAAAATATTGCTGTTGGGGCGCTATGACTGCATAGTGAAAATGAATAGAGAATCTGAAATGCCTTGAAGAAGGACACTAAAGGCAAATTGCTTCATAGCTTTGCCCGGGAATTTGTGAAGAACAGATCAGAAGGAAAAGCATATGGATTTGAGCCACTGGAGTCAATGCGACAACCAAGGCATAGGGTAAAACTGCTGCTTCTGTGCCACTGAAATTACACTGAATGCTTAGAGGTACTCATTACTGAATCTATAAGAAACTTACCAAAGAGCCAGGAAATTCTCTCTACACCCACATAAAACAGCCATCTGGCCATGGCACCACCATGCTACTCCTCTGAGGGCTTAAGCTCAGGATTTGATGAACAAGAAAAGGAAAGATAAATATTTGACTCAATTTATGAGCCAAATTTAGAAATTAAAAGTATACCAACATTAAGTGAATGGAAAAATGAGATTGTTCTACTTAAAATATGTAATACTTTGCCAAAGGATATGCTAAAGAACTATACCCATTGCCATGGAGGACTAAACAAATGTGAGAAAGATAAAAATAAAGATTGTAAATTTCCATAGGAAGAATTATTTTATCAAAAATAAAACATTAAAAAGGCTGCCAAGAAGGATTACATAGACTCTGTTTCTAAATATCAAAAGTTCTGCTGTTCTTCTTTATTAATTAAAAATTCAGATATCTAAAAGTGTGGACTCTCTAGAATCTCACTGTTTAATATAAAAATTTATGTTCATCTATAATTGTTGTCTCTGAGGCATCAACAAACCAAACATGCTTGAATTTCTTTGTTGACCTGTATTCTTTTAAAATAGGATAAAACTTTCATCTATGCATCAAATCAACCATATACATTTTGTTTAAAATCTGTGAATAATTAGTGTCCTAGATTTACAGGGTGATGTCTCTAAATACAAATTGTTTTAAATGTACTTTATATATAAGGAAAGAGCCTATCAGAGTTATGATTCCATTAATGCACTCTTTTTAAAAAAATGGAATATCTAGTGTGGCTTTTCAAATCAGCATTAAAATAAAATGAATTTTTCTCTGTCAAACTTTTAGCAGAAAATCCCTTTCAGAAGGAAGAAAAGGAATTCTATCAACTTCGGGCCCCTTTTGAGTACCTTCTCTTTATAGAATAGAACTTGATTATTTTCACTAATCTATAGGAATTTGATAATAATTTTAGAACTTATATGTATGGAGCAAATTACTAAATCATTTATACAGTCTCTTCCAATATTCTAGAGGGACCACATTAAAAGTCATTTAAGTCTAACATTTAGCATTATACATCTACATCATATAATCTGTGCTAAACGTATTACATATATAACCTCATACTAAGAACAACCTTGGACAAAATGATGGGTGCTATTATCACATCTTTTATAAATGACAAAACCAAGACCAATGGGATCTCATAAAACTAAATAACAAGATTTCGTGGCTTATTCAGGTAGATCTATCTGACTATAAAGCTCATGCATGAGGCCACATAGCCCCATTTTTGTCAGAGAAAATTACTGGGTGTTCATTTGATATACAGTTTGCTTTTACAGGATAATTATTTTGTGAGTGCTTAATGCTTTGAGGTAGTTTATCTTCAGAGACTATGCTTCCCCCAAACTACATGAAAACTACAAGCTGTTCAGTTTTTAATTCATGTTTTTTAAATCATTTATTTAATTTAAAAAAATTAACACACTTTAAAGTTCTTACTGGATGTAGTCAGTATCATAACTCAGAAAAGTATCCTGCTTGGCAAACATTATAGCCAATTGCACAAGCAAATGCTGCCACATCACCTTTCCCCTCATTAAGATAGGCAGGAAGTATCCAAACTGTCACCTCCTGGACCAGTGCAGGCAGGAGAGACAGATGAGTGGAGCAAAAGAAAAGGTAGTGATGTGAGAAAAAAGTGCTGAGAAGAAGATGCAGAGTTCAAAAAGGATCACTAGCTCAGTCCTAGGGCTCAGTCATCACTCCTTTTCCTGCCATCTCTGCACCCCCACTGTGCTTAGGATCCTGTCTTTTCCACTGTCAAGCAAGTTTATTCTACAAGACAAAGTGAACTTCTTGCAGCTTATTGCAAGGGAACATTTTAGCTATGACCTTTAAAAGCACAGTATTCTATAGGCATGGCTATCATTCAACCTTTGCATTGATGTGGCTGGTTAGAGTTATGACACCAAGTTATGCTATTTGGGCAATTAAAAACTGAAAAAGACAGACTAGGATAAGGTGAAAAAATGGAAATAGCTGCTTCAGACACAACTTCAGTCCTGCCACTATTTTAAGACTTCCTGTTCAAAGAAAGAGGTGACAAGAAATTCCCTACTTTAACTGAAGCCTTAAACATGTTTAACTATCTGTGTACACAGAACTTAACAAAAATAACTTACCTAGTAGATTTGTGCTTCTATTCAATGTTCATCTGATGCCTCATTCATTGAATAAGAATACTTATAGAGTGTGGGTATGTGTCAGGAGCTAGATTGGGGGTTGTAGTGTTCCTGTCAGGGAAAGATTTGCTCTTTAATTGGGGAGACAAACAATTGTAGGACATGGCACTAAAAACCGTACCTTTAATATGCACCTAGAATGCTCCTAAGTGATTTAAATGTACTAGCTCATATAAATCTCTCAACAACCTTTTAAGTAGTACTATTGTTATCCCCACTTTATTGATGGAGAAAATGAGGCAAAAAGAAGTTAAGTGACTACTAATTTATTAAGCTAGTAAATGCTGGAGCTCAGACTCAAACTCATGCAGTCTGGCTCCAGAATCCCTAATTTCAGCCACCTTGCTATAAAACATAAGAAATAAAGAATGATTCTCTTGGGGGGATGCAGGAAATACTTCTGAGAGATGATGTTAGAACTAAACTTTAAAAGATAGGTTGAATTTAGTCAAAGTCTTTCAAGACAAAATATACAGAACGTACCGAGGCATGACAGTTTGTACAAGGAACAAAGATACAGTCTGTGAAAATGGCATTTAAAGTGTGTGGGAGAAATGAAGAAAGGCATGAAAATTACATTATGACCAGATGGGGAAGGGCCTTTTATATTATGCTGAGAAAGTTTGGATTTTTATCCTACAAACAAGAAAAAAACAACAAAGATTTCTACAACTGGTAAGCAGAGGTAAACATTAAGTTGGAACACAGGCAGGTGGATTCTGCCAAAAAAAAAATGCAATATGAAAATTAGGCTTAGAGATTAGGCAAATATATTCCGGATTTTGTTTTCTAAGACTTCTTCTGGCTCCTGACCAAAAAAAAAATCACTGGGAGTGATGAGAAAGAGAGAAAACAGAGAAATCTTAGAGCCTGCGAAAGTATTCAGAAAACTATTAGCATCTTTCATCAAATCCAAGATACCATCTATTGTAAAGTAAGTACATGATTCTAAAAAACTCTAAGAAATAAAAATGCTCCTAATTAAACACCATCTATCATAAGATACATTCTAATTTTGTAGATATAAAAATGTAAGAGTGCCTCTTAGAATCTATGAAATGTGGTATAATAAGTGAAACAAAAGTAGATTTAATTACCTTTCTCAGTCACTGAGTAAATTAGCACATAAATCAATTGAAAAAAATACTTACTGAATGTTGTTATATAAAAATATAATTGAATCATTGAGAGTAAATGGCAGTAGTTACTAGAGGAAGAAATGATACTGGATATAAGGAGAGACTTGAGCTGAATCTGTCCCTAATGGGATCTAGAACTGTATGCTTTTGACATTGGCACCATTCTTTTGATTATGAAGATGCATTCTTCACCTCTACAAAAAAGAAAAAAAATTAGAATTGCTGGGTTTTGTTTTGCTACTAAATGCAGATGGTGTGGGACAGAGCTTTAATGATAACCATTAAATAGCTAAGATGACTAACAAGCTAGTGTCTGAGACCAAAATCACAATAAGAACATACTGGGCTTTGATATTATGAGTTTGGTTTTGGACATGCTGAGGATGAAATAAGGGTAGGACTTAAATGTGAAGATATCAGCAGGCAGTTGGAATAAGAGCCTGGCCCCCTCATTGGGAAAGAGAACAGGGCTAGAGGTAATTAATTTAGGAAGCATCCAAGTGATGTGGTCAATGAAACCATGCAAATGGATGGGGCCACCTACAATAAAAGATGTTGGCTCGACCTAGAGGAAAGCATTAGGAATAAGTGAAAAGATATGAGTTCAAGGTATACCATAAAAATAAAATTTTTGTCGTGATATCAATGATCCTTAAGGATTGGGAGAAAGATGGTTTCATTAAGAGATATGGGAAGTTAAGAAGTATAGCAATTTAGCTGCAGGTGAGTAAAAATTTCAATTCTAATTGTGCCATGTTAAACTTACTACAAGGATATACAAGGTAAAATGACCAAAGTACATTTGAAAATGTATAGTCTATAATTTTGGAGGTGGGTCATATCTAGAGACATAAATTTGAGAGTCATCTATTCATAGCGAAAATTGCTGCTGTAACATAAAAAGTTGCCAAGAGAAAAATATAAGGGATAGTAGAAATGATTCAACCACAGGACTTCAAAGTAAGTGATATTTAGGTAGAAAGAATAGTTTGCTTATACTAAACAATACTATTTAATAAGAAACTAAAACAACTGTGATTTACTGAATGCTTATATCTGCAAGACATTTTACATCTGATATTCATCATACTTACAAATAACTGCATGAGAGATACTCAAATCTTCATTTTATAAATGAGAAAGATCTGAGGTTTAGGAACTTGCTGAGGGTTACATACTGGTAAATGGGTGAGTGGGTATTTGAACCTAAGGCTCTTGCTTGAAAGCCATCAAGCTTCATAATGTGTACCTAGCCTACACAAAGCCCATTTTCCTGCATTTGTCATACAATGCTCCTTTTCTTTATAGAGCATATATAACAAATCCATGTAACATTTCCATGCTTACAGAGGAATGTGTTTGAGGCACTTGAGCTGGGGCCTGTCCCTAATAATATCTGGAACTATGTGCTTTTGACGTTGACACCCTTCTTTTGACTTTGAAGATGCATTCTTTACCTCTACCAAAAAAGGGTTTTCTTAAAACAAATGTCCTTCTTACTCTATTTTCATTTTTTCCACTTTCAATTGAAACATGGAAATGAAGAACTATTTCTCTAGCATAAGAAAACAACAATGTAATATGTTAAGACCAAAAGATACTTGAATTCAGTGCTGAGGACAATAGAGAATGGTGAGAACTAAATGGCACAATGAATAAAGCCCTGTCTAAAAAAGTGGCAACCCCTCAAACTACAGTGTTGCCAAATCTTCAAATTTTGTAAGATAAGGTGGAAACAATGTGATTAATTATTTTAGACACCATACAGGCTCAAGATAAACTGTCTAGGAGAGAAATGAACAGTAAAGAGTGCCAGTTTATGACCCTAATGTGCATTCACATGACAACCTTCAGTATTAAAGACAAACACCCTGCCTTATAGTATTCAATTTTAATATTTCTAATTCCTTCTAATGTTGCAAAACTTTAGTCTACTTTGAACGAATCCATTCTGTCAGCATCCCTCTTAAATTATGACAACTAGAACTAAGCCATCTTGAAGATTCTCCCTGACCCTTTCAGAATTTGATGGTTCTATTACTGTCTTCATACTGAGCAGTGTATGCTAATGCAATCCAGTATCGCATGAGCTTTTTCCCTCGGCATTTATGTCATTTTATAGTTGCCTAAGGAGTTTCAGTCAATAAAAACCCTTAGTTATTTTTTGTATTAATTTTTAAGATAAAATTTACACATTCAGTACTTGCAGTTATTTTGTTCTGAAATTAATTGCAAGGCTTTATATTTTCCCTATTGAACTTTATTTTATGTGGGCGACCCATTATTCTAGATCTACCACTTTTCATAGCTCCAAGTGTAAAGATGTACAATTCACTTTATGGACTATTCTCAGACACAGTGAATGTTCACAAGAAATATTGTCCACCAACATATATATCATTTAAGAAGGTCCACAGAAAACTGATTTATAATTAGAATATTATGTTAGTCCTTAAGTACCCCCTTCACTATTTCCTACAAATAACCTCAGTATCATGTGCATTTGCCTGAATGACTCCTATATACCAGGAAATGCCACATGCACTGGCATGCCTGCTTATACATAGGGTAAGATTTCAGTGATTTTATCTATTTGGCTTCTTCTGCCATTATCCAGAATTCTAGCTGGTAAATTATCTTCTATATCTGTCTTCATTAAAAAAAATTCTTGCTGATAACTGCAGCTATACCTTTAATCATAAATTAAAGAACATTCTCTTCCTATTCCTTTACTCGAGAGAGGACTAATCCATGCATGAGTATGAATTTATCTGACTGATTGGGTCCTTGCAGTCTACATAGTTTTCTTCAGGAAACTATGGAGGCTATAGTATTAATAATGAGAGTAGCTCATGCTTCCTAAAGGTAGTGCTAAGCATTATGCCATGCACTTTATGTAAGTCATCTCCTATATTCCTTAAAAGCAATGCTTAAAGAAGGACTTATTATACACGTCTAACAGTCAAGAAACAAGACAAAAAGAATTCAAATAGCCTCATACTGTCAGTCATTGCCAGGGTCAATCTTCTGAGTTTTTGTTTGCGCTGAAAACCCTGCTCTCAGATGTTTTTATTTCTAGGAAGGTCAATGCCCTTTCTTTTTCACTTATTCAAATAAATTACTGAATGGACAGTGGCACCCACAATCACTTAAGAGCACTGAGTTTTGTGGAAGACCAAGGCTTATCAGGCGGGCATGTAGCAAACCCTAAAGTAAGAATGCTCTGCTCATCTACTATTCGGCTTATACTTTTAACCCTTTCAAATCCAGGGGAGAACTTGTTCAAAGATCAAAAGTCCTTAACAGTTTGTTAGATGAGCACATTAGTGTCCCAAACATACTTTCTTTTCTTCAATCAAATTATTGGCAAAATACTGAATGATAAAGAAATCTGGGTGGTGCCTTTGGAATGCAGATTTCTATCTCTCTTCAACCATAACACAGATGCTGATGACATATCATGTTCACAATACACACTGTACTCCTAATCTACAAATTATTTTCCACCAAAAAAAAAAATACAGATGTTATCACAGGTACAACATCAAATCATATTTTTTAGGTAATTAAGAAATGTTGACACTTTACTTTTGGAAATACAGGTACCTTCCAGTGTCTTGGGGGATTGATTCTAGAACTCTGTGATACCAAAATCCATGGAAACTCAAGTCCCTTATATAAAATGGCATAGAGCAATGCATACAGTTGGCTCTCCACATCTGCGAATAGATTCCTAACCACAGATAAAAACACTGCTTTTGATTCAAAGCTGGTTGAGGCTGTGGGTTTGAACCCTGCTGATATGGAAGGCCAACTTCACTAGTGCCAAGACACTGCTCTGGTGAACCACTTAGCCTGGAAGCATGCACAGAGAATTTAGTGTGTGCTTTATTAATATTTTTCTGTGCCTTACTTTATTATTTTCTTTTAGCTTTTAATTGTTCTATCAACTATAGATTCATCTATACTCAACTGTCCTTTCAATCCTCATTTTTAAATTTGTTTTTCAAAAACATCACAAGAAATTGTATAAAATGTCTCACTAAACTAAAAATTGTTTATGTGTGAAATATTCACAAATTGATCCACCCACATCAGGGTTAGCTGTGCTAAACTAGATGAAAAAAATTGGAAGGAACCATGTCTCTTTGCCAGCTTTGAAGCATGCCTAGAGAAACACATGTAAAACAAACTCCTTAGTAGTGGTTCTTCTCAGCGGCTGCAATCTCTGTTGAGCCCATTTTCTTCTGGCTTTGGAAATTTAATGTTTAACCATTTTTTAATATGGCAAAATACTAGTTTCTCATGAGAGGGGTCATGCCGCAACAGATATCGTTTGCTTTGCAAAGTGGGTGTATTAGATTTACATTTGTTTTCTTAAATGAGCTAAGAAATATTTGGTTTTTATATTTAATAAATGAAAAAATATCAAATACATAAAGGAAAATGACAATACATCAAAACCCTGTTGTATACCTAAATTACTGTTGATGGAGATTTACCTCATTAGTTAAGACTCTAATATAAAATAAAAGGCAAATATCTAGAGAACTGAACTTCTAGCTATCATTAGTCTTTTGTAAACGAGTTGGGCACAAATTTTGATAAGTAAGGAATGAGGTACCTTATAACTAAATCCATGTGAAAGTGAGGGAAAAAATTTTCATCACCTTCAAAATTTTTTCTTAAGAATATCCCATTTATGTTTAAAAATGTAATTTTCTTAGATAAATATCACCCAAGATCATTTAAGAAAATTTTTTTCTGGGTGATATTTTTGCTGCATTTATCTTTCAAAACTATTTTTCTTCCTATGTCATTTATGGTTGTAAATTGTAATTGAAAGTTAGGGGGAAAACTGTTGATTAATTATATAACTTACATGGTATTTAGATAGCTACATTTATTATATACTTGTAGCTTGAGAAGATTCTTCACAAATAAAGGCTTTTTTATGGGCTGGGTACCATCTCAACTCAGATTTAGAACAATATTAGAAAGTTTTTGCTCACTGAAAACTTACGTTTGCTGATTTTACATCATGGTTGTGCTGTAAAGACTCTTTCATTGAAATGTGTTTCATGGAAAATGTATCCTTTGAGCAGATATCTTAAAAAATTTATCTTGATTGCAGTGGAAGATAGTAATTTGGAACAATTATTTAACCTTATAATAACCCAAGAGTTTCTATCATCAAGCACTTGCTATTTGAAGACCTGATTCCCGTCCCTAAATAAGTGAATATTAATCTGCTTGTTTTTAATCCTTGTAACATAACTTAATCTTTTGCTAGCCTATTCTATAAGGTAATGAGTGCATATTAAATAGGAACTGAATTGTCAACCATCTCCATTGTTTATAAAGATATATATTAAACATACACAATAGGATGAACAATAAAGCACATTTTCTTTTAAATAATTATATTATAGAAAACTTTCTTTAGCTGTTTCAGGATAAAACCTAATTACTAAAAATTTATTCACTGAATTCAAGTTTTCTTTACCTTTTCTCATTTTGACTACCTGACTTCTTACAGAAAACTTATTACTTTTTACAAGAAATCATTATCTTTTCAAATGGAAATGAAAAACCATTAGACAATAATCAAAATTGAATATATGCAGAATTCATCAATCAGGGGTTTCCAAGATTTGATTATATAAAACATAGAACAGTATCTATAGAAAAAAATATTTACTTTTTTTCTGTCATCTGGAACTTAAGAGCCATGAGACCTATTTTTGCAAAACTTCATTTTGCTACAAATAATTTTTCAGAAAGTACCTTAGAATTTTGAAATATATACCAATTGTCAAGAGTCTGTGAAAAGTTCTGTTGGTAATTACTTTTTTAAAAATTCAATTCTGGTCAATTCTACCATAATAATTGCAATAGAATACATCATTACTGAACATTCAATGCATAGGATAGAATTCAAAAGCTGATTTTAATAGTGGTCACTTCATATTCTATTCTGGAAAGACTATGCTCTATACTTATGTATAAACTACAGAGAATATCTGAGAGACAAAGATGATACTCTAAGGAAGAACATTTTGGGGGGTCAATTACCTCAAATAAAATGATATCTATAATGAAAGTGATTTTTAAGCAATGAAGTACAAAAGTAACATTGTAATTAGAGTAATTCTGAAATGTATTATCATTAAAGGAATGACTTTTATAACAAAATAAAGACAATCGTAAAATCAAAATATCTATTTAGAAAGGATAGGCAATTTAAGTGTGTTCTTATGTTGAGTGCTTATCAAATAACCATCTCAGCATCCTTATGGAGAGAACAGAGAAATAGTGGACAAGTCCTGGTATTGAACGCCTTACCATTTCAAGGAAAGGTAGGGCATACTTTGGGTCTCTAAAGGTATAAAGGAAATAAACAAAAAGCAAAAATTTATTCATGTTATAAGCCACTTTAATGTTTAAATCTGTCACGCAGCATCAATAATAATTAAGAGCTAATTGTGTATACAATACACAATTTTATATGTCCTGATGGGTGTGGGTGTGAGTATATGTGTGTATGCAAGGCGGTGGGAATGGAGTAAAATATATACTACAATAAAGTGTAAGTATGTTCCTTTTCCTTTCCTCAATAAGCTTATACACTCGTGAATTTAATAAAATTTTATGATATAAAACATAAAATGTATGTCAAATGACTTGTAGAAGGATGTACAACTGAAACTTATTGAGCCTCTTTTGTAGATGGTCTTTATTTTTACAAAAAAAAAAAATTTAAAGACTAAAATGTCAGGGACCAAATATTTGTAGCTCTACTTTCCCCAAAGTCCAAAAAGTTGGAATTAAAACAGAGAATTAAGAATACATTTTGTTAAGGTCTAAAACACATCTATACATTTAACTTCTTAGTCTTCTAGTGATTTGCTTAGACATGTGAAGACACAGGAAGCTAGTGGAGTTAACCAAATCTGGCATAAAGTCTTAATTTGAAATATTGTTGTCAAACTACTTCACTGAGCCTGTTTCCTGTAAATGAGAAAAGTTCTAACTCATTGGGTTGTTGTGAGGAATCAGCACTGTAATGAACAAAAGTGACCAATATTGTGCCAGGCAAATTCTTGGAGCTCAGTAAGCCATTATATTTAAGGAATCTTCATTTTTAATAAATCCTCCAAGTGATATTTAAATCTGGCAATGATACCCTGCACTAAATTTAATGCTTTCTCTCCACAGAATACCACTAGTTCTTACTGATGAATCATGAATATTTACAGAATCAAGACACCTTGTTTTTACATTGAATTTTAAATTTACATTTAATTTTTTTTTCAATACAGTCACTAGGAAGATAAGGGACAGTATTTGTTACAGTTAGAAAATATATAAAATTTTCTAAAATTTTTTTATTGAAAGAATTGTTTCAAACTAGAGCTTGGTCCTCATAAATATTTGAACTTAGGTATATATGTTATTTGAGGGTAAGGATGTGATTTTTGAGGTAACAACTAGATATTGTTTACTAAATTGCATAAGATGAAATGAGATGAGAGGCTAATTATCTATAGGTTTCCCTCAATTAGCAGATAACATTTTCTAATTTACCTAGGCCTCCACAGCAATCATCAATAATCAAGTTTCTAAATAGCTTCCTCATATCCTTTTGAGACATTAGTTCCCTTATCTTTAAAGTTTTCAATATTCTTTTCAAGGCATCCTGAATACTTGAGCGACAATTTTCCCTATTTGCAGCAATCACTCATTGAATGCTTTTGTGAATGGAAAATTAAATGGATTTTCAACAATGTAAATTCTTTTAAATGAGAGCCCCTGATGAAATTGTGAATGAATCAAGGGACAGCGGGAAGTCTGTGATTTTCTGCATTTGCAAATGTCTTTCTTAAAGAAAAATTCCATTCTTAGAACTAGAAATTAACCCACTAATGCCAGTGCCTCATTTTTTTAGATAATAATTCTTCTTTTTTTCTTGTTCCAGAAAAAAACTAAACTGTTCCACAAGAACAGTTTAGTCAAATAGCCAGCTACACTTACTAAGTTGTATGAAGGTACTAATATACCACTAGTCAACAGAGGACTTCTGCAAAGTATTTATGGCCCTGACTTCTAGAAGTCTAAAGTACAAATGGTATGAAAAAAAATGTTTTAAAATTTAAAGAGAAAATATAAGAACTTATGCATGGAAAAATTGACATATATATAAATGTATTTAGCGACCAGCTTATTATTATCACAGGAACCTGCACACAAAATTATTTAGAGGTTTACTGGAGGTAATGAGTCCATTTTAAAGCCCCCTCTGGAAGAAGATAGAATCAGTGAAGGTTCAAAGGTGCAGGAAATTCACCTGCAAAGGCTACAAGAGATTTGACCTGTTGGTAGTAGGAATAAAGGAACTATTTTTGAAAGGAGACTATTGGGTTTTGTCATGTATGCTTCAGAGAAGGAGTGTGGCATGAGGAGATCAATATTTAAGGAAGATGATTATTCCTATTAATAGATAACCATAGAAAATGAAGAATCATTTTACCTTCATATTAGTCACATGTCATATATAAAATAAATCTTTCAAATTAATTCCCACTTTTTTTCATATATTTCTTCCAGAATTCAATTATTCATTCATTCAGGATAAATCTGTCAAAACCACTGCATAATTTTCCAGAAGAGGGATAAAGTGGCTGAGGGATTAAAAACACAGGCCCTGGAGCTGGACCATCTGTGTTTAGATCTTAGCCCTCCTCCTTTCCTTGCCAGTTGTGTGACTTGAATGAGCTGCTTGGTCTCTCCTAACTTCCATCTCTGCATCTATAAAATGGGGATAATAAAGATGTTTCCCTTCTTATTTTAATGAGATTTAAATAATAGAGTGTCAAGAAAGTGCTGTAAGTTCTCACTTAACATTGTAGATACGTTGCTGGAAACTGTAAGCAAAATGAAACTATTTTTACCATAGGCTAAATGATATAAACAAAAGTCAGGTTCTTGTGGCTTATTTCTGGTCACAAAAATATACCAAACTTCTAAATAAAGACCCAAAACACTTCTAATATTAAAAATTTAAGAAAGATTAATAAAAATAAGTAAGATAATTCTTTCCAGCCTGCGGCTATGGGGCAATACGGGCATCCATCCCGGACAGGATGACTTTTTATCGCAGGGCACAATCGCACCCACACTCATTCAGACTGGAACAATTTAAACACACCAATTTACCTCAAGTGCACATGTTTGGGATGTGGGAGGAAACCAGAGGACTGGGAGAAAACCTATACAGATATGAGGAAAACAGGACAACTGCACACAGACAGTGACCCCTGCTGGGAATCTTTTTTTTTTCTTTCTCATCAACATTATAATGAAATACAATGAACAAAATAGCATAGCATTATTCAAGGACTTGCTATACTTACACAGTATTTAGCGTATTATAAATGTTCAATAAATGCTTATCGTTAAGATTTTTAGATTTAGAGATCTCTTATTTTAAGGTATAGTAACTACTATATCATGTAAATCTGTATTTCTTTTATTGATTTCTGTAATAGAGAAAAATGCTGTCAAAAAAATCAAAATGAATTATCAAAGTGCCTAAGTAATTTATAGAGATGTAGACAAATTAAAATATACAACATTTTAATGCACTGGAGTTTTACAACTATAACATGTAGAATGGTTCTAGATGTTTTGATCTAAATGTATAAACCACATAATTTAAACTTTCTTGCAAGCTTAAATTGTATATATTAGATAATCTAACTTTAGGTATATTTGCACTTATTTTCAAATACATCACCTTTTAAGTGGTAAGATATTCTTTGAGAAGAACAGATAAAATTAATTGTGAAAAATTATTATTGTTTTTTTAATTTTATTTACTTTCCTTTCTCTGTTCTATCTTAAAGCTTTTTATATAGAGCGGGGTCCATTATGTATGAAAAAATTAATATGATGGTCTTTATAACACTCTGAATTAAATTTATGAGTTAAAAAATACTCATACCATGTAGAGTTTGTCAATTTTCTAGTGAATTATAGTTCTCTATTTTAATCAGTTTTTATTCTGGAACTTTGATAATCTATTCTGCAACTTCATATATTAGTGTTAGTAAGACATTTTCTGTTAAGCCTATGGCAGAAGCATCTACCCATGAAAATACTGTGATATCTGACAACAATACAGGGTTTCAAACCCTAGATGCCTTTCTCACATTGACAGCATAGTTCAAGTCAATGAATATATGTCTTCATGCTACTACATAGAATACAGATCACTAAAAGTTCCTGACCTCAAAAAGGAGTTTTGCATCTAATAAGAGAGTTGACCAAGGAATAAAATGATGTGGCATAAAAAAGTATACAAACTCTTGGGATTTTAGCAGACTAATTAATAGCATTCTTATCTTTTTCTTCAAGAGTCCAAAACCATATGAAAGTTAGACTGAGGACTCAAGCTGCTACAGACCAAAATAGTAGTTTCGTGGAGCATATTACAGTTTTCTCCCATTATTCACAGGGAATATGTTCCAACACCCCCCCGTGGATATCTAAAACCGTGGACAGTACCGAATTCCAGACATACTGTTTTTTCATATACACAAATACCTATGATAAAGTTTAATTTATAAATTAGACACAGTAAGAGACTAACAACTAATAAAATAGTAAAATTATAATTATATACTATAATAAAATTTTGTGAATGTGCTCTTTCAAAATATTTTATTGTATTGGTCTTATCATTTTACTTAAAAGAGACACTTTACAGCTTCTTTTTGGCATATCTGAATTGCCAACATCATTACTCTTACCTTTTAGGGCTATTATTAAGTAAAATAAGGATGATTTGACTAGAAGCGCTGCAATGCCAAGACAGTCGATCTGATAACCAAGGGGCCTACTAAGTGACGAATGTGCGGGTAATGTACACAGAGTGGAGACAGCAGACAAAGGAAAGATTCACATCCCAGGTGGGAAAGAGAAACATGGCACGAGATTTCATCATGCTAATCAGAACAGCACCCAATATAAAATTTAGAAATTTTTATTTATGAAGTTTTCCATTTAATAGATTTGGACCATGGTTGACCACGGGTAACAGAAACCACATAAAACTAAACTGTGGATGAGAGGGGACTACTGTAATTGCATTATAGGGCTTAAATTGTGGCCTCAGTGGGGTTCCTTGACTGAGTTTACAATTCAAGACTGCAATGCACCCTGAAAATGCAGCATGTGGCCCTGTAAGGTCACTGCACATCCAATAGCATGTACCCTGTATGTGGGCAGGTGAGAAGGTAGTAAAAACCTCAGATGCCCTGGGCCAAATATGCACAATTCATTCTCCCAGATTTATCTATCAGACCAGGCATTTCTCCCCTGAGGAGGATGGATGGAGGAAGGAAGCCAAAAAGATGTGTCACTTTCTATTCCTTATTTTTTCTTTAGGGAATATAGTGGAAATTCCTCCTTCAATCAGTAGTCATATAAGAGATGAAAATAAATCTTCTTGTCCTAAAGGAAAGACAACATGCATAGGGTTCGAAAAAGGAAGAGTCCAGATGGATAGAATGATCAGAAAATAATTTAGAAGAGTGATGGCATCTGAGTTAGGCTTAAAAGAAGAATATAAATTCGACTGACAAAAGGAAAGAGGCCTACCAAGAGGAGTCTGATAGAAGGCCCAGAAGAAATAACTAAACCAATTGCCAAGCATCAATGAAAACCCCCTTGGCACTGGAGTGAATTTTTAATGAACACAGTCAGAATGATTTGAGACTTTCTTTATTAGTATTTAGGAGGCAAGGAATAGCCAGTTGTTTTAAAGTGTTTAAAATTAGCAAATACATGTGGTATATATTTAACTGCATGTGACATTCTATGGGAATAATATATTAAATAGATGTTAGAGGGTTTGGGCTCAGTTGCTACAAAGGGTAGAGAATGAGGAAAATAATGAACAGATTTATAGAGAAAAGAAAAAGAAGACTATAGTGAAAAAGAAACTTTGCAATATATAATATAGAAGGTGGAGCAATGCCCAGAGATGAAACCTAATCTATAATTATGAAAATTATTAGAGTTGAAAAAACAAAAAATTTTTTGAGGCTAAATAGCATAGGGTCATCAATGGATGTTAAAACCACTAAAGATGCCTCCAAGAATGTTGGCAGAATATAATATAAGCCAGTGGAGAAAGACTGACACCCATGCTAGAAGTTGTTGATGATACTGATGAAGACTTAAACAGCATGAGTACAGAAAATGTAAGTGGTTTAAGTAAGTGCTGCTGGTTGGTTAATCATCTGGAAGTAATACTGAACAAATACTGAGCTATTCTCTGGGCCTTATAGGCAACTAAGAGGCTAGGAAGCATCAGAGTGAAAATAGGTTTTAGTTAACAAAAGGTAAAAAGGGTTTAGAATATTTGAGAATTTATTACAAGGTACAATAAAATTCAGGCAGGTAATAACATACTATCATGATATACTAATAAGGGAATGGCCATGGGTAACCGAAATCATTCGCATAAAGCTAAACTGTGGATAAGGGGGGACTACTGTAATTGCATTATGAGTCTTAAATTGTGTCCTCAGTGTGGTTCCCTGAACTGAGCTTACAATTCAAAATTGCAATGCACCCTGAAAATGCAGAGTGAAGCCCTGTAAGTTCACTGCATGCCCAATAGCATGTACTCTCAAGTGATCTGGAAAAGAAGGGCAATCTAGATAGGAAAAAGGAGGGGGGAACTGCCAATAGCAAGGATTAAGGTAACAGTAATTTGAGAGACAAGATCTAAAGAACTGTTTACAATACTGGAGGCGGAATAATTTAATCATTTTTGATCCTTCAGAATGGTATTGCCAAGTCATTTTGGAATGTTGGAAAACTATATTCCTTCAGCACCCCATAATTAGGAACAGGAATTGGCATCATCCTGTTGGAGCTTCCTGCTAATGATGGGGGGGGGGGGGTTAGAGACAAATACTTAATCTTGACAACACATTGTAGTCTCGCCGCCATCCAGTGGTTAGGTTGGTTACTTTTACAAGTACTTTCCACTGCTCTTTAAGAATATATTTTATTTTGTAGTGACTATTTATCTAAATTCCAGCAAATTTCTGTGAAAAGCATTTTATTGCATCTTCAGAAATCACAGAGGAGGGATTTGATTTGCTATCCACTTCTAAGCTAATGGAGTTATTACATCGAGCTTGTTTTCTATATGTGTTATGCTCTGGGAAACATGATTTAGCCTGTCTTCTATCGAAATTAATACAATAAGGAACCATGAAATAATGGGCCTTACACTGAATTCAATTTTAGTCCTAATAGAAACACAATGGAAAATAACATCTGCGACATAGGCCTGGTTCATCACGGGAAAGTAATGGATATTTTCTGCCGTGATTTTATTGGAGCTGTGGGTTTTACCCTTTACAGTGTGCTCATCAATACAATACTATTATTGTACATACTTTGACTTGACTTATATTTAGTCTCAGTTTGTCTGTAAGGTCATATGGGCAAATTTAGCTGGGAGATTTTATTTTGGCTGCTGACGAAGTAGGATAAATCAAGATGTCAATAGAAGAAATGCTTCTCATGATTTTTATAAAAGCACAGCTTTTTTATACATGTCTCTTTTAAAAATATATTTAATAGTAATTTTTAGAGACATCACATTTGGGACATTCAAACTTTGGCAATGAAATTCTCCATTGTCATGAAAATTCATTATTTGAATCTCTATGGTAAATTAGCTTTCTGAGGTAGCTACTTTATTTTTCTATGAAATAATGACAAGAGTAGAGACAATTAACTTATCTTTGCTATTGTGGGTGGGATCACTAAACAATTTTCTCATGGAAACTGGTGAAGGCCTTTTGGTTTACCACTTACCAGCAGGCTTAAACATATTTAAACCACTCTAGAAAAATATACATTAATATCTAATATTGTCTCCAGACATAGAAGGGTAGTTGTCACCATGGTCAACTATGTTTAAACTGATGCAATTTTAAAAATTATTTCAATTTGAAAGTGTTTGGAGTCATTTGTCATTTAATTATTTTCACATTATGTCCTTAGACTGCTTAAATTCGGATCAGAAAATCCAGAATTGATTTGGAGAAGGTAGTATTGCTGAAATGATGGCACGGTCTGCAGATTTTCAGTGGTGCAAGAGCAGGAGATCTACCAGCATGAGTGGCAAAACTGATGATGACGACCAGAATATAAATGCTTTATACTTCACATAAGCTATTTCATTTGATCTTAATTTATGCAATTAAATATCTATACTATTTATAAATATTAAATTAATACTGCATATTTTCACTAAAATCTGCCACTCTACAATCGGCTCCATTAAATGCATTTTTAGTTGTTTCACTGTTATTTTTATATATTTTGAATGTTACCTTTAAAAATATTTTTAACTTGCAAAAAGCATTGAATAGAATAGCATAATGAACGCATATATAACCTTTGCTTATATCAAATGGCAACTTTTTTGTCACATTTGCTTTGTCTATATTTCTGCATTACTCTTTTTTGGTTGACATATGAAAATAAGCTGTAGGTATTAAATCTGTAAGTACTTCCATATACTTGTTAGGAGTAGAAACAAGAATACTCTCCACATAACCACAATACCAATATCATATGCCCCCAAATTGAACATTGGTGCAGTATTAGCAAATATAATGTCTCAATTTAAATTTCCCCAATTGTCCAAAAATGTCCTTTATAGCCACATTGTAAAGGCTTCTACCTTTACACTTCTACCTTTACAATTACTATCAGGGTCCTCAAACAACCTTTTACACAATGGTTTTAGCATCTATGGCTTCTTGCCGGAATCACTGATTTTATTGGCTATTTAAAAAAGCTGATTTTCTAACTTGATCATTACTTCTACATTTTGAGATAGCCTTCTATGTAAAGAAGGTTCTCATCCTTTTATTTAATAATATTACCTTGAGCTCATGGATTCCTTTTTAATTCAACTTTTTATAACCTAATACTGTCATTTTTCTTTTTCATGCTCACATTGTCCCAAATTTGGCCAGTGGGAACCCCTGCAAACCAGCTTCTATGTCTTTCCAACACATCCCAACAGATTTTGAGAATGTTCTTACTTTCTTGCATGATACGGTGCTCCTTCTTACACCTTCCCTTTTCCAGACTTAAAAACAACAATCTTAGTTCATTTTCTTCTATGACTAATTGTATACTCATTTTACGGAAATATCATTCTTCTGGGCTCTTTTGGTAGGGAGAGCTAGATTTATTTTTAAATAACACCTTCAGACTTATACCTTTAAGTCAAATCCAACACTACAGAGGTTTTCCGCATTTTCCTCCAATTAATACATCTATCTCCTTTCACTCTAGGAACACTGGTTTTTTAACAATATCCATGTATTTATAATTTGCTCCTACTACACACAAAACATTAGTTTTGGATTTACTATACCAGTAACAGTACTGACAACAAAACTGCTATGTCAAGTTCAAGCTTTTTTAACTATTATTTTATGTCCTTAGCCTATGTACCACTAAGGTGTTTCACTTAACAACATATCCTGAAATTCACATCAGATCATAGAGATATCTTTTATTTTTTATGGCTTTATAGTACTCAATTTTATAAATATATCAAAATTTACTCAACTAAAATCCTCTAATTTGCCATTTATGATTTTTTTCTGTATTATGTCACAATGACTAACTTTATGTATATTGTTTAGTTTTTTTCAAAGTTATATCTTCAGAGTAAAGTCGCAGAAGTGGGATTGCAGAGGCAATGGTTATCAAATATGTATACTTTTGTCAGATGTTACCAAATTCCTCCCCATACAATTTATGCCATTTTCACTTCTACCATTATACTTCTTAAGATAATCAAATTATTATTTGTCTCTGAAAATTTTAACAATGTGAATTATTTAAATAATGTTAAACAATAAAAGCTCTTATAGAATAAGTATTAAGATAAGAATTTCTTATATATCCACTTCCTGATTCTAAACTTAAATTTAAATTCTATATGTGGCAGATACCACTACATAAAGGGAGCAGGATTATAATACTGGACAAATCTGAACAGGTGGAATATTTCAAAGCTTTGGTATATATGATTGCTTTTCTCTTAGGTTAACTAAAAATACAAAATAAAATAATTCATGCAATAGAAATTTAGAGTGGGAAGCAGTCTCAAAGATTTACCTTTATGGATCATGTTAAAAGAAAGTGAAGTATTGACATAAAAATGATTGTTATTTCTTAGAGTACGACTGTATACTACCTATGTTACTCTCAAAATACAATCTTCACTGTATTTTTTCCCCAGGTCTCCATATGAACTCTGTTCCTTTCTAGATTTCTAATATTTCTATTTAAACAGTTCCTAAGTTCTTACAATCTGATTTCTCATTTTCCATCCCCAATCCACTAAGTATGGAAGACCAATTCATGTGATGAAATGGGCTTTCACAGCCACTCTTCAATACATTCTTCTCCAGGCTCCAGACATTTGAAATTCACCCCTCAATGTCTTCTCTTTCAGTGGATGACCTTGTTTTATACTTGACGTGAAGGCCAAGCACATCCAATTAGTATTTCTACCAATTCTATCTCTCTTCCTTATAAACATCTTTATTTTCATGCTTCTTGTTTCTCTTTCTTCAGGCTAATCCTACCCCTAATGCCCCACTTCCCACCTCACAACACATACACTTGCACTTTTCTTCTGGAGCTGTGGTGCAATAAATATCTCCTTTTTAGCTTAGTTTTTAAAACTTTCTCTTTCAGCAACTTCTCTGTTTATACACGTGGTTAGGTCTCTCACATCCTAAAGACAGTTCCCTTCATCTTCTTACCTTGAGTTAGTACTTTTTTACTGCAAAATTCTGAAAAATCCCTTTTAAAATCACACTATCTGTTTACTCTCTTGTCAAGCCCTTATAATCTGGCTCTCACTTCATAAAATCTGTTCTCTTAAAAGTTCCTAGTGACCTTGAAACTTATATTCAAGGATCCCGTGTTATCACAATTTTTCTCCTGGACATTTCTTCTCTTTCTTTCACTAGTTTGTCCCAACTCCTAAATATGGGTTATTTTCTGAAAGTTCTTTTATAAGCCCTATTTGAGTAGTTCACCAGGAAAACAACAACTTGGTGGGCCAATATTCCTTGTGTCAATACATATCACAGGAATGATACGTATTGATAATGATATGAATATTGACCCAATATTCCTTGGGTCAATACATATCACAACTGACTGAAGGCAGAGGTCTGAACTATAGTTAAAATAAATGCTCTCTTTTCTTAGTATTTCTGCTAAAAAGATTTTCTTTTAATCTAATATCCAAATGAAAATTGTATATTATAATATCTAAACTGCTTTTAGTTATGTAATTAATAATCATCTTTACTTAAGTTAGAAATCAGTTCTGTGTCTCTATTTGTAATGGCCTGACAATTTTAAATCTTTAAATATTTTCTACAATAATATTGTTCAGCTTCAGTTAATATAGGTCAATTTCTGATGTAACCTGATTTTTATAGTAATCATTCAGAATAAGAACCAAACATGTTATGTTCTTTAAGTCAAGAATTTAGGCAATATTTAATCAAACATTCTTTACCTAAGTTATGGCAAATATGTATTGTACACAAATTATATACGAATCACTGTTCTGCGCATTAGGGATTCAACCCAGACAAAAATCTTTGCCTACAGAGCATATACATTTTGTCTGAATGAATTAGACTGACTTACATGTCACTGTATATGTAGCTAATATCTGTCTCTTCCTTCAGTGAGTGGTGCTGTGTACTAGAGTACATCATCTCTTAGTGAACGCACTAAATTAGACAGATAGGAAGATATTTGTCTTCTATAAAGATTAACTGCTCATCTTGGCCAGTGGTTAAAAACTTGGGGACTTTAGCTTTTAGTTTTAATTTAGTTTTTAAAAATTCCCCAGGGAATTTTCAGTAGTATGTGGAAACACTGTTGGTTGCCACAGCTGGCAGGAGGGAGTTCTATCATCTGGCAATGCTCCTAAACATCCTACAATGCATTCAGGTAAGCCTCCTGAACAAAGAAGTATTCCATCCACAATGTCAATGGTGCCAAGGCTGAAAAACCCTGCTCTAGGCTAACGGGCCCATGTGGCTTCGGTTCTCTATTAGAAGAGGAACATAAACCATTTCTTCCACAATCTCTCTTCTACCTCTGACCATAGAACTACCTTCAAGTTCATTCTTCTAATCTTTTTTGTTCCATGGGTAAGCATAAAATATTCAGCTGATATCTGTACCTTCTATTTGTTTTCTGGGCTGTTCTCAAGGGTCAATCGATGCTTATAAAAGTTTTCAAGCAAGTTCTGAGGTAGTAAATTCTATGCCTGCTGGGCATAATTATAGAAAACAAGTTCATTTTTTAAATCTCAAAGCAAGAAGCACAAGCACAACCCACACATTACAATTCCTTTCTCGTGTGTTTGTGCCCTCAGCAGCTCACAGCAGGGCCAAATTGCAGTTTCTGCTAGCTGCCATTTTTCTGGCCACCTTCCTAAAATCATAAGCAATGCACCTCCCAGGGTCAGGAGACATTCTGCAGTTTTGCCTGCATGGGCCACTATTTTTCCCATGTAATGGTTATGTTGCTATAAAACATTAAATAATTATTTAATTCAGGTTTCTAGGTTTGATTGCTGCATCAACATTTTCTGGTCATGTGACCATCAGCAAGTGATCATCACCTCACTATTTAGATTCTAGTGAGATGGGATTAATTCAAGCATTACAGTAATGTTGTCACTACCAGTGGTTATCTTGCACGGGTCTTATAGTTCTACAGACACGACTCATTATCCTAAACTATATCTAAGAGATGATACTCAGTATTCAGGATATCTAAATTGACCAAAATGGATAGGGTTTTAAACTCTATATTTAGGCTTCCCCCCCTATTAATTATTAAGTAATAATTACCTAGGCATAGAAGTGGACATGTAATGTGCACCTCAATGGTTTCAAAAGTCATGTCTCTTAACATACATACTATATTTTAAATTCACTAAGAAACTACTCATGCACTGGAAATTGAATACTTCTCTTTAGTAAATGTTGAAACAATTTCTCTAGAAATTCTCTTATATCAAAATTTCTCTTCTTTCCTGACATAAAATTCATGAGCTCTGTTCTTAGCACAAAAACATCTTCACTAACGAACAGAAATGTCACCTAGCAAAAAGGAGGTATTCAGAATTGGGTCCTCTCCACTACAAACAGACATTTTAGTCTATACCTACTGATTCTTAAGAGGGTTGGTTACACTCAGGAGTGAACCTAAAGCATCATTTCCAGATTCTCTGAATCTCTTCTTATCTGTGCTCTCAAGTGTCAATCATCAATATGTAAAAGAGTCGCCTATTAGAACCAGAAATAACTAGGTGTTGAGGAAATATTAAAATAAAATTACATGCATTTGTTTACCTATTCAGCGGCATTTTAATTTATCGAGATTATTATTCTAGGCAATCCCGTTGAATATGGTCTCCACTTCCATCAGGCACTTTTGAGGTTAGGTATACATTTGAGTATAATGTAATATTTAATAAAATGACCGTCCCACATTTCATATATCTTTTGTGTGTTAGATTTCTTCAGAGTACCCAGATAATAAGTGGACACACTACATCTTGTTATACAGGTTTGCACTGAGGAAGGAATAATCTAATTTTTCAAGAACCTGATACCTTTATTGGAGATAAAAGACAAATACATGTGAAAAAAATAACCTATTCAAAACATAATTACTAGGTACTGATGATTTGCTATAAATCATCATAGTACTAGCTATCTTCAAGCAGTATGAACTAAAGATGTAGAAAAGTAGTGTACAGAAAAATGGTTAAAATATCCATGATTATGGACCAGTTCTACCTACCAAGTTATTATTTAATGATTAGATATTTTATAGCAAAGTTAACAATACATGTTTTTATACAGTACATCTGTGTTTTCATTGATTTCCATTAGAATACCTGACAGATGTTCCTATTTTTTTAAATCTTTAAAATTTTTGGTCAACAAAATTTAAGTGCATCCTTCAACATGTCAGGAATTAAAGTGATTTATCTTTGAATATTTTTGTCATCAGAGTTCATTTTGCTGCTACAGCATTTGTGTGTCATCTTTCTTTGTTCATCAGTCTCTTTTCATCTTCTTTTCCTTGAAAGTACATGATTTTCCTGAGGCTCAAGGATCTGCACATATTCACATCTGCTAAAACTTTTATCTTTCTTTGCCTGTAATTTTCTAGTATCCTCTGAATTTTACATGTCAAATATCAAATAATTGTAAATGACATGACAAAATTCAGTTACACACTTTATAAATTTCACACTCACAAACTTCTTGTTATTAATTCCACGCCCCCATGTATGATACCTATAGTTAATTTGCATTTTATTTGTATTCATTTCACATAAACCATTACTTTGTAAAAAGCATTCTTACAGTATAGTAGAGAGTGTACGTTCTAGTCCTGCAAATCTTGACACTTTCTTATCTCAAGTGTAGAATGGGAATATCAGAATTGACTGCATTCCTTTTCCCATAACTTATTATGATGTATATGTTTTTTTACTTATTTGCCCTCTAACTTCTTCTCCCCAGGTCTAAAAAAGAATATAACTTAAAGAAAAATTTATTTTTAAAGAAAGTATTTTTATTCATAAAGTCTATTTTAGTTAGCAAAAAAAAAAAATCTGAGAGACTGATTCCTCAAAGATTAAATGTTCAATAAATGATAAAGTCAGAATTGGATTCCCAGCCCCAATTTCTCACACCATACACAAGCTGTGGGATACACTTCCTCTTTCTGGATTTCTCCTGAAAATGTAATCTGTCATTTTATAAGTAGTAGACAATTAAGGCCTGAAATTTATTTTTATTGCAAATGAATAATTAGTGAATGACAATTTTATATTCTCTCAGTCCATGCAAAAGGCATGTTAAAATTCTTAACAGACTCTTTAGCTGTGATGATAGACCAACCAACTCTTGGAGATGATGAATGTAAATATTATTTTTCTCCTTAAAAGATCATCTAATCTGGTCTCATTTAAAAGTTTACTTAACATTTGTCTTCTTTTATATATAACTTTAGGAGTGTTTTGCTAATTAGATACAAGATAGTCACCTCTTCTAAACATCATTTTATTTACACTTGGTTTTATTTTTGTTGTTATTGTTGTTGTTTTTTCCCTACAGCCCCTTACAGCACAAAGTAACTCAACCCCCAAGCAGCTGCCATCTGGCTTGTTTTACATAACTCTCTATACCCATTCAAGTGGCAATATACCAGTGAAGAATAAAAATATGTATATTGGATGGAGACCAGGAACTGCACTCAAAATAGCTTTTTAAAAGTATTTGAGCATAACAGTGGGAATAATACGAAGGTCATAGCAGCAGCTGCTTAGAGAGCACTGGAATAATTCTCCCATCATCACACTGCAGGTAGAGTCCAGAAAGCAATGCTCTTAGCATTTCCACTATCTTAGATTTTATTCCTGTCTATCACTCACATCTCAAGAGCTGCAAGCAACTGGGATTCAATTCCTGCTGGATTTCATAAATTCACATTAATTTTGGTAATTTCCCAATTGTGACAGTGAGAACCTTCCCCTAATTTGGGTGAGCAGCTTCAAAATTTCATCTTATATTGATGCATTATTCCATTTTATTTTTAGTTTCTAATGGAGAGACCAGATACAGCTTCATAAAAGATTAGTAGGAGCCCTGCAAATAGCTTTCTCATTGTTCTAGTAGGTTGTTTTTTCTTTTCCTGGGAGGACAGACAGAACTCCCTCCTAAGAATTCCCTTCAAAATATTTCCTTCAAATTCACTAGTAAACAACAGGGAAACTTTCCAAGACCACTAAGAATTTCTTTGATCTGTGAGAATATCTGATTTTAATTTGCTCAATACAGCCAGCCACAATGTCTCTGTAAGGCACCAGCTAATCGAATTCCGTCTCTTTTCCTTCAATCCTTCCTGTTTGTATTGTTTAAAAAAGATGTCACATTTCACATATTATTTTCACATTTCTTTCAGTAAGATATCAAGACCCCATTGGGAAAGAGATATATTTTTTTAAATGCTGGATACATACAATATTTTACTCCTTTTCAATTGCAAATAATTCATTCATACTATATTGGTATCTTGTAAATTTTATAGTTATTGTGCTATTTTTAAAAGAATTTTCTATTTCATTACCCTTATTCATTCAGAGATTTTTATAAGCTGTATAGCATTCAACACAATATAAAGCCCAAAATACCAGAAAATATTTTTAGAATGAAGACATTCTAAAATGACAGATTTCTTTCCATTTTGGGCCTTATGAAAAATGGATTTGAAACTTATAAAAAATGTATCTGGAACATCTGAGTTCAAGACTCTTTACTGGGTTTTAGAATCAAATCTCTGATTTAAAAGCATTTTTTTCCTCTGAAAATGGCCATGCCAAATTGATTTTTAAGGAGAAAGAGTGTAATTTGGATTTTGAACACTTTTCTAAGGACTTATATTGTTTTCACTTACGTTGACTTCCTTTATTCTGATTACATCTGGAGTAAGAAAAGCATGTGTGATCACAACTCTTTTACAAAGGTTGACCTTAGACAAAGCTGTAAATAAAGCTTTATTTTCCTTTGTTTCATTACACATTTTTGTTCCACATCTATTATCGACAAAGTGTAGCTTACTAGCTAACACTCTTTTCTCTATCTTAAAGAGTCTTATTATCTTATACCATCACTCAGAGAGAAATTTTCCTTTTTTTTTTTTAACCACAAAGAGAGGAAATAATCATCCCAAAGGAATGAATCACTAATGGTAGACCTTAAGTAAAAATCCAATGAGTGTGGAATAGATTTCTAGAAGATATAACTGAAAATTTTGCAAGTCTATGAAAATATATAGAGAAATAGGGTAAATCTCATATTATTATTCTTCTAAAATTTAAAACTCTGAGTATTAAATTATTAACCCAACTTTTAAAAATCTTGATTCTCAAACTCTGAAAGTAGTTCTCAGTCGGACTCCTTATTTCTGTGACGGTTGCATCAAGTTCCACTAATTTTTTTTAGTACAGCCAATAGAGTAAAAAACTGTCTGAATAAAAAGGTGACTGAATTGGAAATGAAAAATCCAAGTCTACTCTGATTTGACGCCATCTAGCTTTCTGACTTTGGGAACAACAGTGCCATTGTGAATTTATTTTTCTCCTCTAAAATTAGGAAGTTGATTCATAATTTTTAAAAATTATCTGTAACAATTTTCTTTAGTTTAACTTTGGACTCTGCTAATTGTGTGGTCATACACAAACTGTTTAATCTGTCCACACTTTACTATCTCATCTATAAAATAGATATTATTGCAATGCCTACCTTATATATTATATCAAATAATGTAAGTGCTTAGTTAGCTTCTAATAATTTTTTGCTATATATGATCCTAAGAGCTATGTTCAAGTTATCACAGATACATTAAACAGTTAGCATAATTGACAAATGTAAATAATATTATTTTAAATATTTGTATAATAGTTGATGTTTATCAAGTGCTTTTTATGTGTCAAATATTACATAAGTCCTTCATTTGTAAATCTCATTTAATCCTCTCAATAATACAATGTAGAAGGTACAGATATCCTTGGTATACCATTAGAAAACTAAAGCTTAGTTGATCACATAGTCACAA
The DNA here is from genome assembly GCA_004027375.1 of Macroglossus sobrinus. Lineage (NCBI taxonomy): Eukaryota > Metazoa > Chordata > Mammalia > Chiroptera > Pteropodidae > Macroglossus > Macroglossus sobrinus. The sequence goes on along the minus strand of PVKZ01000323.1, from coordinate 834,552 downwards.
AAATAAAAAAATGCTTAGATGGTGGTAAGCAGTTTTTATCCCAGAGTCTACTCTTTTAATCACTGTGCTATAATGCTTTCCATTCTAGAGTTTTCTGCCTTCAGTCCAAATGATTAATATCTAATTAAATTCAGCACTAGAGACTAATAAAACCAACCTTTCCATCTTGAATCACTTTTTATGATCCATGTCAGATTTATATTAATTATTTTTCAAACTTACCAGTGAACTGTGAGCATGATAACTATATGTTTTTTGAACAAACTCATAAATGTTGGAGTGTTTTCAAGCCAACACTTGTTATTCACCTGACTCCTTTTATTTTAAAATCACATATAAAGGGTCAAGTTTCTTGGAAAGCTCTAAGACTTATTTACATTTAGCCTGGCATTCACCTAAAACTAGGTAAAATTAGTGTTGGAAGTTCAATAAGAGCCCCACAGAAGAAACAGCTACATCAGCAAATACACACTCACATGTGCGCACACATATCCCTTCATTTTAAATGCAAGAAGTCAGTGTTTTACCACCACTGTTTTCCATAAATGGTGGAAATTATGACATTGGAAATTGATATATTTCAATCCTCCAGTTATCACTGTGCAATACTTCCCTGCACTGAGAAAATAAATCTGTATTTCACTCTCCAGGTTAATTCCCTTCTTTCGGAGAAATGATTTTTAGCTATTTGAGACAATATGTCCTTCATTTAAGAAATAATTTATATTCATGCACTCAGAGGCATCATTTACTAATATCATGGATTGATGAACTTAAAAAGCCTAACCTTTTATTAGTTCAATTTACAAGTGTAACTTATATAGCATTTGATCATTTCACTTCCAGCTGCTTCTTTTTCCAGGACGTTGCATCCCACAATCGTTCTTTTGATAGAATAATCTATTATATGTTTTTATCTATTTAAAAAATGTATCTATGCCCCTAATAATGAAAGCAAGTATTTACAAAAGCAAAAATCTTCATGTTCCTTGTGTTAATTATACACAGAAAGTTCTCTGACTAGATCATTAGAATTGTCATAGAACATAGAGGATTAGGAGCTTAGTTGCTTATATCACACCTATACTATTGGCTCCTAATTTGCACTGAATATATATAAACTCTTTGCTCTGTTTCTCAAGTATCCTATCAACTCCTTCAGCTTTTATTATTGCTAAATTCAAATTAGTCACAGTCTCTCAACATAAATCACTATTTCTTTACCAAAAGTCAATGATGCAAATAAAAAATGATTTGATGATAGATATGAATATAGATATATAGATATTGCTGATCTCTAAGTCCACATACATAATACATTTTTCTATTGTTAAAATTTACTTATCAAAAACATGTGTAAAAAAATAACTATTTTGCCTTTCAAAGCATAAAATTTTCTTCTAAAAAGGTAGATTCTAGTACATGAGAAGCCTTAGGAATAAAGAGTAAATTCCTTACAATAATTTTTACTAATAGAAAAATTTGTAATTACAGTATAACATGTATATTTTAGTTAATATGCAATTAACATTTTCTCTTCTACCTTCTGATATTCTTATACACATGAGGATATGTGGGTTTCATCATGCCAGAATGATTAGGTGGAGATATTTATTGAGATTTTAAGGATAATTTTACTATATTTTCCAGACTTAAAGGAGTGATAAGTGCTTTATTTCTCGCTGTCAACAAACTTGTATTGGGAATTACTATGTTCCAGGAATTTGTACATACATAAGAACTTCTCATTTAATTCTCACAGCACTTGCGAGGTACTTGCTAATATAGTATGAAAGATGAAATGTACAGCTGAATGGTTACAACTTAAGGCATAAACTGATGACTATCATAAGGTACAAAGATGTAAAACACTAGCTCTACAAAAAAAAAAGTTTCCTTCTACCTGAAAAAAATTTTTTTTAAACTCCATCAAAATGTAACAGTAGGGTTAAATCTAAGGGAAAAAATATATATTTCTAATTCACTCCATATCCTATGACTTCCTCTTCTCTTTAGGTGTATATAACTAGCATTATTCTTGTTTTAAATAAAATAAGGGTGATACCTTGGCAAAAGTGAAATGAAGATGAGGATGCAAGATAAAAAGGGAGAGATAGGACAGAGAAAATCTAAAGTACCTAGCAAAGACTATGAGTGAGAAGAAAGAGTTTATTTTCATAAAAAAGATACTGTGAAAGATGAAAAGAACCAAGATTTTATTTCTAATAAGTTCAAAATAAAAGAGTGGGGAGTAGGAAAGTCATTGTTTAATGCTCCCTTGATACAATCAACAGTTGACACCATCAAGGTAGACTAGTTTTTTTGTTGCCTGAATTGACCTAACCAGTGTCAGAGGAGAATATGTCTTCTGATTATATGTATAGGACATTTGAGGCCCAGTTGCTCATTATTCAGAAATAATTATGAAATTGAAATAAGAAGTGCTTCTTCTGTTGATGTTCTGAAAATTTGGTAATGTGAATATTTAGTACGTGAAGAAAAGGGATACAAAGGAGGAAAAGGTCCATTTTGTTGATGGCAAAGGTGATCTTTCCCCATAGATACACTGAGTGATCTTACTTGTAGGTAAAGTATTTTGCAAAATTACTCTGGCTTGCTCAGGGGTAAGCCTTGTTGACTATTTCTCACTAACCATTCCTGGAAGAAGTACATAACTACCCCCAACATCACCCACCACCAGTATGTAAGAATTGATTAATGAAAATGAATTCACCATTAATCACATTCAAATATTAAGATTTACTGATCTCTAACAAAATAAAAGCAAGCATTTTTTTCTCTTTCCTTCTTCCTTTTCTATAATTTGATATTAATGTCTGTGCTTATCATAAATGAATTCTTTACAATCAGGTGATTCAAAACTGTAGTCTCTCAAACTGGCAAATCATATTTAAACTAAGGTCTGTTTTATTCAAGTAACCTTATATTCCAGTCTACACAATGCCATAGTCAGCAGATTACTCTATGGACCCCGAATAATTTTTAATAGCCTGAAAGAGTTTCTATAACTTTCCAACAAATTTTAGGAAAAATGAATAAAATAATGAAATAAATTCAAGAAATTATTTTTAAACATCCTCTTTATACCAGGAATTGTTCTAGACCTAAGAGGTTGAAATGATCTGAAGATTACTATCTAGTATATAAAAAAAAATGTGTAAAAATAAACATCGGACTAGTCAGTAGTACATAATAAACATACTAGGAAAATAAATGGCCTGGGCTAGCTCAGAGAAGGAAACAGTTGACATAGAACTTGAAGCATTAAACAAATTAGAATAGTAAAGAATTAGGTAGGGGCAGAGTTTGGATAGAAAGTTTGCTGGAACTGGAGGAAATTGGGCTCCTATCCATGTGGTAAATTACTTATTAGAGTAAAAAGTCAGGGGTGAATTTACACCAAGAATATATTTTCAATCCTGTTTAAAGTATTTTACTTTAAAGAATTTACTTTAAAGTACTTATTTACATATTTTTATTTTTTATTATTATTAAGATTCATCAAGACACTATGACCAAAATATCTTATTTTCTGCAATACATGAAAAGCAGATAAATCTTACTTTAATATCTTTCTAATCTTCATCAAATTTCATAATAGTTTTGCTTTTCTTGAATTATTTTTTATTTTTTCCTACTTTTTAGATATTTTTAAAACCCAACTTCTCTGATAATTATTGTAGAGCATATTAGAATTATCAGAGTCCCAGATTAGTTTAAAAACTGGTGGTTAAATAAGAAATGTGATTGGATATAAAATTCATTGAATCTTACAAGGTAATTATCTAGCTTCGGTTGAACCCCCAATTTTAAGCCCCTGCTAAGCACTGACACTCATTGAAATTCATTCAGAAGAGTAGCATTTTATGCAGGTGAGCGTGTGAATCAAAAATTATCTATAGTCTAAATAACCTTTGAAAATAAGCCTACCATAAAATTCAGAAGGCTAATTTTAACTCTCTCAGTAAATCCAGCATAACATTGAAAGAGGTAACAATTTTTAGTGTGAGATCTAAACGAAATAATCCCCTTGAGTTAGGAGCCATGTTGTAAGAAAAATGTAATTGTTGTTATTGTTTTTATATTTTTTCTGCGTGGGTATATTTGATGTCACCTATATTTAATTCTAAAATGGCTGCAGTTGATCGCAAAGATAAACATGCACTAGAATCACCTGGAAGGCTCATTAAACTAAACCTCAGAATTGCACCCTCAGTAGGTCTTGAGTAGAGCTTGAGAATTTGCATTTCCTACAAGTTACCATAATGTTGATACTGCTTGTTGGTCCAGGGATCTAAGTTTGAAAATATTTGTATACACTTACACACACACACACACACATGCATACATATGTACATAAACACATACATACAGATATACACACACATAAATATCTACTTTTTAAAAAAAATTTTGGTTATAGAGAATGTTTTTATAAAGATTCCTGTCTGCATGTGCATCATTCAACCATCTATATTCTATAATCTATAAGTCCTTTCTTAGTTTTTCAGTTGCTTTTATAATCACTTCCGTCCTATAGAGTTGTTTTGGTGTGCAAAGCTGGCAAAACCAATTCTCAGCTACTGGAAAGCTTTAAATGCTGAGGTCAAATTGTCAATAGACTCCTGCCTGGGAGGATTTAATGCCATAGATATACAACTGGCATCTCAATAAGCTAGTTTGCTAAACTTTAATAACGCAAATTCTGTTAACCTTGGAGTCCTGGTTAAAACACAAATAAGAGAAGAAATCTCTATTGTTAACTAAGCACACTTTGCATATTTATTGCCAGTCTTTTATAATTTGTAAGGGCATGTGAGACTATAATGAAATCTATTCTCTACTGTTAGGTCTTTGATTTTGCTTTTTCCACATGTTATATTAGATGTAGACGACTGATGTGACTTTAGTAGCAGCTTACCTACATTTGCAGAAAATGTGACAACATTTTAAATAGTGTTTGCTTTCATTTTTTTCTTAACTTTCTAATGCTTTCCTATATTATTTATAACCTGTTTTCAGAGTCCAAAAATTCTAACTTGTTATACTCCACCAAAATGAAAATCATATCTAAATTTAACTATTTTTTTAAATGTATTATTTTGTTGGGTTAAGTAGTATATTTCATTTCCCAACTGTTTTGTGTAATTCAAAATTATCCCTCATACAATCATAAACCTAAATAAAAGAGATAGCCCTGAAGAAAGATAACACAAGTAAACAAGCTGGGGTTGGGGAGTGTGAGAATATAGAACTTCAGAAACCTAGGGACTATTTAACAACCAAGTAGATGATCTCAAAGCCAACATCAAGCACAGATTATGTGGGGGCAAGAGGATATCCAGAGTAGGATAAGGAAAAACTGAAAGTAAAAATGTAGATAAAACAAATTAAAATATGTCAAATTCACAATTTCATTACACGATCTTATTTTGCAGTCCAGATTGGAAGGAACTAGTGTAATATATACATATGAAAATATAAACATCAAATTACCTACACTTTTTCCTTTTTATCAGAATATGTTAAGTTATAGAAGACAAGTTTAAAACTACATCTCATTTTAATTGCTGTATCTATGAGTTTCTTATAGAGAACTGTTTCCAGTGGCATGAATAATCTAAAACTGCTTTCAGTGTTTATATCTGAAGATTATAAATTCTATTCACTCAACAAATACTTATTAAGCAACTTCTATGTGTCAAGTGTTGGATGAAGGAGATACAGTTGTGAACACACATCCCTTGCTTAGCCAGGTGGTCAAAACATACTAATAAACAACTCATAACAGTAAGATGTGTTGACTGTGGAAACAGAAGAAGCACATAGGGCTATGATACAGTGTACAAAGGGGTCTTAGTTGTAATTATAATATCTGGGTGCTCCTGGAAGATTTAAAAATTCCTAATTTGGAATTTAACTTTTATATGAAAAGAATCAGTAAAATCTAAATATCTTTTCCTTTAGAAAAATCTACAGAGTAGAAATGTGTTCTTTTCCCCTTTGAGGAAGTTATTTTCCATTTCAACAGAAGGGAGAAAGCTTCAGATCAGAACTAATTGTTCTGTGATTGATTAATACTTTCCCTCCTATTGCTATGTACAGGCGAAATGACATGCATTGTACACACAACAGGAGGTAAGAGAGTCAATCAATTAGGGAAACAATTAGTTCCAGCTTCTATAATTTATTTGAGCTTGTAGATGAAATTGCTTGAAAATATTAAGAACATTAAAGATCAGTGATAAAACGTAAAGAAATAAATTTATATTCAAATTTTAGAGGCAGATGCTTACTTGACACTGTTTTTCTGTAGAGAGGCAATGCTAACGCAATAACAATAACAGTTTGGCCGCAATTAATAAGTAGACTGTCAAAACCAGTCAAGTAGTGTTCACGGTTTTGGAAGGCTGCTGACTTTAGCTTTGTCACAATGTGGTTGAAGTGTTCTTGAAAAGCTCAAAATTATTGATTAATTCAGAGGATACAATTCTGTGAGTCCCTTTCCATGGGTCTTAGGTTGGAAATTTTTGGAACCAAACATTCAATGCAATCTAGTGTCTCTAGGGCATCCATACCTCATCGATATTTATATTTAAAAAAAATATAATATGTAGGAATATTTGAAGACTTATGAGATTAATAAATTGATAACCCCAAAAAGATGAGTCAATTTGAAGTAATAGAATTTGTTGAGATCATCAGGTCACACTGAGTTCTAGATTTCGTTTATATTGCAGTATCACAGTGTAAAATTCAGGTAGTGCTAAAAATCAGGGTGGACTAAGGATAACGGCCTAGCTCTAGGTAAACTCAGTCATATCCTTAGCAGAATAATCTGGAGTCTGAGCCTGGCAAGAGATTGAGGTTCCTCTGGTCTAGGGAATAAAAAAGCAAAAGAAAGGAATAAAAATAGTCAAAAACATTTCATTTAAAATAGTGAAAAAAGAAAAACATTCAAGAACTTTAATACAAATTATATCTTTTAAAAGAAGACATAAGGAGCTTTCAGCTTGGAGGTTAGTCTATCCTTACTTAATGATTAAAGCTACTTCAGCCCAGAATGTAAATCCTTGAACAGTTTCATATATCTACTAATTTACTCAAATTTCAGTAAAGGAGTAAATAAAATAATGATGTTAACATGTATATGTTTAATATTTAAAACCCAAACACATTGAGAGTAATTGCTCTAGAATCACTCAAATTTAATCCCTCAAGAAAATTTATGTTTTTTAAAAGATTATACTGTTATTTCGATGAATAAATAATTTCCTGCTAAAAAATTCTGATGGATACAAATAAGGCAACTAAGAAGGAAGGCAAGTAAAACATCACTATAGCCCAGAAAAACAAGGTAATACTAACAGAGAAAATTAATTTTTAATATTAAATATATTTCTAGACCAAAACAAAAAGAATTCATCTCATTTCACACAAGTTTTCCTAACCTTTAAATAAAAATCTTGTAGAAATTTGTTACAAAATTCCATTTTGTAATTGAAGTCTAGGCATTAACTATGAAGAAAAGCAAATTGATACTCTCAGCTCCTTGTCCGTGGTGTTTTAGTACTTATATCAACATTTGTGCTCTAATTAATTTTACTAATCCCTTTAGTTAATGAATAAGTAAATTTGGGCCAGGGGAAGAAATTCATCAACTGCAAGAACAGTGGTATAAAATTGTTATTTAGAAGTAACCCACCACTACCAAAGTGATTTTGTCAGCATTGTTTTGTTATCTTATTAATATTCTAATTTTTGTTTTATAGTTCTTCACAGAGTAAAATCTCATAGTTCATCTTTATGGTATTTTTTGCTTCTAAACTCTCTAAGACATCGATTTGGCAGCAGCCAAATATTTGAATATAAATTGATTTTATGTAATACACAGAAAACAAGTATTTTATTGATATAAATGATTTCTTTGTAGGATTACACTGAAAATTATTTTTGAAACAGCATGATCTCTCTCTGGACAGTATTAGAATTTCATGCCTAAATCAAGTTGAACATTAATTTTTATATGAGTTTTTATCTTATGCAGTATCATAAACATCTATGATTGGAAGTATTGGGGGAGTAGAAATATAGATATAAGCTTCAAAACAAGATGTAAGAGTGAAAGATGACAGAATGATAATGAGGGAAGAAATTATTATAGCTCTTCTCTCATTTCTATTCATAAAGAAAATAGTTAAATTTAAGGACAGTCATTTTCTTTCAATCTAGTTGATAAGAGTAAAAGGCTCAGGCCTAAATTATATATGTAACACTGTAAATGCCCAGATAGCACAAAGACAGGATACTTAATGAAGAAAGCCTGCATGAATTTTTAGAACTACAAACCGTGCATAGTGACATGCTGATTTCCAGACTTCCTTCACCAAGGAAATGTTTAAAATCTTTAACCAGCATGGCCAGGAGAGGAGGCTCAAAGGGCAGTAGAGATTGAAACAATTGTTATCTAAATTCACGTGATCCACTTCAATGCCACATCATTCTCATGCCATCTTAAATGCTTTCTTATTCAGAACCATATTCAGTCTCTAATAATAAAGTGCCATCTTGATGAGCTAATTTCTAAGAGAATTTTTTTCTCACACCCTCTGAAAAATGATGGCTAGCTTCTTTACTTGTTATCATGAATCACAGCATGATTTTGCAGCTACATGTTCTATTTGTTCAATACTGAATGCTCTGTATCTATTCTCTCTCTACCAGCTGCCTTCTACCTCTTCACTGTCAGTATTTTGTGATGAAAAAGATTCAGTAACAATATATGCCCAATATTGTGTAGGCTTTAGATTCACAGGATTTGAAACAGGCCTCCATTTTTACCATTGAAATCTCTGTCATCTCCCGAAATACTAATTCTCTCCAAAATTAAACTTAATCTGATCTAACATACCAAACATAATGCATCCAGAGCCTACTCATGACACCAGAGAAAAAAGAAGAACCATGGGCAAATTCACCTGTTTACCTAAGTTTATATGTTTCACCCCAAAATATAATGAGAAATACAATATTCATTTATATAAGTACTATTAATATATATCCTAAACACTATCAAAATTCTACTAAATTATGGTAGGGATTGAGACATTGTGCTAAGTATTACAAATACAAATATGAATAAAACTTTATCCCAAAACTCAAGGGGCTCAGAGGCTAGTAGGCAAAATAGATACATAGTGGATAATCATAATATTATACTAGAAATGCAGAAAAAAATGCATGAAAGTCCTCATCTTTTCCCTATTCCAACATAAGGAGACTTTTTACATATTACAGAAAAAAGGACATGACATGTTTTTATAAAACATATAGACAAGATTTCTGTTCCTGATGACTTATTAATCACAAAAGATTTAAACTTCCAAAGGCTACTGAAATACTAGGGAAAAAGGGTGGGGTATAGCATATAAAACTCTAGGCAATGCAAAGATACCTTACCAAATCAGAAATTCTGAGACAGTTCCAAAGGATAGAAAGCATTTTATAATAATTGATCAAAAACAAAACAAAACAAAACACCAGATCTGATAAAACTGCAACCCAGAAGTGCTTAGCAAAAATATAATCCAGAGAGAAGCACCATTTCCTTAGCTGGACCTGGATATTCTAACAAATTGATCAGGACTTTTGTCTGGACAGTAATTGCCTTGGAGTAATTTATTAATGGAGAATTGCATACTCACATCTGGGCAACTGTCTCCAATTTACACAGAGCTAGTAAGAGCCACCTGAAAGCATACTGAGTAATGTGGTGAGGATTCTGGAAAGGGTTTAGGACCAAAAGAGATAAAAAAAACAAACAAACAAAGAAACAAACAAAAAAAACCAGGGCACTCTGAAGTGTTTGAAGAAGAAGAGTAGGAATAGCCCCTCTGCTTGCAAGAAAATATAGTCCACTCCCAGAGAAATGCCTTCTTTAACTTAATAATGGAGGTGATTCCTAGCCTACCGATTGCTACCTGCCCAGGCATATAGAAGGAATATCTGCTCATTGATACACTCTAACCAGGTACACCAAACTCCCACTCAATCCTTCTACTGAGATGAGGTTAATTGGACAAAAAAGAAATTTGCCCAATTTATAAGAAATCTATAACAGACACTAATATTTATCAACATAAGATTCATACATATGTGTCGGCCCAATTCATATAATTTAGTAAAATAACCTGCCCCCAATCTACATCATATCTGCATTAGAGATTTTTTGTAAGTCAAATAAATACCCATTAACCTGTACTAACAGTGAAAAGGTAAAAAAAAAAAAAAAAAAAAAAAAAAAAAAAAAAAAAAAAAAAAAAAAAAAAAAAAAAAAAAAAAAAAAAAAGAAAAAAAAAAAGAAAAAAAATCAAGAAAATGTATTTTGGAAGCAGAGTGTTACTACATGGGTCAGCCAGTGTAGTAACATGAAGTCATCCTTAGATCTATTCCTGGCTCTTCCTAATTCTCAGAACTTGTTTATTTCCAGAGCCATAGGGCCTCTAGAAGCCTCATGGTTTTCGAACTAATGTTCTTACAGCTATAGTGAAACTGCTAGTGCTAGGAAAGGGTGATTCCCATGTACTACCTGGAAGTTGGGGTTTCTGAATGGTTGACTACTTTTGAGTGTCCTGCAAAACCTAAGAGCCTAAGAACATCAGAAATTCTAACCTATTTCACATAGAATCTCCAAAAGTTTTTTTGGTAGTAGCTGCCATTTTGTTTAAAAATTGATAAATCAGAAAATACATTTAGAACTTATTCCATAGAGACAGATGAAAAACTTGCCTCAAGAAACAGAATTTTGTTTTTATTTATGTCTGCATCTAATTGATGTTGCTATGGGACAGGTAGATAGTAAGGCAGAGAGATATAAAAAGTTGACCATATTCCAGAATCTTGCCTTCAAAGTAATAAGATCATAAAACTGTTTTTGAAAGTCATTTTTTAGTATGACTTATTCTAACCAGTTCACGAAACTAACAAAACAACTGTTGAAATCAGGCATTTCTCACCCGTCTAGTATTTTCTAGTGGAGAAATCTACAAAGTAAAAGATATTATATTAACCTCCACAAATTAGAGTAGGAGGAGCTCCATGCATCCAACTCAAAATAGGAATATATTTGCTACAGGAACATGATATTATTTCATTGCATTAACATAATTATCAGATACCATTGAGTGCTACATGCTTATTATCTAATTTTATAATAAATCTATAACTTGTATATTATTATACTATTTTAACAAACAAGACACTGGCTCAAAAAACTGACCATCCTAGAGCTGCTAAGTGCTCAGCAAGGGCCTCCATTAACTGTCACTCACACTTTATGAAAGTCTCTTCTCTCCTTGATGGGTTCTACCTTTTTTTACACCCTAATTCCTACATTTTATGAATCTATTCTTCCTTTTTAAGTCTATTGTTATAATTTGCACCTTTGCATTTTAAAACTCTCTAGTACAACTATTTTGCCTTTTTTTGAACTTATAGACTCAAAAATTCTGTGATTTTAATAATCTGTCATATTTCAGTTTGATTTTATAATTTTACTCCCTTAATTACAGTGATGCTTTGATAGCATTCTTATTTTTTGCACAAAACTTTGACACAATCTTTTGTTGTTGTTGTTTTATCCCCATTGATTTTGTCTTTGACTGCAAAAGCCTCAGAGTGGTTTCTAAAAACAAAATCTTCAAAGAACAAGTAGAACTATATTAATCACATCTCCTATTTTATTCTATATTTCATCTTCTATAATACAGGGTGACTTTTAGTTGACTGAAACCATAACCTGCTATCAGTATACTTTTTTCTTAGCAAAAGTATTAGTTTATGATTTTCAGCTATGACTTTGTAATAGTGCACCTTCACCTAAAACATCTCCTATGGTTGGATATTAACTGAAATTCAGCTATTAATATAACCTGTTTTAAGGGAAAACAGTTGCATATTAAGGGGCATGGAAGAAAAATTCATTTGGCTACATATAAACATTTTCTCCCAACAAATGCAGCATAGTTTATAACCAGACTGATGAAACAAGTTAAGTTTTAATCAATGATCCTGAGCTACATAAATTTCATCTCGATAAATAGATAGAGATAGAGATAGATAACTTTATAATATGTTAGAGATGATTTCTATTAAGAATATTAAATAGTTGTGGTAATATGGCATTTTGAGACTAAAAGTCATCTAACAATTTTCAAAGCAGAAGTTGGGCATACTCAGTATTTTGATCACTTTTCAGTTTCCTTTTAATATATCACATCAAATTATTGATCAATAAGTTTGTAAAAAAGTCTCAAGAGATGGGAGGACTGCTTATAGAATGACTTTATTTACATGTAATTATAGTTTCTATAATTATTTAATATAAAATTAAAAGGCAATTTAGCTCCATATATTGCTGTCGGTGAGCCAGCATGCCTGTTTATGATATAAATGAAAAGTATGATGTATTTACAGATTGTACTTCTCAACACAAACTATCATACTGAACTTTTTCTTCGAGAGTCTAAGATGCAAACTTTGGTATATTCATCAGTCTTATAGTTGAGCCACTCAGATGGAAATGACAGTAAGTCCAACCGTTGACCAAAATAAAAGCTTTTAAAAAGCCACAAATAATAATTTTTATCAGAGGAATATGTGAGATAGTGACTCAATGATATTTTACAGGAAATCTGTCTTTAAGCTCACTTTCTTGAAGTGTATGATCTGAGTTTGTCAAGAGGAAAGGAAAAATTTTTTTATGGATGTGCCCCTAACTTTATCAAAGATCGACTTGTTGGAGGGGTAGAAAATAAGCTGTTCCTTAGAAAGAGGAAAAAGCAAAAAAATGGAAAAGCAAAAGAAAAGGAACTCACTAAAAAACACTTGGAGACTATGCCACATAATAGACAAAATAAGATACCTGATTTTCTTATACTCTTTCCAATTCTTTGACTTGCCTGATTTACTTCTAAAATGCTCCAAGTGGATCGTTGCCTATGTAGTTGTCCATTGCTCTCTCACTGATGCACTTTGACTAATGATGGGCTTTTGAATACAAAGTACAAAACTGAAACCTTACCCAACCCTTTCAGATCTTTGATAAAAGGTAAAATTAACCACAAAACCAATTTTCTCATACTTTGAATCAATTCCATTTATATTTTTCTAGTACCATAGGATAAGGGGTAATGATCTTCACTATAATTTATACGATGTAAAGAATATACAGCTCTGTTCTGAGTAGGAGAATATGTAATGGTGTCTCTTAGATTTATTGAAGATTAAAAACTAGGGATTAGTGGCACCCACAGATAAAGGGTATTAGCAAGAAGCCAAGTTGGCATAATATAGTAAAAAATGAGCCTATAGAGAAATTAAATTTTATTTTTGTTACTGTGGAAATTGAATTATGAAATATTTGCATAGGATAGCTTTTTGGCTGCAAACAACATCAAATGCAACACAGAATGTATTAAACCATAAGAAAAATGTATTATTTCTCATTGCGAGAAGTCGCAAAGAATGGTCTTCATAGTGTTAGTTAATTTAGCGCTCAATACCCTCATGAGGGTGATGTAACTTCAACCTATCAGTTATTATTCATCAAGTATCAGCTTTCTCCTTCACTAGCTTCTCTCATGATTACACCATGACTACAAGCAGTTCCAGGTATGATATGCAAACACAACCACCACAAGCAGAAGAGACTTTACTTTCTCTTCATATATTTTAAGTTAGAAAACCTTTCCCAGAAGTTACCCAACAGACTCTCTCTTATATTACAATAGGCCCGAACTGAACCATATGTTTTTGCCTGAATCAAACCATTGGTAAAAAGAATGGGATTATCATGATTAAAATATAGACTAATAAGATTTATGTATGAGTCAGTGATAAGGAACAGTAGTTACCTGAAAGAAACAGATTTTTCTTAAATCAAAAGGAAGAAATAGCTATTAGATAAGCAACTGAAATGTGATTTAATTATTTTGTAAGTTGTAGATATTGTTCATTTATGTCTCATGTTCCCAAATTAATTCTTTAGCACACAATAATAAAAGGTAGATTTAAGGAAGAATAAACCAAATGATCACTTTTTGTATTTCCTGTCTGATATATTTATCATATAAACTTAGTCCTTAGGCTTCATTATATTCAGATATTTTAAATCTCAGTGGTTTTCTACATACTCTGTTTTACTCAGTACAGTGGCCCATGATCATTTTTACTAAAGCATACATCACACTAGATTTTAACCATCTGTATGTATCCACATGCATACAGATGGTGAATAAACGATTTGAAATTTATCCAAAGCACCTGGTATGATGTTGGACACTTTGTAGGCACACAATTGATTCATTCGTTCAACATTTGTCTATTCATTTATTAGTAAGGCAGAACTCTATGGGCCCTGGAGCTAGCCTGTTTCATCTCAAATACTCACTCCAGTACTTATAAGCTCTGCAACCTTTGGTAAGTTTTCTCATCTATAATAGAGAGAAAATAGTATTGCCTGACTCATGTGGTTTATTTTGTGAGCATTAAGTGAGCTTGTATGTTTAAAGCTCTTATAAAAGAGCTTTTATTAAAAAAAAGAAAAAAAAGCTTTTATAAAGACTGCCTAATAGTATGGGCTGATTAAATGTAACTATTTTTATTTATTAATATACTATTTCTAATGTCGAGTGTAGAATTTTTCATCATATTTACCATGATCAGAACTGTGTATAGATCGATTTAAAAGCTTTGCTTCTCTGTGTGACAAAACAATGACAATTTGAATACAATTTGATAAGAGGGCTTTGAATTGCAAGCTTAAATTTTTTCTCAGGTGCCTACAGCTCAGAAACAGTAAGAATTCAGAGCTGAATTTCAGAAAAGCAATGAAAAATAAGAATTCCAAATTTTTGTCTGTTGCTTTTATAGAAAATATTTTGAGAGCCAATTGGCTCCATCCACCTAAGCTTTATCTCTTTAATAACTAGACAAAACTAGACAAAAATGCCTAGTTTCATCTTACTATACAGAAGTTAAAAAGAAGTAACTTCACTTAATATGTATGCAATGAGTATTGTTACTGGAAATTTGTTAGATTGATCTGTGCAAGATTTCAATTCCACCTCTGGGTTTTTGTGTTCACCTTTCCTACCAAAAAATAAAAAATAAATAAAATTGACTCTTACTGTAGCATTTCTAAAACATTGCAAAATACACTGGAAGTCTTTATAATTCATTTGAAAAGGCTATTTTGATGTCTTTTTTTATCATGACCCTGTCATTCTTACTAAAATCTTAGGAGATCTTTTAAAGCCATAAAAGTTCTTCATTGAGTAGAAATTTCAAAATTAATAATTTTTAAAACTGCCATGATAAAATATTTTATTAATAGAAAAATAGGCTCATAATAAATGGATTTTCAGAAAAATTAAATTTGTGAATTATTAAATGCTTTTAGAAAGAGCTCTAATATTGTAATTTTTAAGATTTATTTTCCTTTTGTATGTGGGAAATTTTCAGTTTTGTGTAAGACCTTTTGAATATCTGTATTATTATTACAGTAATTTGGTACTTAGGTTTTGACTTGGACATGGCTTGTTTCCATTTTTTTATTTTCTATAGTGTAGGTCTGAGGGGAGAAATGAGGTAGCAACTAATAGTTTTTATTTGGCTCATGGATTCATTTTAATTTTAGCTATTTCTTCTGAAATTTATTGACTATAGTCGCCAGATATAATTGACTACAATTGCCAGATATAATTGTGGTGATTGGTTTCTGGGAATGAAAAAATCAATTTGCTTAAAATTTTGTCACAATTGTTATTTCAGAACAATATTTGTAAACAATGCTCATGTTTTCTCATTATTCTTTAGAAAATCTATGTTTTGTGTACTCTAAGGAACTATTAATTATAAGTTGCCCATTATTTTATATACTACTAAGAAAAAGTGCTACAAATTAAACTATATCAAAAATTGTTTCATATCACTTGAATTTTTATTTTGTACTTATTGAAAGACCATTCAAACCTATTTAGATTTTATTTTTGTCACTCTTGTACATAAAGAGAAAAATAAAATTAAAACAGATTTGTTAATTAATTACAATTTCTAAATGTTCTCAACTCAGAGTTGATAATGTTCATCTTTTTTTACACATCATTTATTTTCCTTCATGCCATCAAGACTGTAGATAAAGCATTATTTAAATGCTCCTCCACTACTGCCTCTGAAATCTTTCAAATGACGTAACTCTCATTCTGCTGCTTTTGATTGTATATGCTCACAGCAGAAAGCTTCAGGCCACATCCAGGACTTAGATCCCTTCCTCAAATAGTCTTTAAATGATTTATTGACTGGAGCATCAATGGGAACAATAAGCAGATTGAGCGTGCTCAGGCCTGGTAGGCAGTGATAGTAAAATGCCACAGATTATAGGGCAAATCTCCATTTCAGAGACGTAAAAATATGGGAAAATAATGTATTGTAAAAAAATAAGTCTTCAGTTGAATATTTAATCACTCAACTATCAGTCTCCATGGCATTTTTCTAAGCCTACACAATAGACGCCCTACATCACTCTGTATCATCAGTTCTGCCACTCTTCCACATACATCTAGTTACCAATGTAGAACAGACTTAGTAACAGAATTCATCACCACTGGCTATAAATTTGAATATTCCAGAAACTACCAAACCCAGTGAACCTACATAATAGGTTTTACCTCTCATTACTCTTTCTTGATTATAGTGCCCTTAGTCAGATTACTATCAATATTAGTATTTGCAAGATACTCCATATCGCAACTCAAAGCTGAAAACCAGACAAAGGCAACAGGACAAGTGGAGGGATGGCATCGCACAGTGGTCACAGATGTGAGTCCTGAGATCAGCCGTGTTTAGAATCCTGGCTCTACCGCTTAAACACTGACAGTGAGCATGTTTCTTCTCTATGCCTCAGTTTCTTCAGAGTATTACATAGCTTAAATTCCTGAAGGACAGAATGTTATTGGCCTCACTCGCCTTTCTATGCCAAACAATGTCATTGGCCTCAGGCCAGCACCAAAGTGAGCTACCATTGAATTAGGTACTCATCCCTCCTTAAATCCGCTGTGACTGTGGCTGTACAAAGTGGTCAAGAAATCTATCTACATGGACTCTTTCTCATCGTTATAGCCTGTGAGCAAGCCAGTTTCACTGAAAAGAAGCTACGAATAAGCAAGCACTGGGGTTTACATCTCACATCCACTACTGGCAGGATCGAGTCAGGTCTCTCTCCTCAGGTAAAAAATAAAGTTAAAAAAGATATAAGAATTTTGAACAAGTTGGGCCAGCTTAAAAATTCAACTTTAGTAGGAATGATACTTTTTGACATTGGACATTAATCTTTTTTTAAACAATGAAAATTAAGTTGAGAAGGAAAAATAACTGAACACTTGTTAGAACCAGTACCCTTCTACCTTTAAGGAGGTGATTCTTGAGAAACTTGTTTTGCTTGTCTTGGAGAGAAAGGGATGCATGGAGATGAATACCCAAGAATAAGAAAAAAGGAGAAGAAATAATCATATTAAAAATATTAAAACTGAGAAGTTGATAAGTCAAAGTTTTCCTAACCCTACTAGGAGTAGCTTACCATTTTAAGTTTCCTCTCTGATTTTTACTATAAATAGTTGCTTTTTAAGCTATTCTGTGGTTTTGAATGCCTAGCATCTGTACTTCTCTCTACTTATTCTTTTTTAATGCAAATTTCCTATTTCCTGGTTCTATTTGTTATTTCTTATTCATGCTTTCCCATTGGCTTCCTGGCAATCAGAGTTGTGTTCCCAGGTGACTAACTTTGTCAAGAAGATAACTGTGAATTTTAATTTACCACTATTAATGTCAGTAGATGCTATCATGAGGCATATTTGAGTTTCCATAATGGCAGGAAGAGGCAGCCAGGAGAAACCCATCAGCTGCCTTGATGGTATGAATGGATATCTTATTCTCTTCTTCTCTGACTCTACACAAAGCACAGGGCTCAGTAAACACACATAACATGCATCAGGTATCTAGTACATGATAAATGAGACCTAACTGTAAATGAGTACTGTTCTACACTTTGGGAGAAGGAAAAACAAAAAAGAAAGTAAAGACAGAGATGAGAAGAGCAAGAGGATTTTGATCAGAGAAGAGAGAGAAAAAGTGAAAGGGGAGAAAGATGGGAGGAGGAAAACTGGCTGCAGGAGACTACAGAGAGAACATCTAAAGCACTTTGTAGAGAGCCACGAACTGGAGATTGTGCTGATGGTTTCATGGATATGTACTTATTTCATCAAGTTTCACATATTAAGTACGTACAGTTTTTTGTATGTAAATCAAACATGCATACATAGATAATACTTAGGAAATGCAGCTGGTGAGTATCCAATATTTCCTTCCTCATCACATTCTTCCAAAGACACCTTCAACATAATAATGTATACACGTCTGCAAAGTTTACAATGTGGTATTTGTAGGATTGGGAGGAATGCTGATTCTTAAAGCCAAGCAGACCCATTTGTATGTGATGTGCACAGGCGTTTATGAGAGATACTGCATGAGAACCATACTCCTACGCAAAATTCTCCCTGAACCTCTTCGGAGACTTTTATGACTAGATAAATAGAAAAATTCTGGAGGTACCTAGATCTATTTTTTTTTTAAGAGGAAAGAAAAAAAAACCAGGAGGCTGTACATTTTACAGTTTTATGAAAGTATGATGCCTGCTGAGCTTCCAGTTGCTCCAAGGTCTGAAAAACATCCTTTCATCTCTAACCATTTTATTGGCACTATCGCCAGAAGTCAGCTCTTTTTCACCATGACAGGGACCATATAAACTCTGGCTTCCCTCCTACTTCTTTCAAGAAAGTATATATAAACTGAAGGGAAAATACACCTCGAGCCTGACATTCAAACATCTACAAACTTGTGGAAGATTTTGATAATGCTGCTACATTTCATTTACTGCCTAAGGATCCTTGGGTTGGAAAGAATTTGAATAAAACTTTTGATGGTGGCTTATTTTTTTCCAAGAGACTTTCAGAGTAGGTGTTATATGTCGGATTCCCTGAGAAGCTGCTCTGAGTCAGAAATAGCTTCCTGGTGAATGCCAATTCAACAAAGCCATAGGATATGAACCAAACTGAAATAAGAGACCTGGCCTTTATACCAGCATCCAATGGTCATTGAATGTGAGATGTCCCTGGAGAAGCAAGCTAAACCCTGGGCAAAGCGGTCCCCTTTAGCCAAGGGTGATTCTTTAAGAGAGATCCCTCAGCTCTGAGTTGTCAACAGGCAGCATTCTCTGAAATTGAGGACCTCAATCCTGAAAAGAAGGGAAGGATGCATATTATGTCTTATGGTTTCCACTTACACCAACAGATGATCAAAGGAAATGCTGATGAAATAAAATTGCTACATTCTGCCCTTCACCTCAAAAATGCATTGTAGTATATTCTGTGATATCTCCCAGACTCTATACTAATTACTCCAAGAGTTACTTTCAGTTTGGGGCATTTCTGCATTAGAATACTTTTTTAATAATAAATTTTTCAATATTTCTTTGACCTCCTGTTTGCTCTTTAATTTTTCTTGCTTTTATTACAAAATACAGGACTTAAATCGAAATGGAAATGGTGCTTTCTCTGAAAAGCATTAGGTTTATGCAGTATGGTAGACTATTTCACTGTGTAATCCAACAAATCTGTATCAATTTGTAGACCTGGAAATAGACATAATTAAAGTCCTACTAAGTAGAATAAATATAAGGGACAGAAGGAAGTTGTCACAGCAACAAAAATTTTGACTTTCCTCATTTTATACCATAAAGTGTTTACCTTTAAAATACCTTACATTTTTTTCTACTTTGTATTTTAATTAGTGACCATTTTGCATATTATATTTACTAAATATGTAGCTAAATCTTTCTTGCTACTTAGCTTTCTACATTACATTTTAAAGTATTCTTATAAATCTGACATAAAGAAACTCCACGAGATCCAGTTTTCTCAAGAGCAAAATAGGTTTAAAGGTTTTTCTCTTTGTGTAATTTAAAATATCACAGGTTTATAACATATTAACAATGTATACATATGGGGGGAAGTGAATATTCTATGACTAGGTTAACATTTTTAAATGTATCTTTCTAACCTCTTTATACAAAAGACTTTAGAAAATTTAGACATATATTATATTTCATATTTTATATTTTTCATCTAACACTCTACTGTATTTCCAGATTTGTAAATATTTATCTTTAAGATAATTTTCATAACATCATTTTATGAATTACCACAATTTAAAAAGTCTTTTTATTAGATAGCTTCTGGTCTTCTAATAAATAAATTATTTAACATTCTTATAGCAAATTGTACACCTAAGGTTAATTTTCTACTGTGAATTTCTAGAAAAAGAATGAGTGCTTCTATAGCTTTTGATACGTTCTGTTACTCTGGCCTTTATAAAATATTTGTCTAATCTATGATATTTCCTAGTTCCCTAGTTTTCCTACCCTGCACTTCGAATCTACATTTAGACACATTTACAAGTCTATATTATTTCATTGTTATTTTAATGTTCATTTCTTTGACTATTTGTGAAATGAAACACTTGGGGGGGGCAGTCAGGAGAGATTTTATTTCTTTCTTTGAGAATTGTTTGCTCAAATTTTTTGTACTGAACTTTCTTCTAAAAGGGAATTTACTTTTTATTCAATAGTATTTTTCTTGTCATATTCCAGGATGTTAAATCCCACTTTAACAAGCTAAATGACTATACTCTAAAATTAAACCATTTCCTATTAGTAAGATGATTTATGTTTTCCATTTACTGGTAAAACAATTCAAAAGAAAATCATAACTATCTTCTCAGTACTGATTTAATTGTTTAATAACACATAAATGCTTTTAGAGTAGGCTAGCAGAACCAGGATAAAAAATCTGTGTAGGACAAATCACTTAACCTCTCCATATCCCAGTTCATTTCTGCAAAATAAAAACAAGTCACTTTTCAGGGTTGTAATGAGAACTGAGATATTTTAATTAAATATCAATGACAGCATTTGGCAGATAATAGGTTCTTAATAAATAGCATCTTTAGTTTTTTTAGCCCCATTTAGCAGTATAGTATCTTAGCATGTCCCTTATTATAATAGCTTTCCAAACCACCAGTCTCAAATTATTAGTGGATTGTGAAACTAATGTACACAATTAGTTTGGAGATACAACTAAATTTTTTTAGTGAAAAGGAATAAAACTGAATATATCAGAATAATTTACAAATAAAGGCAAATATTTTTATGTGAAACTTTTTTTCTGTATGTTAACTTTTTCTCTGTGTTTTTATGTGAAACATTTTTTCTGTATACAGCTGGAAAGAATGTTACAATGCAGCACAACTAAAAAGTACTTCTTTAAAGTAGCAGCTGAAGTTTTGGGGTTGTAGTTAAACATTCCTTCAAAAAAAATTTTGTTAGATGCTTATCTCAATGAGCAACCCCTTATTCTACAGTGGCTAAGACGCATAGGCTTTAATTATTACTATATGGCTTTGAACAGATTGCATAAACTCTATAGGTCTTAGTTTCCTCACCTGTAAAATGGGTGATCATTATCTTTATCTCATAGGAGTAGTATGAGAACTATATGATTTCATATATCTAAACTACTCCATAGGTATTCAATAACTGTCTACTGTTATTTTTTCAAGATGTGTAGAATATAAATTTTTTTCTGAATAAGCAAACAATGTCACATGCACTGAAGTGCTTAAGAAAATATAAAGTCATCACCTTAGTCATGCCTGAATAATTAGCTAGTTTTTCCATCTATAAAACAATCCTTCTTGATAAGCATCTTATATTCACAAATAGGAGTTTTTAAGAGCCATGTAACTATTCTTAGTTTTGCTGTTTACAATCAATATTATTTCTCAAAATATGAAGAAATAAAAATGAAATATTAAACAATAGATTAGTCTTTGTCAGTATACTAGATCCTTAATTGCCTATTATATTTTTGTATTTTATGAAAGACTTTTTTAAAATTTCCAGGTGGTAAACATTAAGTAGAAAGAGCATGTCTATGTATTTCTTACAATCTTTTCTTGATTTTTTAAAAATAATATCATTAGCTAATAAGAGTTGAAAACTTACAACTTTTACCTTTTTTGATAAAACACCTTCCAAGCATACATTATGTCTGAAAAAATTGTCTGGGGATATTGTAAAAACATTGTTTACTTTAAAAAAAAAAAGAAATACTGAGTAAACTTCAAGTACATTTACTAAATGTTGACTGTACCAAGTCTTATTTTTTCTATAGTCTTTAAGATCATTCAACTTAAATGTAGAAATGTTTTCTATTCCATAATAACGCTGAGATAATGTGAAAATATTTAATAACCCAGGTGGCAAAGGACCCAACCCTCTCTGTACACCAAAAGCTGCAAACAACTGTGTAGCCACCTGGAGGTGGCAGCTATCAGTCAGGATGACCAGCTACAATATCCCACTTCCAGAGCATGAGAAAAACTGAGCTGAAACACAGACAGCATGCCTTTAATTTAATGATGGCACTGTTGTATTTAGCTATTTGTATCTAAAACATCAATTTCCTTTAACTCTCACAGTAAAACATAATTCATCAAATATCCTCAACTGTCCTGTGGAGATAAGTAATAATGCCTATCATATCTGGTGATTCTTACAACAGAGGAACAAATTCACTTTTAGAATACATACATACTAATATTTTATACATATGTATGATTTTGTGCGTGTAATTTTAGTCTTGCTGACTCACATGAAATATAAAAGTTACGGTAACACCAATATCAATAGTTTCACATGAGTTATGCTGACCATGCTAATAGTGCTTCACACTTTTGCAGAGAGACAAGATCCTAAGCTAAACAGAATCAGGAAATCAGGAAAAGCTTCTGGAAAGTGACCTCAAATTGGAAAAATATAAAAATGTTCTATCTGGAAAATTCTGGGCTGCCAATTACCATTAGGGAGAGAGGAAGGGAGGGATTAAATTGGTTGATATAGATCACTAGATGAAACAAACTTACATACTGACATTGTGCTAAATTCTTTGCATAGATTATCTCATTTCATATTCATTAAAACCCAATGTATTTTGTATTATTCTCATTTTGCAAATGAAGAAACTGAAGAACAGTAAAGATATGAACCCACATCTGTCTGATTTTACCCTTTAGGATAATATCAGTAACTACTTGAAGAAAATTAAAAGCTTAAAAAAGAGAACTATTATAAAATAAAAATTGACTGTGTTGACTGTGTGTGCGTATTAGCCTCAGCCATTATCTCCTCCAGAAGATTCAAAAACTCTGGATTTTTATTTAGATTTTAATAGTAACCCCACACATGAGATTCTTCTTTTTTCGATTGCATTTCTACTAAACAGATAAGTATGTATAATTAATTAACAAAAGTTTTGAATTATATAAAAATCCTTTATTGACTTGCTGGTTATCTCCATTTCCTCACAAACCAAAAGAGCTCTATGGTTCGATTACTTTCCCTGCTGAGACTGTGAAGTTACTTATGCCCAGTCCTATGTATACTTATCTATGTCTGCCCCAAATCTTGTTCACTCTCTCACCCACACAGCCTGAAATCTTGTCGCACAGCAAAATTATTAAAGTCCAGGATATATTTAGATTGGAGAATATGACTTCAATCACATCCCTTTAGAATACCTCACTTACATTTATAGAGCACTTCACTTGTACTAAAAGAAAAATCTAAGCAGGGCATGTTTCAGTTCTTCATATTTCAAAAGGCAGATAAATTGAGGTCAAATGCCTTGTCAGAACTCATTTAGCTAGTGAATAGGACTAGAACTAATGTCTTCTATGTTCAAAACTAAGATTTTTTTTCATAACCTTAAGGATTGTTTTTAAATATTCTGGAGATAAACATTTAAACTGATTTAATTAATAAAATAATTCAACACTATATTCAAACTAAATAAACTAAACTAATTAGACAAGTCATGTTTCATCATCAATGATTTGATATATATTTTCAATCATGCCACATGTACAGTGGCTTCAAAAATTCACTCAGCAAGACAAGTAAATTATTGAGCAGGGTATTGTTTACAGTAAATGTCATTAAAAAAATGACTGGGAGGAAAACGTACCATCAGTAAATGAGATTCAAGAACTAATTTCTAAGTAACATTTATGACACCTTACAGTATCAATGCTATAATAGTATTCTTTATTAACTATTTTAAAATTTACTAACATTTTAAATGTATGCTATCATTTATCAACATTTCCAACATAAATATTTGACCTCTCTTCTTTTTAGTAAATACAAAATGTTTTCAGGTTAGAGCATGTATGTTATCAGCAATAGTTTCATACAAGTTTAAATTACAAAATTAAATCTACATAAAAACAATTGCCTATAAAAATAGCTTAAAGATTTAACAGTTTACATAGTATTACTGGGAGAGAATGTTTCAGTAACTATGCCTGGGCTTACCTTCAGGGGAAGAATCTCCACTACAGTTCCATAAATATTTCATGAACCAACATAAAGTAATATGCTAATGAGAGACTATTTACCCAGTGAGCAGGTGCACCCTCTGATGTTTTTTTGTTTTTTTGTTTTTTATCTTTGGTATAACTTTGATGTGGGATCAGTCAAACCATTTTGAATTATTCTTTTTTGCTTCCCTCCCCTCAGTTTCACCTGAACCGAAAATGGTGAGTGAGAGTCATCATGAGGCGCTGGCAGCCCCGCCAGTCACCACAGTTGCGACTGTTCTACCAAATAATGCCACAGAGCCAGCCAGTCCTGGAGAAGGGAAGGAAGATGCCTTTTCTAAGCTGAAGAAGTTCATGACTGGGTTAAATAAAATTCCATGTGAGTACTAAATACTGTTGAGTAAAAATAAATGGTTGAAAATCACCTCATCCATTGGATAGAAAGCAGAATTCCTCTTAACAAACTGTAAAATACATTTGATTTTTTTATTATTGGAATGGCAGTATTCCAATAATAAAATAAAATATTCTTGGAAATGAAGTATATTCTTAAGTCTTTAAATATACTTTATTAATGAAAATCCAGTTTACAAAAAAAACCTGTATCCTGTGTTTAATGTAAGTGAGCTTTTTTTAATTGTCTTTAGTGAGTTTGTCAAGAATATCAATGTTTATGGGTTGTGCTATATTTTAGATGTGTATTTATAAAATTGTTTTACTGTAAAAATTATTCTTAAGCAATAGCTAAAATGCATGTTTCCAATTGCAAGTTTGATTTTCTTGTATTCATTTGTTAATATTTCAAAATATTTTACACAGTTTTAATTTTTTTTCTTTATTGTCAGGAGGAAATAAACAATTTGTACCTAAGTTGATCTGTATGAATGTAGCACTAAGTTCAATTAGTAGCATTTAATTTAAATTTTAAACTATAGGTCGGTTTTCTTTTTTTCCTTCCGATTTGAACAGTTACTACACTTTTCTAGGTGCTGGAAAAATAGGTTTGGCCCACACAAAACTTATATTCTAGTAGTAGGAAGAAGTAATCACAAAGAGGCAAATATGTACAGTACATCATATAGTGATAAATGATATAAGAAAAACTAAAGAAGATTAAGTGAGATAGGAAAGAGGATAGAGAGTAAAAGGTTATTATGTAGGATGATGAGAGTTGGTTTCCTTTGTAAGTAAACCCGGAAGAAGTTGGGGAGAAATTTATAGAAACCTAGGAAATGCTGACAAAGGCCATTAGGCAAGAATCTGCCTGAAACAGCAAGGATCCATCCAAGCCATTGTCCCATTCCTGTGTCCTTTCAGGAGCACTGGAAATTAGACCAAATAATCAGTCTTCTCCTCCTTTGAGATTTACTTTCAACCAGCAACCTAAAATAATAGAATGTCAGAGAATCTGGGTAACACCTATAGGAATATTATGTTGCTAGCTTTCTCCTTGATTTTATAGGAAAAGGGAAATGAAATACCTAAAATTTTTAAATGGTATGTTAAATAAGTGTTAGCAAAATTGTATCATAAATACGGCCATGCAGTTTTATTAAAAATATGTAACTATATATTTCACACTTTTATTTAAATACATTACAATTTTTACTACCTGTGTAATTAAAATTTCTAATGGTATTTATATACAGGGAGCAACACTAAACAAAAATAAAACATATCCCTAAAATCAAATTCCTTTAAGAGCATATATTATATAAAGGTGATCACTTTTACCTTGGCATAATATAGTATGACGCTAATGACAGGTAACAAATTAGAATATTAATTGATTTCAGTCTCTAAACTAAATCCTGGCTATCTGGCAGATGTGTTTTTTGAAAAATTGATAGCAAACAGCTTTAGTCTGTCACTTGAAATTCCCACTTGTGAGAAGAGCAGTGTCACAATGGCAAGGAGTGTGCATGTCATTAGTTGGGTAATCTGCGCAGTCCAGCGTGGAACATATTCAAATCAAATTGTCTGATGATAACATCCATAACACCATAGAGCTTAAAATTAAAAAAGGGAAACGGAAATGGTAAATGCTGAGCATTTTTATCTTTCAATTCATTCTGCACACTGTTATCTAAATGAAGCAGGCAAGGTTTCTCAGAATGTTTCTTTATTTTGCAACTTTGATTTTAATATGACTAGGGCCATGGTTGGTTTGTAAAGCAAGAACTTGTGTCATCAGAATAGCTGTGATTAGGGTTTTGATATTCATGAGCTTCTTGAAGTAGAGTGCACCTTTCCTGAAGCACAGCAAAAAAACAAATAGCCGACTCTTAGTCCAGAATAAGATCTAGCGGACTAAGGGTAGTTGTGTAATTCATGCAGAAATCCTACTGGGTAGACAGTTTAAAAACATAAGCTCTAGTCATAGGCTACATGGGTCCAACTCTTAGCTCCACTACATACTAACTCTGTGACCTTAGGAATGTTACTTCACCTTTCTGTGTATCAGTTTCTTTCTGTATAAAATAGGGACAAAAATATTATCTACATCATAGGCCTGTTGTATAAAGGCATCAATGCATATAAAGTGTTTAGCAGACTGTCTGGCACAGAGTAAGCATTCTATAAATGGTAGCTATTATTAAACTCAAGCTGTCATTTTTAACAAGTCTATTTATATTTTAAAAAGCCCTCTATTCAGGTCAGTAAGACCCAAATTAAGAAAATTCCAGAAACTTCACGGCCAAATATATACGCATTGCATTCTTTAAACCCACTCCAACAACGCCTGTTCTAGGAAAGACAAATTTTCTCTTGTATTTCCTCTTCCTATCATCTCCTCTAATTTCCCTTAAAAAAAAAAAAAAAAACCTAATTTCATTTCCTTACGACCTCATTCCTTTTAGCCCATACATATGATTAAGGTTCACTTAACTTGCCTAGTGAAATTCCATGTACACTAAATGTTTAAGAAATGTCAGTTTTACTCTTTCATTCTCTAAGCTTGTCTTCTCCTTGCCTTAACTCCTGTCAACGACCATCCTCTTTTCCTCTTTCATATCTACAACAAACAGACTGAAAAACATTTCCTAAATTCTGACACATTTCTTTAGCTCAGCTTTTTGCACTATGACATCCATCCTTCAAGTGGTGTGAACATCATTTTAACTAAGTCACCAGGTACTTTTTGATGCACAATTATGAGGGTCATTATCAACCTTCATTAGGTCTGCTATTTCCACAGCCACCGTCATCTGAAAACTCTTGATTTCCAGGACTCTACTTCATTTCCTCCTCTTCCTTCCTTCCTTCATTTTCTTTCAATGACTGGTCCTCCTTTTTCATTGACTTTCCTGCAAGTGGTAAAAGTCCTTGTTTACAGGGTTCTATTTTTAGTCCTATTCCATTCTTATTCTACACGCACTTTCAGTCACCTAGCCATTCGATTACAACACCGCACTATCATCCTTGTCACCTTGATATATTTCACTTCCAATTCTATACCTGCATTTGTTTAAGTCTTGTTAATTCTCCTCCTGAAAAACCTCTAAAACCAGCCAGCATGTTCACAACCTATGCTTTTCTTCTCTTATGCTTTTCTCTCTTCCTGAACTCCCTTTCCCATTAACCCTGAACCATTCTTCTTTTTCAAGAACTCGTTCAAATGTTATCACTTGTCTGAGAAGTTTCATCGTTTCCCAAAACAGAATTATTTGAGTCTTCCTCCAACCTTTCAAAGCTCTTTATTAAATATCTTGGTTATCTGGATTGGGTTTGTTTTGTCGTGCTTTGCCTGTCCTTCTCGCTGAAATGTAAATTCCTCAGAGGCAGACATAATTTTTTACATATATTTTTATCTCCCATATCTTGGAAGTATCTGACATCATGCTAGAAACAACTGTATAGCTATCACCATGTTGCAAATATTAACATTATACCAAACACAGTAATGCTTGTGCTGTGCTTGGAGATACTGATCTAGAAAGCAGTTTTCACACCTTTTTAGTTAAGAATCCCTTTGTTTAAATTAAAGGGAGAAAAAAAGAAACCCATATAAAGCAAATCAGAGCTTTATATGGGTTTCTTACTTTTTTATTCACGTGATGTGTTTTGCATTTTTATCGTACTCACTCTGGTAGATCGTCATGTGAATAACTCATTACAACCTACGTAGTAATAGTTACATTTTGTTACCTTGTATCAGTGAACTGTATATGACTCAGCTTCAGCTGTCATCTGTTAATTCAACTCTTCTCACTTCAGAAAAGCATAGGCTAAAATGCTAAGCATTATTATTCACTGTCAACCTCTACTAACTTGAAATATCTTTAAGAAAAAAGTTACAATACTGATAAGTTATTTTCAGAGAAATTGCTTTGCAATGTTGAGTGACTTCATCATTGCAATGCTGAAGCTGTCTTTTAGGACAAGGACACTTAGAGATAAAGGTGTAATTTATCACAGCACAATGTAGTGATTCATGCTTCCATTCTATGAACATATATTCCATTTTATTTTAGTTTGTTTCTTCTTTTTAATTTTGGTTTAAAATACAGGAAATATGTGTGTGTATGGGAATATGATGTGAACGTGTGTGTGTGTGTGTGTGTGTGTGTGTGTGTGTGTGTTAAGAGTTACCATTAAGAACTTAATCCTATGGCAGAAAGTCAGTTTGGTTCTTAATAGAGTTGGCACTGTCCCCAACAGTATATTGTGAATATCCGTTAGGCCATTTTTAGTATGCAAATATATGGCCATAAGGGGAAACTACTGGCATTTAGAAGACAGAGGGACAGGCACCTACACATCTTGCAACATGTAAAACAGTTTCACACAATGAAAATTGCCCCACATTCAGCACAAATTTCAAAATATCCATAGACCATACATATAGAAGAAAACCGTATAATTTCTTGAACCTAAAACTATTTATCATGAGCACAAAGTATTTTTGCATAGCTTTAATACAAACTAAAGAGTCTAGTTTTATTCTAAAATTCATCTAATCTTTGATATTCCATTTTCTCCTTACTTTTTGAATATCTTCTGGTTGTCTTCTCTAAATCTTCTAGTATAATTTTGCCTGAAGACTTTTATACTACAACACATATTATTTCATTGAAAATTACTTTTTTATCTCCTTTTTAGATTATAGTCAGCATATTTTATTGATTTGTAAAGCTTATATGTGTAGGTATGTTGTGTTGTCTTTTATTTACACTCAGAGAGTGAAATAAATATTACAAAGTCTTTGTTATAAACTGAGGCACTGTGGATAATACTGATTGTAAAGAACAAGTGTGCAATTTGGCCTTCTCAACATTGTATATTCAATGTGGAAACTTAACAAAAAGTATATGCACTGATATTGTGTTTCAGGAAGGTTGTTAAAATACATCCTTGAATTTTTTTTTTCCCTCTTAGAAGCCTGTTACACAGAAAATTCCCCCAAGAAATTCATGTCTTTAAAATGAACTAGTGCTGAGAGATTTTATAAACTTCTAAAGCATTGGTAATGCAGAGTAATGGTAAGCACATAAAACCACCAAGTGAATCAAGATCTCAGGGAAGAGCTTCTAAACCTTATTTTGCTACATGACATTAACATTCCAAAGATATTAAGTAAATACACCTGAGAAAAATAAGGGAGTGAACCATATTTTGGACATATATTGAAAAATAGCTCAGAAATTACCTTGCTGATGTACTATACAGATATACAAATATATTTTTTAAAAGCTTTAAGCCTTGATTTTTCACATAACAGCTGCATGTCAAAATACAGCCTACATTTTCACTAAGGGAAGCCTGACTGCAAATACAAACCCATAAGAAAACAGAATGAAAGACTCTGAGAGACTGCTGTTTTCTCCTTTTCTAATGACTATGTAGATAGATCTTTTATTGCTTTGCTGACCTGTCAGGTTTGTGTCGGTTTCTATTAAATTGGATAAAGAATTTAGAAGCAGAAACCAGAGGGAAATTATGTGATGTAGCATTATATTATTAGCACTCGGCTTTATTTGTCTTTGTTTTGATTTTCGTTTATGAAAATACTATAATAAAGGGATCAAACTTGATACCTTCTGAGTCCACATGTCTCCCCAGTCTCTTTTAAGTGAACTTAGATAAACTTTGAAATAAAGATTAAGTAGATACTGGTCCATTTAAAGTTTTTCTCACCAAGCAACACTTTTCTTTGAAACTGCTATCCTAAAGAAATTTCAAAACTACTTGAACTCTCTCTTTTCTTTTCTCAAGCTTTTTATACATACAAGTTCAAACAAAAAGGGGTGGGGCAATATACTACAAATAGAAATATATTTGACTGATAAATATGCTGTTTACCGAAAGTAATGTGTAGTTGTCTACAAAAACAGAAAAGATCCAGGATCTCAGTGTAATAAACATTAATTGACTGAGTAACACTGTTCAATGCCTTGAAAGTAAAATTTTATTGTAATAATTTAATTTTCATAAGGACTTGGATAAGATTCTTTAAAATCAGTAAATTATTACAATGTCTTAAAAATATTGTTACACAATCATGTAACTAATTATTGTCTAAATTCTGTGGTACAGTATCCCTAAAATGATAACACTTTGTCCAAAATGCCATTACTACTATATGACCTTGGGCAAATATTTAATCTCTCTGGGAAGGTGTAAGCAGTAAAGTATTAATATATTTAAAATGCTTAAAACAATGTCTAAAATATAATGTTGACCACAAAGTTTAAGCTTCCAATGCATATTTATATAGCACCTACTACATGCTAGGCTGTGTATGCCATGCTTAGAAATGAAACATAATTTTAACTTGTTTATAGGCTTTAATAGCATTACAGACTCAGAATGTTTCTGCCAGAAAGATCTCCAAATTAAAATGTCTTAGCAAGACATCAATGGCTGTTTATAAGATGATATGATGTGGTTCTTGCATAAGTTCTGCCTCACCTGCCATGTTTGCCCTCAGCTAGACTGAAACTTTAGGAGTTACTGAATTTATTATCCAAAGTGTTCCATGTCTTTGTGCAAACTCTCTCCTTGGCCTAAAACTTCTTGCTTGGCCTAAAACTTCTTGCTTTGCCTAAAATTTCTTGCTTGTCTAGCTGTGTTATTTCTAGTTATCCTTCAGAACGCTCCTCTTTATTAGTCTCTGTCCTCATACCACCAACCTCCTACTCTATTGATCAGCAATTCTCTCTCTGTAGTAAGTCTGTATGTTACATTTATTTTTAATTTTTATTTTACTTGTGTTTTCTCTCTTAATACAAACCAAATACATGAGACCAGAATGCTGTCTTTTCATCTTTGTGTCTCCAGGCCCAGCACAAAATTTGGCTCATAGGCCGAATTTTTAGTGTACTTCGGCCCTAATAATCATATTTCCGAAAAAAGGGGCTTCCACACATAGATACAGAGAACAGATTTGTGGTTGCCAGCAGCATAGGGTAGGAGAATGTGAAACAAGTGATGAGTCAAAAGTACAAACTTTCAGTTTTAAAATAAAATAGTTCTAGGCATATAATGTGCAGAATGGTGGCTAGAGTTAATACTGTATTTTATATTCCAAAGTTGTCATGAGGAGATCTTAAAAGTTCTCAACACAAGAAAAAAATTGTAACTTTGTGGGGTGATAGATGTTAATTGGACTTATAGTGGTGATCATTTTGCAATATGTAAAAATATTAAATAATTATGTTATATACACGAAACTAATAAAGTTATATGTCAATTATACTTAAAAAAGAAATGGCTTCTTAAAGGATCTTACTGGAAAGGGATGATGATAATAAAGAAAAAATTCATCATCACACTGGACTGAAGGTGGACACCTTCCACAGCTGTTCAGCTTTTCCGCAACCACTCAGTACTTCGCAAACCACCTTTTCTCTTTCTCCCTCTCCTTTGATTTTTCTCTCCATTTCCTCAGACTTTCTTTATAACCTTGTCGTCTATTGTTTCTTACCTCATTGCCTGTGCTGAATAAAAATGTTCCTTGTTGGCTTTATTCTCTTTGTCCTGGTGACAACCCAGTTCGGCACTGAGATACAAGCAGCCACCAAACTGGTCATGAGAGTAAACAGTTCCCTCACAAGCATTTTTACACAAGTGGAGAACTGGGACTTAGTACTAGTTTCATCTTTTAGTTTTAAAATTAATGCATTGTATTAGCATGCCCATGAAACAAGCTAAACTCCTTTTGTATGACAATTGCATATAGCACAGTTGAGTTTCCTGTGCTCTCACTGAGCAAGTTCAAGGATAGCTGGAAGTGTTGTGTTACAACAATTTTTCCTGCAATGAGCACTTTCATGAAGTTTTCCTTGGTGAGTAGCTGTTCATAAAAAAATTGTATTAATTTCTCTGTTTTACCTTATCTGCCATACAACACACAGCAGTTTAGTCTTTCGATTACTTTTGTTGCTGATAATGCCACAACTGTGGATATCATTTGGAGTAGTGCTTCAAAATGGTCTTGCCAGGCATTTTCTGCACACATTAATTGGAACTGTTCCATGTCACCTTGCCTTTCCACAGCTGCTCTCATCATGCACCTTTCTTTTCCAGACCTGCTAATGTGGCTGTAATGCAATTTACATGGATGCTTTCCAGGTCCTCATCAGTAGAGAATCTATTTTGCATTAAGTAGTCTTCAGCTATAACAGCAATGCTACCAATGTGAAAGTCCATCGAAGTTTGAGTTTAATAATCTTTCTGAAAGCTGAGCACTGCCATGATTTTACCAGTGCTTCAGTTATTGGAAAACAAACAAACAGTTTCCCAAAGTCAATTCTGCTGCTTTTATCTTTCCTCAGTACTTAATGTACCTTTGCTTCTATCTGGATTACTTGATTTGGCCATTCACTCAGCAGGGACACTTTGAACTATACGTACAAGACAACTAATGGTGTGTACCTTACCCTTATTGATACTCTCTTCTCCCCTGGTTTCTGATTCTTTATACTCAAATTCTTCTTTCTTCCTGAGTGTTCCTTCTCTTTATCTCTGCCTCTTCTAATCACTTATAAGCAGGTGCTTTCCAAAGATCTGCCTCTGGCATGCTTCTACCTCTATGATTTCATTATAATTTCAGGATTTTTTATACTACGTTTACATAAAACTCAAAGTTCATTTTCTAGCCCTGATGTATCTATGGAGGGCCCCCCTTTTGTTAAATTAACTTAAGAATGGTTTGTATACAATAAGATGTACCCATTACATCTTATTGTTATTGTTACATCTGTGCATTGTAATAATCACTCCAAAAATTTGCCTTTCATTCCTTTCCATCAATTCCTGCACTGATTCCAAGCAAAAGTTGATCTGCTTTCTGTCACTATAAATTACTTTTGACTCTTCTAGCATTTCATGAAAATAGAATTATGCATGTGTTATCTTTTGAGTCCACATATCTTTGAAATTCGTTCATGTTTTTATAGGCAACAGTAGTCCATTGCTTTTTATTGCTAAATAATATTTTATTGTATGGATATTCACAAATTGCTTATCTGTTAGATATTTAAGTTGTCAGTTTGCAGCTTTTAAGGATAAAAATGCTACTAATATTTTTGTGCAAGTCTTTGAGTGGATATATGTTTATGTTTTCTTTTCTCTAGGAACGTACCTAAGTGTGGAATTGCTAGGTGGTATGATATTTTATTTACTTTATATTTAAAAACAGTCACTGTTTTTCTAAAGTAGCCATATTATTTACAGCCCAAGAGCAATATATGAGACTCCTAATTGTTCTATGTCCCTACCAAGTTAAAGCTATAAACTTTCTAGAAGAAAACAGTAAATAACTTCATGACCTTGATGTAGGCAAAGGTTTTTTTAAATGTACAGCAAAAGCATTAACTATATAAAGTTGACAAATTATATTTTTTCCAAAAGTAAATATTTATGCTTTCAAAATGCAACATTAAGAAAATAAAAATGCAAATCACAGACTGGGAGAGAACGTATACAATACATATATTTGACAAACAAGTTGTTTCCAGAATGAATGAATGAATGAATGAATGAATGAATGAATATATATATATATCTCACTTCCTACAAACAAATACAAAATATAAAATATATATCACTTCCCACAAACAAATACAAAAGTGAGCCAAAGATTTGAACAGAGTCTTAATAAAAGAACCTAAAAATATTCATGGGACTGATAAGTTCATGTAAAGATATTCAAACTTTTTGGTCATTAGGAAATACAATTTAAAACTACACTGAATTCTATTTTAAAGTTATCTTTAATATCTGTTCACCTATATATGCCATTCATGATCGAAATTCCATATATGCAAAACTAAACTCACCTTTGTGTACACGCACACACACACACACTCTCTCTCTCTCTCTCTCTCTCTCTTTCTCTCTCTCTCTCTCTTTCTCTCTTTCTCTCTCTCTCTCTCTCTCTCTCTCTCTCTCTCTCTCTCTCTCTCTCTCTCTCACTCTTCAACCCTGAAGCTCAAAACTCTAGCATCATCTTTGATTCTTCTCAATTTTTTGCCCCCACTGTCCAACTAGTTAACAAGTACTATCACCTCATTCTTAGTTGTCTTTCTCCTCTCCATTCCCAATGCCACTGCTCTGCGCGGGTCCTCATCTATGTAATTATTAGAGCCTAAGAGATCTTTCCACAACCATTTTCCACTATTGGCTAATCCATTGTACATAAAACTTTCATGTGATTCTTCCTGGAGCCCAGCTCTGAACATGCAAATTCCTTGCTCAGAAACCTTCAGCACTTCCCCCTTAGCTGACTTTTAAACTTCCTTGTAATGCAAGACCTTCTGTAGTCTAGCCCCAATCTACTTATCTTTCACTTTCTGTGAAACGAACTTTTTATTGACTGTACCAGAAACATCTCTTCACTTCCCGCTTTTATATCTTAATGCACTGTATCTGCAATGCCATTCTCTGCATATCCAAGTCTCCCATCCTAAAAGATAAAGGGCTCAATTCAAATGCTAGCTCTTCTATAATCCTCCTCCTGAACATCCACATTACTCTTTTAATACACTTATTATCTTCTACTATGTAATAGTATTACGCTAGTCTTAGTTTCCTTACTAGATTTTAAAGTTTTAGAAAATAGCCTCAGAGTTTGGCCGATTCTTTCATATTCTAGACATAGGCTATAGGCCCTCAAAGAGTGAGTAGTCAATAAATGTACATGGCATGGATGAATAGCTTAATGGTAGAATACAAAATAGAATAAATTATCATTCGCAATCTGATAGGAGAGATAAGATATGTGGAGAAACAATATAAGATGGTGATGCCTGCTGAAACTTAAATATATAGAGGAGTCATCAAAGATGAGACTGGAAACGTAATTTGGAATTAGGTTAGAGAGAGCCATCAACACCAGGCTAAGGAGTTTAGACTATTTGATAGTTAAAGAGGAGCTAGGAACAATTCAAAATATTTAACATGGAAGTAACATAATTATAGTTTTGTTTTAGAAATGTCAATTTGGCAGCAGTGTGTGGGTAGGCTCGATTGCAAGGGGAGAGCCAGGAGAGGGGGACAAATTATGAAAGAGGCTGTTGAAGGAACCCTAGAGATAATGAAAGCCTAAATTGTTCTGGAAAGGAAAGCACAGATGTGACAGAGTCTGTGAACATGCAGTTGACAGGCACTGCAATTGCATCTAAGGGTGTCTAGGAAAGGAAAAATGTACAATAATTTCAGAGACGCTGCATAATCATTTAAGGGTCTCGACTTATAAGGAATAAAGAATGCAAGAGAAAGTTCAGCAATTGGAAATTGAGGTTTGGGGATTGAGCACATAGAACTTTAGGCTGTGAAAGTGGATAGTTGTCATTAGTAAGAATGTATGGGGTAGGGGGCATCAGTGATAAGTTCCTAAAATATAAAACTATTGCATGAGTAGAGAAATTGATGAAAGGATAAATGAGCTGTCAGAGATTAGTAAGTAGAAGTGTAGAGTGTCACAGTAGCTAAGTAAAAAGTTTCTGAGAAACAGTAGCCAATTTGATTCAGAAAAGTTTATTGAATGTACTGCTTGAGGTGTGGGACAAACTAAACTGACTAAAGCATACAATCTGCCCTTAGCATGTTTCAGTCTAGTGAGGGAGAAGAAGCAGATATCATCATCACCATTACCAATGTTTTCTGAGCAACTCGGACTATATGTTAAATTATGATTTGACCAATTATTCCTCATAACAACCCTCTATTTATAAACATAACTTTATAGGGGAGTAAAGAGTCTCAAAGATATTAAGCAAAACATATTTTAGTACAGGGCATAATGAAATAAGTATCAAAGAGAGATACAAGTAAGCAAGGCACAAAGAAGGCAGAAATGAATTACAGAAGGAGTTAAGAGGTGTCCTCAAATTATGCTTTGAACAGAATGTTTTACATAACGAAAGAACTGATAGAAAGGCTTTTCATACTGAATAACAGGAGTTATTCAACATGAATTGTTGGTGCCATCACAGAGTTTAATGTTTAACAATTTGGTTGGTGTGATTGGACTATAGTATATATTTAATGATATGGTTGGAAGAAAAAGCATGTGACCCCATTTTTGAGAAAATTTGATGCTTTGCTAAACAGGTCATACTTCATTCTGCAGATCATTATAAGCCTTTATGAAATTTAAGGAATAGAGTGTGATCCAGTTTGTTTTGTTTTGTTTTGTTTTTTACCATGAGAAAAAATAATTAAAGATATAAACATCTAGGCATGGCAAAGGCTACAAATAGATGGTGGAAGATTATGTCTGAGAAGAGGCCAGTGGATTTAGAGCTCTTTATTGACCTTGGAAAGCCTTGTTTCATTAGAGAGCTGGAATCAGAAGCCAGCTTTCAGGGTGAGGTAAGGAGTTAAGAAGTGAGAAAGTGCAGTGAGAAAGTGAAAGCAGTGTGTGTTAACTGTTCTCTCCCATGAGAGTACAAACAGAATTAAAGCTCATGCACTTAGCAGGAGGAAGGAAAATTGGATAAGTGCTGAGGTAGTTACAGAATAAGATGAAAGGAAATTGGTTGTCGTTACCATAGACCAAGCTTACTCTTTCCTGACTACTCCCGAGTACCATCACATTTTCACACCCTTGGTGTCACAAACCACTCGTATTTTTACAACAAAGTTACTTGGGAACCCGGGACAAAGAGTGATGACAGTTCTTTGATAGCTTAAACATTAGATACTCTTTCAGATACATTCAAATACTAAATTCACTTTGATTATAAAGTGTTTCTCAGACCATGTACCAACATATTTGCACTATTTTCCCTGCTTTCTTGATCAATCTTCCTGTTCTTGAACATTCCATAGGTCTATGCTTATGGAACTTGCAAATTTAATTACGTTAGAGCTGTTCGTCTTATTCTTCTAGATTAGTCTAACTTCTTTGGGACCAGAGATGGACTTTCTCATATATATTGCTCCTATAGAGTAGACACTAAATAATTAATTTTGGAGACTATGATTTATTATTATAAATATATGCCAAAAATTTGTTTGTGGCGAGATATTAGTTATCTATGCCTGTGTAAAAGCTTACGACAAACTTAGTGGCTTAAAACAATACACATTTATTATCTCAGTTTACCTGAATCAAGAATTCAAGCACAGTTTAACTGTGCTCTCTGATCAGGGACTCATAAGACTACAATCAATGTGTCAACAGGACTATAGAAGAAGGACTCAGGATTCTCCAAGTTCCTTCAGATTTTTGGCTGAAATTTGGTTCCTTACAGTTGTCCGACTGAAACCCTCAATTCCTAGAAACACCCCTTTCATGGACAGTTTTCAACAACATGGCAGTTTGCTTCTTTGGGGCAAGCAGGAGAACTTCTCTCTTACCTCAGGAAGGGCCAGTTCCTTCTAGAAGGGCTTTCACCTGATTAAGTCACACATACCCAGAATAACCTCTCTTTTAACTCAAAATCAACTAATTTGGTACCTGAAGTACATTTTCAGATCACTTCATCTTTGCCATATAAAGAA
Source organism: Macroglossus sobrinus (assembly GCA_004027375.1). Classification (NCBI taxonomy): domain Eukaryota; kingdom Metazoa; phylum Chordata; class Mammalia; order Chiroptera; family Pteropodidae; genus Macroglossus; species Macroglossus sobrinus. Next base: position 796,029 of record PVKZ01000323.1, on the reverse strand, counting down.
ACTATCATGTCTCATGTTTTACTCATGATCAAGGACAGGAGATTTTATAGGATGTGTACACAAGGGGTGCTGAGGGTGGTAGGGGAACTCTTGGGAGTCGTCTTAGAATTCTATTACTACAGATAAGGAAAGAGAACGAGGATTTGTGAGAGAGAGCCAAAGAAGTCTACTTAAAAGACAGGAAAGATTTTTTCTTTAATATCAATTTTTACTATAAACATTTCCTTTTTTTTTTTTTTTTTTTTTTTACAAAATTAAGAGCATTTAAACTAGAAAGTATCACTCATTCTCATTTTGTTTTGTTCTCCTTTCTGGAGACATTTTATGATAACCACCAATATAATTTTCACAGGGTTAGCAGCAGCATAGTTTTAGTGGTGAGATGTTACAGTGAAGGATCTTTGGTGTCTGAGCAATGTTAAAGAGTATGAAAGCTAAAGCCATTTGCTATTGATAACTCTCAGTCTAACAAATCCTTCAAAGGTTATATTTTGATAATGCAACGGGTTTCAGGATGTCTGTGAAAACACCAGAGGTCCTTGGTTAGAGATACTGTATCTAACTTTTGCTTTAAGAAAAATAAAGTGGAGCTTCTGTTCCTAGTATGAACTCAGATATAGCAGCTGGAATTGTAAGATACTATGTATGTGCTCTATTCAGTGTGATTAGAAATTCTAAGTTTGACATATGTTTTAAAATGATTATGTGTTATGAGTTCCTGATATCTACTTTATAAGAAATACATATACGAAGAAAACTATTTTAAAAGGTGGGGTGCATGTATTAGTAACACCCTAGTAGCCATGTCTGTAACACGCTTTATATTTCTACAAGGAGTTTGGATTTTTTTTAACTATTAATTGGTAAGAAAATCCTGTGAGAAGAGATTCCAGAAAAAAAAAAGAATATTGTTTAATAAGGAATGTTTTCACACTGGCAACTTTTAAATATTTTTTCCAAAACATAAAAGTTCATGCTTTTAGAAAGCAGAATAACTAAATAGAAAATAAGTGCTATTGGTAGAAGAAAAAAATAATGTGTCTATGTTAATTATAAATATATGTTTTAAACGCAAAACTACATAGTAGGTGTTGTGGATTAAATTGTATTTTCCAAAAAAAAAAAAAGATATGTGGGTTGAATTTTATCTCAGAAAAAAAGATATGTTCAAGTCCTAACTCCTGGTACCTGTGAATGTGACCTTATTTGGAAAAAAAGAGGTCTTCAAAGATGTAATCAAGTTAAGATGTCATACTACAATAGGGTAGTTCTAAATCCAATATAATGGATGTCCTCATAAGAAGAGGAGACACAGAAAGAAACACAGGAGAACATCATGTGACAACACAAGCAGCGACTGGAGTGATTATCTACAAACCCAGAAACACCCAGAGGCTAAAAAAAAGTCATGAAACGGATCTTTTTCACAGCCCTCAGAGAGGGTATGGCCTAGCCAATATCTTGATTTTGAACTTCTAGCCTCCAAAACTGAGAGAATAAATATTTATTGTATTAAGCCACCCAATCTACATTAATTTGTCTCAGCAAATTATATATATAAATGAATATAGTGGGCAAGTTGCATAAGAATCACCTGAGTCTTTCTGAATAAATGTTTAGATCACTTTTCCATCTCTGCTCAAGTTCATTCCCAAACACCTCTCTTCAAGGAGAGAGTGTCACAAGAAGAAGGGAACGGAGAGGAAGCCAGAGATCGCATCTATTTCATCATCTTCCCTCAGGGTGTTCCAAAGTAAAAGGCAATCAGGCATCTTTGTATAACTATACAATAAATACAACCTCACTTCTTCCATTTAGCAGTACTTTTGATGTTCTCACCAGCTGTTAAAAGATATCAGAAGTTGCAAACCAGCAATTTATATGGGACAACTTATGAGACAGAAATGGATTTTCTCATAAACTTTACAATATTGTTTTTAAACATTCTTAGTATAGAATATACTGCTGAGATATAAAGAGTATAATAAAAAGCAGCACAAGCATAATCAATGATTCACAACTCTTCCCTATGAGACATATGGGGAATGACTGCATGTGAGGAAAAGTAAGACTTTGTCCAGAGATACTTTTGCCCAGAGGGACCTCTCTCATGTGTGAGCTTATAGGAATGCTGCTTTTTGCATTATGGCTTAACTGTCATAATAGCCATCATTTACTGAGTGAGTGTGTATCTAGTAATCCACAGGCACTGTGCATTATCTCATTTATTCCTTACAACAACTTTATGATATAGATGTTAGTATTTTCCCCAGTTTGCAGATAAGGAATTGAAAGTTAGAGAGATTTAGCAACCAAGACCATTCAACTGCTAAGCAGCAGCAGAGGCTCAGACCTAAGACTGGTGATCCCAAATCTATCCAGGCTCTTAACCACTGCAAGATGCTCTCTCCTCCAAAACATTCATAGGTAGATTGTATGGCATCCCTATTTGTAATTTGCATATGAGGATGCAAAACCAAATGCCTAGGTCTTCCCACAGCTGATGTGATAAAATTTAATCTCAATGTGATGACATTTGGAGTTGGGCCTTTGGCAGGTGATTAGGTCACAAGGGTGGAGTACTCATGAATGAGATTAGTGCCTTTATAAAAGAGGTCCCAGAGAGCTCCATTAACCTTCTGCCATGTAAGGACACAGCAAAAACAGCTGTCTATGAGTCAAGGTGTGGGCTTTCACTAGACGTTAAATCTGCCCATGCTTTGATCTTGCCTCCAAAAATGTGAAAAATAAATTTCTGTTGTTTATAAGTAATTTCTTGTTATAGCAACCTTTAATAAGACAGGATATGTGCCACTTTTCTCCTAAAATTATCTCCAAAATTTTAAGAGAATAATTATTCCAGTTTTTTATTTTTCCATGACTTTTTTTTTCCTCTACAGCTTGTTAAAAAGAATTTCTTAAATTACTCAAGTAATTTAAGAAAAAATCACATGTTTTCTCACATTTTATTATCAAGCAAAACATCATGCAAAGGGCATTTTTTTCACCTTGATGCAACTTTGTGGTAAATGCTTGTTAGATCCTTCTTGTGTCTCTATTTACTTAAAATATTCTAAAACAAAATCAGTGCAGTAAGAATGAATTTGAGAATCTTACCTAGAAGCAAGGATTGCTAAAGTTGAAGATGTATTGCAGAAAATCTTATCCTGTTTTTCACTTCCCAAACTCAAAGATCATGAATCCTTGTTACTGGTGAGCAGGAGGTCTCTGAAGCTACACCCACCCCAGAATGGCATGAGTTGTTGTTTTTAATGATTTACTTTAAGTAAAATGTTAATTATCAAAAAACTACTCTCTCAGTGTTCTAAATATTCTTATTCCAGAAATAGTAAGCAAAGTTAACAGGGTTATCACGGTAACATTACAAATTCAGTTTGCCAGAAAAAGAAGTTGGGGAAGGGAAGAAAATGCAGAAGAGGGGAGGTAAAATTACACCTATTAAAGTTTAAGAATCTAGTAAAAGTTTGATGACAAAATTATAACACTCTATCATAAAGTAAAAGGAATTAATTATCCATTTTATCCAGTTTCACAATAGACTCCATACCACATTTTCAAATGTGTTAGAACAATCAACCAATTCATTTCGGTTCCATTCTGGGTACTTTTTAAAGTACTGCAGTAAAAGATTTTTATACTGGTAATTATCAGCATCCCTGTTCTTTTCCTTGTCTAAAACTGAAGTGCCTTTGTCAATATCTTCATTACTATCATTGGCTTGGCACATTCCTGCACCTTCATTATCTTTATAATCTGCTGAAATTTTTTTCTGTTTGGTAACCTTGATCCTTAAGAACCTTCCACATGATTTTCTTTACAGTTCTTTTGCATTTTTTTCTCACAAAAACTTTCATTGCCTATACACTTCTGTAGAAAATACCAACATTTGATTCTAAAACTGAAGGGATTCATACTATACTAACTTTCCTTCTAAGTTTTCACCCATTTCAATTTAGAACTTATTGAACTAGTGACACCGGGCTTCTCATTTTACTTTAGTTTTTTTTTTTTTTAATAAACAGATTCTTTAGTTTCTTAAGTGACAAAAAGGAAAGAGCACTTAAAAGTTATTCTAAAGTTGGTCTGATGAAGTAGGTGGCAGTCTTAGCAAGTGAATGCAATTCCTGGAAATTGCTTCCATTGAGTGGCAGCTATTGTAACTGCAATATCTAGTATGAGCAATGAGTTTTCTCATCAAAGTAATAATTCTGAAAGTGTTATTTGTGTAGAAGCCATGCTTTATAAAATATCACCTTGCTCGTTACTTGAAAACTCAAATATAAATAACATTTAACCTTGCTTTGACTTCTTAAGCAGAACAGTTTATTTTTGTGCAAAATTTTGTGAGAGGTGATGTTTATAGGGAGAAAAATAAAACTACAATGGCAGCACTATTCACAATAGCCAAGATATGGAAACAACCTAAATGCCCATCAACAGATGATTGGATAAAGAAGTTGTGGTTCATATATAGAAAGGACTATCACTCAGAAATAAAAAAAATTTTAAAGATGAAATCCTACAATTTGCAACAACATAGTTGGACCTAGAGGTTATTATGCTGATCAAAATAAATCCAAAAAAGATAAATACCATATGATTGCATTTACAAGTAGAATCTAAGGAACAGAAAAAAAAAAAAACAGAAAACAGACTCACAAATATAGAAGACAATCTGATGATTGCCAGAGAGGAGAGGATTAGGAGGCTGGGAGAAAGGGGTGAAGGGTTTTAGAAATACAAATTAGTAGTTGATAAATGGTCATGGGGATGAGGACATGGCATAGTATGCAGTCAGCATTAATTTAATGGCTCTGTGTAGAGCCAGAGAGTCGATAATCAGGGGTATCATTTCATAAACTATATAAATATCTAATAAATGTACTGTATTTATTGTAAAACTAACAATAAAAAATGCTAAATAAATAATAAAACTACAAAGAACTGTGGCCAAAAAAAGAAAGAATTCTGAAAATAATAATAATCTTTTTCAATTTAGTTGATTTTTTCAAAGACTAAGACAAGCTTTTCTGAAGAGCAATTCAGAGAAAAACCTCCAAATAGTCTCCAGTTTCCCTAAAACTGGTTTACAGAAATTATGCAAAAGACATAATAGAAGATACATGATGGAGACCAAGAGACATATTAAAGGTCAATTCCAAAAGATGAGGGTCCTCTTGAGGGCACTGTGTGCAATCGATATTTTAGGACATGATCATTTTGAGCATGAAGATTAAAAATGAAATGAGAATTGAAAATAATGACAACTTTAAGCCTAGGAAGAGCAGTGATAAAACTGGAGAGTTCAGAGCATTTTTTTCACAAAGGTAAATGGAGGGAAGTCTGAAAATAAGTGGATCCCAATCATGAATGGCCTGGAACCAATAGCGTGCTTTGAGCAGGGAATCAACTTACCAGAGATGGTGACAATTACTCTGGGCACGTAATACCAAATGAAATGGGAAAGGGAGAAGCTGAAGAAAGAGAATTAGTGAAAAGGTGATCTGAATATTCTGGACAAGAGGTAATAAGAATCTGACTTGGATAGTGAAAATAGAGATACAAAGAGGGAAATCTATATAAAAATATTGTTCCCTTTTCCTATCTGGTACTTATTATTGCCTCCATTCTTTTGTTTATATTGCCTGTCATTCCTCCATCAGCTCTATGTATGTGAATTCAGCACATCCTTTATGAGGACACCTTCATGAGGTCATTCCAATTCTTCATTCTCTGAATTTTCACATTTATTACCTTTGTCTCTAAGGCAATTATTATCAATTCTACCTTTTGTCATAGGTCATAGTCATTTATGTCCACCTCTTATCTCAACTACTGTGAGTTCCTAGAAGATTGAGATGATGCTTTAGTTCCTTTCTAATACCCTTTTCTAACCCTGTGGCTAGAACATAAGAGTTCAATATAAAGTTGAGGGTGTTGGGGGTGTTGCATGGATACAGTGACAGCATTAGCAATGTCCTCTAGCTGGGAAGTCAAGGAATAACAAACAGTAAGAGTTTCAAAGAAGGAGAGGTTTTATTTAATTAAAAATCTAAAATCTGTCTCTAATTCCAAGTGTCATTAGAGGTCAGGGAAAGAGAAGATAATTGAATTTAATGATTATTTTATTACTTGTGACCTAGTATATGGTTTTTATAGAGAAGATATTAAGACTTTACAGAGGGTGTTTCAAAGTTGAGGACAATCAGGCATTTTTGTACAGCTGTAGGACAAATATATTCTTATTTCTTCTATGTATTGGTACTTGTGGTGTTCTCACCAGCACACAGCTGTTAAAAAATAACAGAAATTGCAAACCAGCAACTTATCAGGTACAACTTATGAGATAAAATGGCTTTTCTCATAGTTAGACTTAACAATATTGTTTTTAAACATTCTTGGCATAGAACATACTACTGCTGGGATATGAAGAGTATGATGAAAAGCAGTACAGGCAAAATCAATAATTCACAACTCTTTTCTATGAGATAAAATTTATGAGGCATTATTAAGGACGTTATGGTTATCAACATCTCACTAGCAATTGGAAAAAATAAAAATATATAACTCTTCACATGTGGTAGATTATTCTGCAACCATGTACACATCAGCTTTTGATCATTCAACATTTAATGAGTACTTTTGGTGTGCTAAATGATCTTCTAGAATACACAGAAATGGCAGTTGAGGAGAGTTACAATAGATGCTTATGGCACATAGACATAAATATCCAAAAGGCTCAATTATACAAGAAAAAAATTACATATTCAGAGAGTTGAAGAGCACTTTCAGAGCAGGAAATCAAAGATACGCAGGAAACTATATACTACAGAATAAACTAATTTTATTTTTTGTGTATATTTTAACTATTTTTCACCTCTTAGCATCTTACCTGGAGCTCTACAGCTTTTCCAAGCATAGAGGTGTTGAAGAGCAGCCACTATGAAACTTATTCCCTCTCTCCTCATGTTTTCTGCAAAGTCATCCATTCAAACAGTTGTAAGCATGAATAGTGAGACAAAGCCATCTAGAGAAGAGAGATCCTGGGGGACATAAACAACTATATAATGAGAGACTTGTTCAAATAGCTGGAGAAAAATCAAAGGTAAATTTTTTAGGCAAATGGCTAGTAAAACATTGAGAAAAGGTAAATGGTGAACCTCCAGGAAGGCAGTAGAAACTAGCATCTGATAATTTGGAGATAGTTAGGCAGGTAATGTGGCTAATAGCAGGAAGCAAACCACAGAGGTGATCTCACTCCTTTAGATGAATCAACAAGAGACTATTAGGTTCCCAGCCCAGGAAAAACTGGGGCTTAAGACTTTCCATTCCAAGAGCAGTTTAGAAAAATAAAGTTTCATAATAGAAATTAGACTAAAATGTTAAAGGTTAAGGTTTTGAAATCAGACACTGGAAATAGATTTCCAACTCATATTAACAGTAATAGAAAGCTAGAACTGCTTAAAGCCCCTAGAAAAGAAACTGAGTCTCAGACTTCTAAGAGTAATAATAATTATCATTAATTTAATAATTATTAAGTGCTTTACCTGAATTATTTTATTTAATTTTTATATAATTCTATAAGATGGGTATTATTATTATTTCCATTTTAGAAAGACTAACTGGTCCAAAGTTATACAGCTAGTATGAAGCCTTGAGGATACAAAATCCACAAGTGTATGACAAAATGATACCACTATATTGGTAAAAGGAGGATTCAGAACAAGGGCTGAACTTGTTATAACAACACTCCTTTTAAAGTCCTTCTAGGAAAAAGGCCACTGCTGAGTATGTCTGCCTTCCAAGGTAAGTTACCTCACAGTATAATAGAGTTCTTAGCTCCTGTTCTCACAATACCTTTATTAGTCAAAAAAGTTTTGGTATATAAATATATTTCTGCTACTCCCATCAAAGATTTCTCTGGAATACTCAGGGTGAAGTACTCTCAGATATATATATATATCAACTGTTTTGAGTCATTTAAAATATTTTAAGTTTGAGAGTAATTCTCATATACAACTATATATCTCTAGAGATATTTTTATTGCTGCAGTATAGTCTTTAATAAAATATTTATGAATGAAATGCTCAAGTCAGTGGCCTAAGGTAATATAATTTTGGTCATTTAATTATAATCCAGGGCTAGAAAAGTCTTCACACAGTAAAATGGCCAATATATTCATCAGTATTCTTTTTGTGAAATCCAAATCCAACTTATACATATAAGTGAATTTTTTAGTCCTTGGAACTAACAAATACTTACCTATCTTCCCTGGCTTCCACATATCTGTGTCCTAGAGCTCAAATTATATCATCAGAATTCAAGGGGTGGGGTGATTTTTGCATTTTTGTACTGTTTTTTCTCATTTCAACCTTCAGCTTAGGTTTTTTCTATTTTGACTTCTTTCTTGGGCAGGGGTTCTCCATGTGATGGCTGCCTGTGAATAGCATGCAACAAGACAGCAAGCTCAGCATAATGTGGTTTCACTCACTCAACAAATGTATGTTAAGTGCCTATTATGTGCAGCATTGCTCTAAATGTAGAGATATACCAGTGAAGAAGATAGGAAAACCTCTGCCCTTCTGTTGCCTTTTCTACATTAGCATTTGCCACAATAGTCTCGAGTCCAACTATTAGTTCACTGACTTAAATCATGTGCCCAGTCATGGACCAATCATTATGCCCTGGGGAGAATGACTTGTTTTCATTCACCAGACCTGAGACTTGTACCCATGCTTAAAGAAGGAAAGAGAATATTAATAACACTCAAATCACCTTCAAAACGAGGAAGCTGTTTTTCAAAGAGAAATTAGAGTGTTTTTACCAAACAATAGATGTGAACCTAAGGGAAATTTTTTTCAATTAAAACTCCAAAATCCAAATTCAGGGAGTTTAGATGAGGAAATCTCTCTGGAAAGCAAATAGAACTTGCTCAAATAAAAGTGAAAATGAGAGTTTAAAAAATTCAGAATAACCAAGTCTAGTTTTTCTTTCATTTAGTCAATAAGCACCAGTAGCCAAATAGTCTTCCAATAAAAAGTTGAATATAGTCATACTTCTATGAATAATAGCTATCTGCAACCATTGTCTAAATATGTTTTATCTATGTATAGAATTTAAACATCCACCAAGTGACTAGCTCTAGGGCAATAGGTATTTCCTTCTTTCCATGGATGGTGAAAGGTATGCTCAATATTGCCTCACTCCAGGTGAGTAGAGCTCAAGCTATTAGTGATTAAGGCCTCAGGCTTAGTAATTTATAAAATTTACTTTGCTGCTCTGTGTCATGGAAGAAAAATTGCCCCTCTATGCATTAGGAAAATTAATTTAAAATTTGTCTGATATGCTGATCCCAGTTTATTGGACAGTAATTGATATTTTCTAAAAATTTTTTATCTTATTTTTTCTAATAACAGTGTTATAGTAGTTGCACATGTATATTTTTTCTTTAGATAAAGAGACAGACAATAGAAAATAGGTAGTGGTGGTGGTGGCAGGGTGTGTGGGGGGGGCTGTTATGTATTCAAAAAGCAAAATTTTTAGAGATTAATGCAGATTCTGCAGCTAAACTGCCTAAATTAACATTGTGAGTCTGATATTAACCTACTAAATGATCTTGAGCAAGAAACTTCTCTGAGACACAGTTTATCATTAGAGAATGAGAATAATAGCGTCACATTGTAAGATTTTGTGCATATGAACTACATTAACATATCAAAACTTAGAACAATGGCTGATATACACTTAACATTCAATAATTTTAATCATCGTCATTATACCCTAGATGCCTTCTGCTTCATGTAACAGGATGCTCATCTTAAGCTAGTATGATCATCATTAATATTGCTTAACCAGCATTTCTGACCATTTCTCCTTAGGGGCACATGGTGTAATTGCACTGTCTTACCCTCTTGCAGATGTTGCTGCATGACCAGTTCTGGGAGGTTAGTTGTGAGTAGAAGTGGTATGTGTCACTTTTGGGCTATAGCGTTTGCTTGCAGATGAGAGACTATCCAGAACACTATTTTATTCTGGAACCAAAACCAGCAATTTTGGAGATATGCCTCCTCCATCAACCCAGATCCTTGAGTGACTACAATAAGCAGAAGTCCTGTGGACTCACAAAGACCTCTAGCATGAATGAAAATAAGCCTTGGTTGTTTTAAGTTTCTGAGACTGAATTGTTTGTTATTGCTGTGTAATCTAACTTATCCTGCTACAGGCAATTTACACAATAAAGCATTTAATTGTCTTGGATAAAATTAAATCTTGACAAAGGCAAGTTTACAGTTCCAAACCAGTTAAGTAAGCTTCCATTGGCCTTCTCGGCAGTAGTGGTAGTTTTGGCCTTCCTAAACATCAAATACATAACAATTCGATCAAGTAGTGGGATGATGGGAAGAAACAGCAAAAGGGATCTTTCTTCTCAGTGCTCTTTTATCAGGAGAAAAATATAGAGATATATATTTCCCAGTAGTTTCCGGCAGATTTCCTTTATATAGTATTGGCAGTCCCGACTTGTATGCCTAACCCTTGACCAATCAGTGACAAAAAGAAAGGAATTACAAAATGGACTTAATTCTATCATCACTCTCATCCTGTAGATCTGGGGAAGGTTCTCCTATTTTTGAGTATACTAATCCCAGTACAATACCTTAACAAAATTAGTGTTTTCTTAGCAACAAGTAAGAACTAAGAGTATCTTTCACAAAAGAGTAATAGCCTTCTACAACACTCTTATAGAACTGAGGACCTTTTAAAAATGAAATTATCATGTAATTATAGGATATGCAGTTGTTGGAAGAAAGGATTTTTGTCTACTGAGAAAACACTGAGGTATATAGGTAAATCTCTCTGCATATGACAGTGGATAATGTGACTTTCTAAATAGATTTGATCACTGACGTTAGACAGACACCTAATAATTTAGTGTATACTTAAGTATGTTAACAGGAAGAATGTGTTATGTGAATTAATTGCCTAGATTATAATTATTCCAACTTTAAGAAGTTCTTGTATTAAAATACCTGCCTAGAATACAAAATGAATAGTGGCTTACTTTATTCTAAAGTGGGAGATGTGGGAAGAGTTTACCAGAGGTTGATAACTACTCTGCAACCCCCTTATAGCTTTGAAAAATGACACAATCTGTAGTTCAAAAGAATGGATTTCAGTTAAAAGCTAAAAGCAGATGACTGCTGTGTCTTTCCATAACATGCAGAATGGAAAGAAACAGTAAAACAAATTCGACCTTGTGGTGCATATTTTCCTTACTAATATTTGCAATTCCAACAAATTCCAATAGCACAGGCATATTTAATTGCCTCTGAAGACTAGAATGCAAACCACTCAGTGTTGAGACTAGGAGTGCAAAAAGGATTCTCAGGCTTTGTTAGCCTGAGGAATCCCATAGCTAAAGATTGATTTTAAATTATCTGGGGAATTGTGATGGTTGTTTTTAAATTCTTTGCCACTGTACTTGCTTTGAGATGGTGTTTAAATTATCAGACCATTACCCGCTCAAGCAGAAATGTCTTGCCAACAATTGTAATTTGAGTTATTTGTGCTAAAATTATGAGTTCTACTAAACATTTGATCAAGTCTAGTGACAGAAATTTTCTCTTGCTATAGTTCCAAGATATTTAAAAAGAACTGGTTAATAATCCCAAACCTATTTTGACCAAGAGTTCTACATTCATATCAACAGAAGATATGTTTTTTAAAGTTTACTAATAGTAGAAATCCTTCTAAAAATGTAATGCCTGATGCAGAAAAAAAAATGACGCCCACCCAAATTTTTTAATCCATGTTTCTTGTTTATTCTACACTTGCATTTTATCTCAGAGTAACAATATTATAAAACTTATTTGGACAATATGAGGATACTGTATTTTTCTCTGTGTATATTCATGAATCACCTTTAAATTAACATTAAGAAGTTTCATATCAAAGCTTTCTAATATAAACTTGAGTACCCTTTTCATCAGAGACCATTTTACCAACAAAAATAGCTTCTAGCAACTTGTTGAGAGTCTCTGTGTGGCCATGGCCAAGATAAATGACCTTGAAGATTTAAAGCAACAAAGACAATTTTGTTGAACTTCACCTTAGCATATTATTTAGTAGCATGTATTAAAATTCAATTTTATCTGAAACTGAAGAAAATATGTTAGAAGTTACAATAGGATAAGTCACTTTCAACTGTGTAGACAAAGGTATATTAAGATATGAAAAAATATAGTCAATCCCTATTTTGCTAAAACTGTAGATCGGTAATTTTGATAGCTGGAAGCTTGATTTTGATGATTAGCAGTCATGTATTGAGATCAAATTATGTGTTTGTCTCATGGCTAATACTAACTGAATCTATTTACCATAGTGCCAGTGGTTACCGTAATAAGGTCACATTTTGTTGCAGAATGAACAGAAACTATCCTCATCATCCCACTGGAATATAATTAAGTGAGCCAAGTGAAAAAGAAAAGCATCTCACTATTAACCTCAAATACTCTTAGAAATGGATGTTTGCATCTATGTCCCTTCTGACATAGAACTGGGTTATGTGTGTCCTTGGAAGTGAAAAATCCCTTGCTGTACATAGTGAGTAAAGAGTAGGAAGAAAACTAACTCAAATGTTTTAAAATGTATCACAATGGCATCTCAATCTTTTCTTCTGATGCTTAGAATTTATATCCATAAGAGCAAGACTACTAAAAGGAGAAAAAGATCAACTTTTTAGATCAGGAAGTAAATTAAGCAGTTAATGTAAAAAGAGATTTTTTTTTTTTTTTTGCTCTGAAAAGAAGTCATCTCATTCTCAGAAGACTACCAACTTAAAGTACAGCTTTAGTTTACATATCCCTATGGACTGCACATTAAGACCACTAAAGTATAATGATTCTGATTTATTTGGTTTCGAAATGATTGTAACAGTATTAGAAGGCAGGGTTTTATGTCCGTTTTCTCTTATATTTCTGACTTAGCATCCTGTACGACTTTCAAACAGTACAAATGAAATGAGAATATCAACTAGATAAGGCATGGAGGAGGGAGGCCTCTTAAACAGCTTCACTTTCATAAACTGCGATAGTACTTCTGAGGACAGGTATGATTGTTGACTACATAGAATACACATAGCACGGCTTTCTGGGCATGTGGGATGTCTGTGTAACTTGAGAGTCAACTCATATATGGTATATTTACTATTCTGCTGTGGTTCTGAAGTTAAGCTATTTTGATGTTAACACATGAAAGTTCAAAGGGCTGTTAAGATTTTGCTGTGATATGTGCTCTGGTTCTCTTAGGAATAAAGAGTTAAGTTTAAAAAGGCCTTAAGAAGGCAGCTATATCATAAAGAAATGTGCAGGAGTAAAAAAACACTTGATTTCATGTAGTGATTAGCCCTTGAAAAGAAACAGGGAATGCAATTATATGTGGCCTCAGCAGTACCCATAATCTTTTAGTTCTTCAGTTTGGTGTGGGAAAAATGGAAATCTAACTTTTTTTAATTTAAATTTTAATAATGTTAGAAAGAATTAAAGAAGTCCATGTAGTGACATTAGAAAATTCATAATGAAAAAAAGCTGAATGCAAAATTGTATATGGCATAAAGTCAACCCTAAATATCTACACAGAGTTGAGGACAAGAAGTGAAAATGGAAAGAGGTGTTATATGGTAGAATTATTAGGCATTTAGGCAGAAATTGACAAGAGAGGTGAGTTGAAGTTTGATAATCAAGAAAGGGAAAATGCAACCTGAGAAAAATTGAAGCTTCTTTCACATAAAACTAAGGAAATATTTGATATAAATAAATTTAAATATTCAGCATATAACCAATTTAAACCTCGGCTTTTTCTTCTTCCTCTTCTCTCTGTGCTCACCAAGTCATTTGACATTCTTCCAATTAAAGAGAAACTTGTTTGTCTGATTAGCTAGAGTTAATATTCATAGTCCTACAAGAAAATATAATTCAGAGCTCTAAATTCAAAGCAAAGTAAAGGTACATTTACAATTTTTAAATATTACAATCACTGCATTAAATTGAATTTCCTATTTATTGTATATTCTGAATTTGATATAGTCTAATACCTGTAGGCTTTCAGATTAAATTAGGCATGTCAAATAAAACAGCGATTAAAGAAAAGAAAAATATCTCACTCTGTCATAACTGTGACATTAAAATAACAAAGCTTATTCTAAAAGGATTTGATTAGAGACATATGAAGTGAAGGGAAAATGCATCTCAGAAAGATTTAGAAATATTTATTTTTCCTATAGGCAGTCACAGTCAGAAAGCAAAACTTGTTGAGTCTAATTTGCAAGATTGAATTTCACTGATTCTTATTTCCCATGGCCTTGAATAAATTCAAATGCAGCACTGTTTTGATAAAATTCAGAGTAGAACCTCTAGTTTTTCTACTATTGTTCTATTGGATTTACTATTTGCGGGGGCCGGGGGAGGATCAATTTCAGTCAAATTCTCTTGGTTGCTTTGAAATTGGAAAATATTCTAAAAGAATATCTTGTCATGATTGGTTGAAATAAATAAACAGTGGAAAAGCCTATTTTATTGAACTTCAAAGAAAAAAATGTAAAGACTTTGTTGTTCTCTGGACCTTAATAATACAGCCAAAACAGAAATCTTCTGAGAAGAAATTTTTATCAGTAGCTTACTTCACATACATGCACACCAAAATGCATTCAGAAGCTGATGCATGAGGTGCTTCCTTAGAGAACCACAAACACTATAAATGCTTCATTTTGATGTAATGCTACCTTAACAAGAAATTCAGATTTATGGAATCAAAATGACTATAAGTATTTTAAAAAGAACTTAATACTCCAAAAGTGATAGCATTTCCTCAAGCTTTATTAACGCTGAACCAATTAAGAGGAGCCATAAGATAAAATTCTGCTGTGTTCTGGTAATCCCATCTTTCCAAACTAAAACTGCCTCATTCCTAGGATGGTGCAAAGCAGTGAGGATCTCATCTCTCCCACCTTTGAACTATCTCATCTGCCTGAGATCCTTCTTGCAGCTTCTATATCTAATTTTTTTTTCTACTCCACACTTCTCATCCAATGATCAAATTGATTCAATAATTAAAATTAAGAATCCTCCAGTTTATATCTGAGTGTTGGATTGATTATTTTCCTAAGAGAAAATTTGCAATCTGTCTTTATCGATATGTTTAATTTTTTTTTCCCATTGACCTGACCATCAAACCATTCTGTTAAAGAAAAAGTGGGATTATTTTACTATCTCAGGATATCTGACCATATTATGAGATTAAAGGATAAAGACTCATCTGTAGATCATATAGTGATTCCCTTTACCTGGAGAAACTGCAGAATTAAACTATTGTGAACTGTAGAGCACAGCCCAGGGGTCAACTCACTGTTGGGACTCAAGCCATCTCAGGCAATTCTCAAGTCCAATTCCTCCCACACTTGTCATTGTTCTTTGGGATTGTAAATGCAACTGAATACTCACTAGTGTCATACTAAAATGCAGGTATCTCACACAGGAGTTAGTATACTTTACAGCCATAGGCTTAAAACCCAGTAAGACACTGTAAATCAAGGGTCCCTAATTCCCAAGGTTGTAGACCAGTACTGGTGTGTGTCTTGTTAGGAACCAGGACACACAGCAGAAGTGGCGGGCAAGCAAGCAAAGCTTCATTTGTATTTGCAGCAGCTCCCCAGCTGTAGCGTCATTGCCTCAGCTCCACCTCAGATCATCAGGCATTGCATTCTCATAGGACCGCCAGTCCCTGGTGCCTAAAAGGTTGGAGATTGCTGCTTTAAGTAATGGCCAGGCACAAAAATTAAAACAGCTTGCTAACTTTCCTTGCCTATAAGACAATGTTTTAAGCCAGACTGCTATTTTTATAATTCTTTCAGTATGTATCAATACTTAAAATTAAGAGGTATCTACTTCTCTGTCCCCAGTATTTTCATCTCTTCTACTACATTCTGTTTATTTCCTCCCACTCTTTCTTCTCAAAAATAGAGAATAGGTTCTTAATTCTCTCATAAAACTAGTAGATCTCATTGTCTAAGACTTAAATGTATGTTCTTTACTTTCAGCCGGATTAACTCCAAATTGTCCATATTCCTTCCTTCCAAATTGTAGAAATTACATTGGACCAATTTTCTCTTTCTTTAATTTCTAAGAGAGACAAATAAAACCAGGTCTTTGGAGAAAACCCAGCAGGTTTCATATTGTTTCACTGTTTGAGTTTAATCACTTTAAATATGTTACCAAGAAATATATTTAGCATAAAAAATATTAAATTTTAGAAGAGAATTTAGGTATATTTCATGTTACTTAAAATGAAATAGAACTAGCATTCATTAAACCCCATCTATGTGCCAGGTGTTCAAATGTATCAGCTCACATAATTCTCACAATGATTATTATGGTACTTTTATTCCCACTTTCCACATAAGGAGATAAAACTCAAAGAAGAAAAAGACTCACTGAGTTATAAAATCAGGATTCTTTGACTACAAACCTCTAGTATATTCTAGTATACTATAAGTTGAAGTAGTAACCTTGTAACTGATTTTCTATTATTTTACTGTTTTCATTATTAAGTTTCACATTTTTTTATAATTCACATGTAAACATTTATTTTGACTAAAAATCTAATTATATTGTCATCATGACAAAATACTTGGTCTATAAGGCCAATTAATCTACTCTGATCTAGAAAAGCAAAACATTTGTGTATTGCTTGTAAGCAACAAAATAATTATGGTTTAGTCATTTTAGAAACTCATTTCCATGCTATAACGATTCTGATCATTGTGCTAACAAGACTTTTTCTCCTGATACTTTGCTTCTTAACAAGTAGCCTATTATAGCATAGTTGGACCTTTGCCTAAAAATTATTTTAAATCACTCAAAATGTATCCCAACTTTCTGAAGAAAAAGAAATTTTTCTTATCTAACTCCAACCTCATGACTTGTCTCTGATATTTTCCCAGCCGTAGATGTTAGCATCTGCTGATGTAAAATCTTTGGTTTTGACTGGTGGAAACTGGGGTGAGAACCAGATCCAAGATAGCTTTTTACATTAAATATTATATAATTATGCCACAATTCCAACTCCACAGATTGCTGGAACTTTATGAAAGTATGTACATCTTTAAGTTCATTTTAATCATTTTCACATTTGTGTTTTTGAGGTTGTACATAAGATTTCTCACTCATACAACCCTTAAAACAAGGCAACGGACACTCTCTCACAGTATAGGGACATGGAGGTGCCAACTGCTTTCTCTGCCACCTCCTGAGCACTGCTGAAGCTCCTCAACTCTTCTCCTGGAAATGTACTGAAACTCTCATACCATTTACCACCTACTCTCCCCTTTTCACAATTTAGATGGTTTCACAATCAGAACAAAATGCCAAAGAACAAAATAGCTTCAAATAGCTTCCCTCAACTTCATACTCTATTATCCCCTCTCGTGTCTCCCTCGCATATTACATTGGCATAAAGCAACCCACAGAGAAGTAGAGTAAATGGAAAAGAGAAAACCAAGGCACAAGGCAGCACTGTGCACTTAGGAAGGACCAAGAATGAAGTTTGAAACAGGATTCAAGGAGAGGTGACACAGGTTCATATAAACATGGGGTCAACTGAACTCTTTGCAATGTCCATAGAATGTACTCCTCTCTTTTCTTTCATTTGTCTCAAATGCATGATAAGACTTTAAAGAGCACCAATTACAGAAATGATTTAGTGTAATCAATCACCACTTAAAACTCAACGAGCTCTCCCTCTGAGGTCAGTAGTATGCCTTTTCAAGAGGAGACAGCACTCTCTATTCATTTCTTTGTTGTTTTTTCCTCGAAATCATTCTAATGATTTGTTTTATGTCAAATGCTCTGCTATTTTCTTTCTTCCTGTCCATTAATACTTAGCTTAAAGTAAACATCTTTTTCAGAGATAATAGTCTGATCCATAGTCAAAAAGATTTACCTACTTCAGTCTACTGAATTCTCCATTTTTTATTTCTTCATTTAAAAGCATTAAGATGAACTTCAAATATAAAATGTTCATTACTAGAAAAGCATTTGCTTAAATATGTTAAGTAATGTATCTACTATTGTTTTCCAAGGAATATTGAGGCCACCAGTATAAGAATTATATTTCTTCCAGCCATTAGCTGGACTTAGTGATATTACAATATTTGCATAGTGACCAGGTTCTTAACTTTGATGGTTACATATAAGTAAAATACTAAAGAAAAGCCCAAAAATCGCAGCTGTTCTTTCATTAAGTTTTATAGCTTTTAATTCTTAAAGAAAATTCTCTAGCTATTTCACTATTTTACTGAATCATATTAAAATGTAAATTTCATCTAGCATTACAATTCTAGTCAAAATCACACACACACACACACACACACACACACAAAACCTATATACTTTTAACCGTTTTTTCTTAAAAGTTATGAGCAGAGACAGCAAAAAACTGAATGTAACATATTAAATGGATATGCATTGGAATGATTTAAATAATAAAGGACCAAGAATTGTTATCCTAGGTAAGTTTAAATCCTATCATCATTACTTGATTTGAAACAAGAATTATTACAGATCAGATTAACAGAAAGAGTTTGAAGTACTGAACTTGAGATTAGGCCATAATTTTTCCCTAGGATCTTTGAACAGTCATATTCTTGGTACCTTAAATTTACCATGTATTAATGAAGATTATTATTACCTAAATGAAATTATAAACCCAACTACTTTATAAATTATTCAGTGGAAACATGCAGTATAAAGTTAAAGTTGGTTCTTAATTTTTAAAAAGTAATCATTCTAAATTAAATGTGTATGTAAATAACTAGTGAATAATAAATGCTAGATTCAAGTAGCTTTTTCATTCACTTGAAATACCTGGCCAACTTTGAAAGGAAAAAAGCAGCCTCCAAAGAACATTTTGTTGTTAATGCACATGCACTATAGAATCAAGAGCGTATTCAAGCAAAACCTATCATTTTGCCAGTAGAAAGAATGAAAGTCTTGCTACTAATGAGATTCTTTACTGCTGTGTTAAAACATTTTATCTCAGGTAGTGTTAGTTAGGCTAACTAATTATTGAAAATACAAAGTAGTGCACATTATATTTATTCCCATTAAAACAAATTTAATATTATTCTAATGCTGCTTACATTTTTTGAGTAACAATTTTTGGCCACTGTGATTCTAAAGGACTATTATTTATTCATTCTATTCTTTACCCACAAATAGCTTAAATACTACCGAGATGCTTTGCCTTTCAGTTTTTTGACAGCAATCTATTTTAAAATGTTACCCTGACTCTCTGATATATTGTTAAGGCAGAACATGTTGAGTGTATTGGGAGTTGTATTATATATACAAAATTGCATGCATTTCATCTTTTATCTACATAACTTCTAGAGTTCACTTTTTCAGCCAAGTTTTAAGCATTTTCAAGTTATGAAACAATATGAATTGCTGACAAATAATAACTGATATTTAAAACTCTCCTTCGTTGTTACCCACTATACTAAGTACTTTGCATACTACAAATTTACACATCACAAATCATTTACAGAGTTTATGTCATTATCTGCTCTCTCCACTAACTAGCTATGTTACAGATAGTTAAACTGGAATCCAGAAAGTTTAAATAATTTGATCAAATTTATTTAGGTGACAGAACTTGGAGTCAAGATTTATGATTTATCTTATATCTAATATTGCCCTGTTATGACTACTATTATCATTTTTGAGAAATAATTTTCATTGATATGGCATAAACAATTAAAAATTATTTTACTCAAAAGAAGCCTGATAGTAATATACAAATACATTCACAAAACTAAACTCTTCTTAACAGTAATATAAATAGCAACTATTTGCTCATTTTTTAGTGTGGACACAAAAAAATGCCAGACTATATAGAAAGGACTTGAAAATGGTACCGCCGAGGCCTAAGTCTGTTCCCAACTCTAATAGACATCTCATTACAGAAGTCACATTTCAGATCCTCAGTGTTTTAGCCTATAAAAGGAAGATTATGGTATCTACCTTTGCTACTCAACAATTTGGTTTTTAGGGTCAAATCAGAATGTAAAAGGGTCTCAAAGACAAAGAACTATCTAAAGGAGAAATTAAATTAGTGAATACAATAGTCCTCCTTATCAATGTTTTCTCTTTCTTCAGGTTCACTTACTTCACTTCGGGCTCAACTACAGCCCAAAAATTTTAAATGGAAAATTCCAGAAATAAACAATTTATAACACCTAAATTGTGCACTATTCTGAGTAACATGCCAACCCACTGTCCTACACAGATTATGAATCATCCTTTTGTTCAGTGTCCACCCTGTTAGTCACCATGGCATCACAGTGCTTGTATTCAAATAATCTTTATTTAATAATGACCCCAAAGCACAAGAGTACCAATGCTGGCAATCTGGGTTTGCCAAAGAGAAGCTGTAAAGTGCTTCTGTTAAGTGAAAAGGTGAAAGTTCTGGACTTAAAGTGAAAAAAAAGGTATGCTGAGATTGTTCAGATCTACAGTAAAAACTAATCTACCCAAGAAATTGTAAAGGAAAAAGAAATGCATGCCAGTTTTGCTCTAGCACCTTAAACTATAAAATTGTGGCCACAGTGCCTGATAAGTACTTAGTTAAGATGGAAAAAGTATTAAATTGGTGAGTGGAAGACATGAACAGAAAACACATTCCAGCTGAGAGCAATGTGTTGCACCAGAAAGCAGTAAGCCCATATAAAGACTTCAGCAAGGGATTCCCTGAAATGAATGACACTAAGCTATTTACTTCAAGTAAGGGATGGTTCCACAGATTCAGCAATAGGCATGGACTGAAAAATATAAAAATTACTGAAGAAAGAAAAATCACATTTACACAACTTTTATTATAAAATTCTTGTATAGTATTATAATAAATACTATATAAATAAATTATAATAGAACTTATAATTGTTCTATTATTTATTATTGTTATTCTCTTACTGTGCCAAATTTATAAGTTATGTATAGATAGTAAAAATCATAGTACATC
This sequence comes from Macroglossus sobrinus, assembly GCA_004027375.1. Taxonomy (NCBI): domain Eukaryota; kingdom Metazoa; phylum Chordata; class Mammalia; order Chiroptera; family Pteropodidae; genus Macroglossus; species Macroglossus sobrinus. The sequence goes on along the minus strand of PVKZ01000323.1, from coordinate 774,938 downwards.
TAGGGTTCAGTACTATTTATGGCTTCTGGCATCCCCTGGAGGTCTTGGAATGTATCCCCACTGAATAAGGGCAACTACTGTGCTGGATATAAAAATGGGAAAACCATATCAGCATTACTACTACAATTTTAAGAGAATCTTTCCAAAGGAATATACAACAAAAATTATTTAGGAAAAATAATTGACAAAAAAAATGAGCCTACAGCTTCTTTTGTAGTCTACAATTTTAAAAAAAATTCAGAGATTTTCTAAATTATCTGGAAAAGTTAATATATTTCTGAAGTACTATCAGGATTTGATCTGTAGTGTTAAAAAAAAAAGTATACCCTTTAGTTTAATAAGGTGTTCAAAGGAGCCATACCCTCACCATGTGTAAACAATATTTAAAGAAGTCTTTCTCTGCTTCTACTTATTATTTCAACTATTTTATAAGCACTTGTTTAAGATTTTCCATGTACCCAATCCAACTGATACTTCATAGAAGGCAAGGAAAGAAGATAACAGTATTCCTCTTTGGATAGCCTTTCCGTATTGAAGAGACAAATCACAAAGGTACTAGAAAACAAAGATCTTTATGATTATGCAAGTCAGGTGGCATAAATAAATGTGGATGAGAGACAAAGTAAAGGGGTCACATATGATAGTACTCAGGTATAGATTTAGAGTAAGTCCAATGGGAATCTTTTAAAGGAAGAAATGACTGAGTTTGGCAAAGAAAGAAACAAAGGAAATTCTACATTCTTAGTGGAGATCTGTGAGAAGCTATAAAAACAAGCAAGATTCATGCAGGGCCTTGAAGTTATATGTTCAGTTGCAGTGTTTAGAAGTACAAGCTCCAAACGAAAGAGAGATAGGAAAGGGGGAGGACAAATAAAGAAAAAATCACTATAAATGAGATTGACTGGCATAGGTAAGTCCTTTCAAAAGCAAGAACAGAAAATGAATCAAAGATAGTGGGAGTTATAGAATAAAGATGAAAGTTCAAATCCAAACCAAGAAACAAACCACCCCAAAAAAAAGGAAATGATGCTACAAATAGGGAACTGGACAAATAAAAATGCCATGGAGAGAAATACATTGAAATACACACACACACACACACACACACACACACACACACACACACACACACACACACACAGAAAATAACAGCTGGAGAGGAAAATTAATGGGACTATAGCCACAGGAATCCATTGGATAATCAAGAAAAAAAATGTCCTGTGAATAGCTAGACAAGCAAGGGGCTTTGTTTTCACTGCTGTCTACCTGTCACTTTGTATAGTAATGAAATTAATGAGCCTGACTCTTCCCTTTTATGACCGGAAGACTCAACATCCTGCTCTTCTTCACTCATGCATAGCAACCACACAGTTCTCCTGTCAGTACAATCATATCTCACCAAGGAATTACAGGGAATTCTAAAACATGTTGCCTGCTCCTAGACTAAACAGAAAGTACATGAAAAAAAATCTTTCAAAAAGCAAGTAAAAAGGCTAACTGACATTTTTGTTTGTTTATTTCTTATATCTGTTGGCCTGAAGTTGTAAAATAGCATAGGGAAGCAGAGATTATATCTGTCCCTTTAACTGATATTCTTTTATCAAAAGTAGATTTAATTATAGTAACATTAAATTGCTTAGCTAAGAAACAAGTTGATACTCCAATATTAAATTATCTAAGAGTCATTAACAGGTGCTATGTTTAATTCTTAGAATACATTTTTCCCCCTTGGGTATCTTTGATAGAAAACAGATAAAAGAAATTGCCAACCAAATTCAAAGTATCACAATAAAACCAAATGCTAATTGAATCAGAAACCAAGAGATGATTATTTTGAAGACTTCTAACACAAAAGTTAAACCTGACATATAACTCTTTTTTAGTTTTGAACTTAGAAATCAGAACTCAAGAGGGACATGTTACAAATTTCATAGGATAAATGGATTTCCTTTTAACCACGAAATTGTGTTTTCCACAGCATGATTGAAAACTGTTCCGAATTTCCAAAGGTTTCAGAACTGATTAGCCCGTGATTGCCTTCACCTCTACCAACTTACGTGGCATCCCTTTATGTTTACCAATGCACTCTTCCTGGAGCCTGCAGACAGCAAGCCCCTGGGCTGACTGGAGAGGCCTTATCTAAATCCTCTGGAAGTTGTGCGGGGGAGTGAGGGGGGGTCATCTCTGCCTGGAATCCCAACATCGTTTTCCATGTCAAATTTCAGACAGTCCAATATTGTGAAGATATGAATAATTTTGCCTTATTGCTGAAAGCAGACTATTATAGATATTTTATAAAATTAATTATTTGACTAATACCTGTGCAAATAAAATGGTCCTCAGTCAACTAACTTTTGTTATCAAGACTAATCATTGTATTTAGCAAGAAACATCAATAACCTTAAAATGTTATTCAGCAGGGGATGTGAATTTGTTCAGTAGCACAATATACACTGAAATCAGATCAATAAAATTTTTTTATGTATTAACAGTTTTGAAGAGTTTATAGGAAGGAGAAGCATATTTCTCATTTTATTAAATTTAAGGTTTTTTAAATAATTCTAAATAAGTGTTCATTTGACAAGTAGAATAAAATTGTTCTGACTATATAGTGGAATCAGAAGCTAGCAAGAGACCCCATTTAATTAGGCATTTTATATGCTTTTTGATGTTGTTCACAATTTGCTTCATTGTATTAATAAATCTGTCCAACTAGATTGTAAAATATTTAAATTATTTCAACCTTGTTCACTATTCTTCCAATGTGCTAAGCATTAATTTATTAAATACACTCAAGAGTAAGTGCATAGTGAGTGAATGAGCCTCCCTCCTACATTATTGTTAACACAATCCATCTGCCTTAAAGAGCCACAGGCAGCTGACTCAAGTCAATAGCTCAGATCATTTTTACAGCATACTTATACAGAAATATCTTCCAGTTTGCTTTTTGTCAGGGATACATATTGATAGCTAAACAGAACTATGTAGGAGGAAAATGTTAAATGTGTTCTTAAGAAGGTAATTTTGAAGGTTAGAGAAGGCTACATGTGTTTACTACAAGGAAATGTCTTTTCATTTAATATGATAAAAAAATCTGAAGTATTTTTTCTTAAGGCTGTGTTTTATTGAGAGCTTTGTTTTACAATGTAGTTATTAGATGATAAGTTTAATAAAGGAAGTCTAAAAACCAAAGGAAAGAAGGGAGGAACGGGGAAAGAATGAAAGGGAAGAACAGAAGGAGGAAAGGAGAGAGGAAAGGGGAGGAAGTCAAGAAGAAAAGGAAGAGAGAAAAAGAACTGGAGTCCCCAAAATGCTGTTTTCACTATGTTAACAAGCAAAGCTTCAAAGCTCACCTCAAGACTCACCTCCTTCACTAAGCCATCTTTAAACATTATGACCCTTTATTCTGCCCTTCGCCAGCCTGCTACTTAAAGAACCTACCTACCACACTAAGTCTGTGCTTAACTCTGTATTGCCTATCTCTAGGTTTTTTCCTGGGAGTTAATCTTCATAAGCTCCTAAAGAAAGGGACCCACCTTCTCTGTGCTTTGTGTTCCCACCACCTACAGCACAGTATAAGCACACAGCAGACTGCCAAGAACAAATAAAGGAAATGTTGAATAACCAAAGGAAGGAAAAAGTTTTCCCTAATTCATTAATCTTGGTGAATTTTACCCTGATGCTCGAGAAAGGAGTGTTTAAAGTCAAATGGTGTCCTAGACCTAGGGAAATGTGAATTTCACAGGGTACCACACACTTCCAATGTATGGAAACTTAACCACAGACACACTACACACACACTCACATATTTCCCATCAAGGGCCCATAGCTTGCCATAGTTTAAAAGGGGCATATAATTCAAAGAAGACTTAGAACTAACATGAGAAAAAGGTAAGTTTGTTTAATACTCAGGAGCCAGGAATGCATAGTCTGAAGCCATTTCAGTCTCGACTGAGAAATTCTTCATTCTGACCTTTGACTGATTGCTTTAATCTTAAACCATAATCTGTATGATTTTGTACATTATTTCAAATTTTTCCTTTAATGTTTTGTCTCCAGAGGTGGTTAATGAATATATTCATTCACATATCCAGAGCTTTTTTCCTATTTGCATTCTGTAATTTACAAAAAGTTTTAAAATGCAAGGCTTATTTTTAAACCCATTTTTGAAAATTGATTATTCTTATGTGATTTTTAACATTATAAATAGTCTAAAAGCAAAACTTTGAAATACAGATTTATTTTTCTATTGGATGACAGCAAAATTATTTTTATACTGTACCTGCATCTTGCATCAATATATGATAATCTAGACAGATGGACTATTTTGGGTAAAACTATAAGTTGGCAAAAAGCTTCAGTAAATATAAGAATAAAGAAAGAAGTAGATTATTCATAAAATGAAGTATAGACACATTAGTGAAGTGATAAGGCACTCATGACAAAATAGATATGTCAAAAGTAGAAAATGCTTATTTTTACTTTTGTTACATTATTGTAGAAAATTCAATAAATATTGCTGAATTTTTGTAGTGTCCACAGCAATGGTTTATTATCTGTGTCATCTTGAGGCTCTTGGCTGAAATATCTAGGACCAATGTAAATGAACAAGCTTATAGTCCTCAGGGAGGATAATACAGCTCACCTTGTGAAAGAGACATAGATGTAAAATTGTTTCATAATATGATAAATGGGAATGGAACTGATAGATAATACAGAGCTACCCTTGAAAATGAAATCAAGGCAGGAAATACAAAAACCAGTGCGTTTTACCCTAGATTAAACCTTGAACCCAGTGAGTGAGTCCACCAGAAGGCTGCAAGCCTAGAAGACTGCAATAGCTGACTGTGACTGCAATACTGAAATGAGGCAGGAAGAAATCAGAGCTAAAGAAACAGGATTGACAGTACACCTAACGAAAATACACTTGAGATGGAGGCAAACTCAGAGACTGGCCACTCTCCTTCTATTCTTCCTTAAGAACATGACTGTGTGGGTTTCTTTTGAGCCACCTAACATTTACTGAGCACTTTTAAGCTGAGAGTACTGAGTCAGGCATTTTGAGAATGGATGTCGGGGGATGCGGGGGGAAACTATTTAGAAGGGAGAGCTCAGAATCAGGAGAATGAGAACAGGTCTTCCCTTGGCCATAAGACACTTTATATAAATTTTAAAGAGCTCCTGTCCCCAACTGCCCATTCTGTAGGTGTGGGTGCAATGTGTGTCTGATGAGTAGACTTTGGATTTGAGAACATAACTTGACACACAGGGCTGTATTTGGTAATATAAAAATTTTCCCTTTTATAAATGTATACTCGCAAATATCCTTGTTCTTTGTGAAGCATTTATCTTTGATTTCACAATGCTTTATTAAAGAGACAGCTATTTGTAGTGTCTACATTTTTTTTAAAAGAAGTATGTCAGGGCCCCTTAAGTCAATAATTTTTAAGAATTTGCTTAGTGCCAAATATCCCTGGGAGAAAAAAAAAATGATGTTTTCCAATCTGAGAGTCACATTTTTATTGTAGAAAAAATATTTACTAGTTGATTTTATCAATAAATGTACCCCCAGAGCATCAAATTTGTACGCTAGAGTGTATTAAACCATTTTGATTCCATTTAAAAATATACCATGTTAGGTTCTGAGCACTGAGTTTGGAAAATATGAGAAATCAGCTTCTTTTAAAAAAGTAAATAAGACCCAGCTTTTAACATGTGGGAAGTAAATAGTAAGTTTCATGAGTACACAAAACATGCTTAGTACTGTATTCTAGCTCTGAGAAAAAGGCCAGGCACATAAATGTTCGAAAAATATGTTTGATTAAATTACTTTTTTTAACTGCTCAATTTATGTCTACTTCCCATGAAAGAACAGCCTCTCTTGATGAGAAGAGTTGTTTGTTTGGGTTTTTCCCCCAACAGAAGACCTAATAAGGCAAATTTGTTTTTCAGTGGTTCCAAATTATATTTATTATGTTTTCATTAAATCTCAGTGCTTTATGTCCTGAATAATCTATGAAGAGCTGACTTTTGAGTTAATATAAAGTAGATTTTGTTGGTAGGAAAGGGATATAATCCATTTTATACAGTTGTACAGATTTAGCTTTTTATTTTAAAATAATACATCTTTTTATACTAGCCTAACATAAGACACCCACTGTATTGTACCACATAGCCAATATTTTCCACTGGGTGGAAGAAGAAAATTTTTTAATTTTTTTAAAATTTTTATTTAAAAAATCTGTTCACACTGAGACCTGTATTGAGCTTTAAAAAAATAAATGTCATTTAAATGACCAAAAAGGAAGAAATATAGCATTTCAAGAAAGAAGGAATATATTGAGAAAAATATGGGAGTAGAATTGAGTGAACAATGAGTTTCTCTTATTAGACTGGAGGTGCGTGTAGGGGAGCAGTGAGAAAAAATAGACAAGTAGGGTAGGACTAATGACAGCATTCTGAAAACTGTGTAAAAAATAATTTAAAAGTGTGTATTGTTTTCTGATAACAATGAATGGGTAAAATGGAGAAAAAGAGATAACTGATGGGAAGAGAGAGTAGGTGGGAGGTGATGTCAGGTCTACACTTTACAAGTGGAAACAGATGTAAAACACACACACACATATGTGTGCACACGCACAAAAGATAGAAGCACAGGCAAAAATCATACATAGTTTGTGTGGGGAATGGGTTGAGAAGATGGATTCATAGGAAATATTCTATAGGCAGTGAGGAATACAGTTTCAGTATATAGAAGAGAGGACAGCATGGAGTAACTGACCTAAAATGTTAAGGCGTGAGAAAGGATATGCTCAACAATGAGTGAAGATGAGGATGAGCAAAGGACTAAGAATCTTGATTAATGACTTTATTTAAGACTTGGGAATGGGAGAGGAAAGATAAAAAATAGTCAAAGGCATAGAAGATGCTGGTAAGGGCAATACAAACAAAAGCAGAAGAAAATTTTAAGAAGAAATATACGAACAGAATTTCCTCAAACCATAGACAATGTTGTTTGGGTTTGGCCAAAGCAAACCATTGGTTATCTTTGAGAGAGTCTTGTACAGTATTATGAGAATGGTTTCAGAAGAGATAGGTAAAAGAGGTAGGTGAGAAAGAAAGCTCATAGGAAATAGAGAAATAGCCCACACTAATATTCCAACTGTATAATCATCCAAATGCAGTATATATTACAAATCTCTTGAGGTCTGCTTTGTATCTCTAGAGTTTCCTATTGTTGCTGTAATGAATTACTAAACATTTGCTGGCATAAAACTATGCAAATGTATTATTTTCTAGTTCTGGGAGTCAAGTTCAAATGAGTTTGACCAAGCTAAAGTCCAAAAGTGTCAGTGCAGCTGATTTCTTTTTATTTTCCCAACTTTGAGAAATAATTAACAAATATCGTGTGTAAATTTCAGGCATATGATTTAATATAGGTAGATATTATGAAATGATGACCACAATAAGGTTATTTAGCACATCCATCACCTCACATAATTACCTTTGTGTCTGTGTGTGTGTGCGTGTGTGTGTTGAGAACATTTAAGATCTACTCTTAGTAAATTTCAACTGTACAGTATTGTTAACTATAGTCACCATGCTATACATTAGATCCTCAGAACTTATTCATCTTATTGTTGAAAGTTCGTACCTTTGACCAACATCTCCCTTTTTTCCCCAGCCCCCCGGACCACGATAACTGCCTTTCTACTACATTTCTTGGTCCTTCCAGATAACTCAGTATAATCTCCTTATCTCAAGATTTTTTATCACATTGGCATATTCCTTTTTGCCATGCTTCAGGAAATAAAATATGGGTATTTATGAGATGTCTTTATCCTGTCTACCACAAAGTCTAAGTTACAATATCAGAAGCAGCTTCAAATTGACACTGACTTAATTCTTATGCATCAGCTTACCTTTGGTTAATTAATATGTGTGATTAATTCAAAAACTAGAAAATAAAAACATTTTAATGGACAGTTTCATACTAGTCTATTATTTTCTGCTGAAAGGTCTTTAAGTTAAATATTAAAATTATTGTTATAAAAATTCCATTTAATAATAGTTGGGTAACAAGCTGATAACTTCTGCTGGTAGCAATATTTTGATGAATCTCCTTTTCATTAAACTATATTTTATATTATAGAAATTACTCTGGGCAGCATCTTGTACTGTTATTTGCTTCACTTTTTTTATTATAAAATATTCTATTAAAGAGGCTTTAAAGCAAGATAAGGATTTTTTTGTATACATTTAAAATATTTATATTTTTAACTTAATAATGTAAAAACATATTTGAATTTCTCAAAGTATTCAACTTACAGTTTTTCTTCTATATGTAGTTTTTCCTGTATACAAAGGGATAATGAACAGAACTACTGTGAAGGTTAAATTAGGTTAATATATGTAAAACACTAGCACAGTTGAACTGGCTCATAACAAGTAGGTCTTCAACAAATTTTTCACCTAATCCAAAATATATTCCATGAGATTTGCTAACTAATATTGAAACATATTTCTGTAAATACTACAAATACATACTATTGTAGATGGTATTTCTTAACATACCAAATTTTAAATAATTGGTTGCTCTACATATGGGAATAAATTTTTTAACATGAGAATGCAATTCAAATAACTCCTTTTAATTAAAAAATGGAGATTTATAATTGACTCTTCAGTCAGATTTTGATATGGGTACACACAATGATAATATTAAGGTTTCTTTAATTCTATCTAAGGTTAATGAATTATGAGGAAATTTTTATTTTCATATATTCCATATAGCATATTCAAAGTTAAAACTTATATTCAGAAGATGGACTGAAAGCAAATCTAGAAGACAGAAGCACTTTAATAAACATCACAAAATAAGTTTTCAGTGGTTATAATTTACCCTCAAATGGCACTGGTTTCGATTTTTTTGTTGTAATCCTCTGTTCATATACCTTAACTCTTTTTGATTAAATAATGTCTCCGTGTTTTCACTGTCTGTTTTCTTTTTGTGAGGTTGTCAAATGATGTTAATCATATCCTGTGTAATTTAAGAGACTTTTATGTTGCTCTCTGAGAGACTATCACACAAGTCTAATTAGGAGAATAATTTACGAGGTTCAAAATGAATGGTCATTATTAATACTGTCTCTCCTGCAATGAATACATAGGCTCTCTCATTCCCATCTAGAGGGTTTTAACGAGATCAAAAGAGGCTAGAAGCTTTAAAATTAGTCATTATGGATGATATCATTGGTTACATAAGCTTACTTTAATTTACATTTTTAGAAAAAAATATGATTGTTTAGTGAGATTAGAGAACTATGAGAATATATGTCTTAGGAAATGGGCTTTTCCATAACTTTCACACAAATGTTTCTTTGGCTGAAAACACATTTTGGAAGTTGTGATTTTATATGTCCTTAAGTTAACAACTAGTAGTCAATCATAAGCTAGAATAATATGCATAGTAAATATTCTACACCATGAAGCTAGATACAGAGAGACAGCAAAGAAAGTGGGTTTCTCGATTTTGAAGAGAAGTTAATTTTTGTGTTATTACTTTATCAAAGGTCTTGTGTTCAGCAGTCATTGGTGCTAAGGATGTCTATGTAGCAAGAAGGTAGAACTTCAGTGCCCAATATCTTTTTTGATTACAACAGGCAAATCTAAATACTCCTTCTGATTAATCTCAATAGTTGAATAAGTGCTTTCCAGGCAAAGTGAAACCTTAAATGTTTCTACAAGAACTTAATTTTTATAAGCACATGTGTAGGGGGTGCCAAATAAGAAAATATATTAATTTTTAATAGACAACTTGTAATAAAAAATTATTTCAGTATGCCTATTTACATATCTTAATTTTAAACAGAGCCTGTGAATCTGAAACTTCTCCTCTTACCTAAAAATCATTTCTTCCTTCTCTCAATTCCACTAGCAAATCCACAGAACTCCTCTCAGTATATTCATCTCTATTTTTATATATTTATTGGTATGCATGTTTTATATTCTCACATACATTGTGTTTTCCTACCTATAATACTTTTTTTTTAATGCCTACAGCACCTGATATTCCTAAGTGGTCTCCCATCCAAGTACTAACCAGGCCTGACCCTGCTTAGTTTCCGAGATCAGACAAGATCGGGCACATTCAGGGTGGCATGGCCATAGACTCTACCTACATTACTTAAACACCTTGAATATAAAGAAATAGCTAACATTGAGTTCTTGCTATGTGCTGAATGCCATTCTAAACTTTTTAGTATATTAACTCCTTTCATCTTCAAAAGAGATTAAATGAATATCACTATTTTCTTTATAAGGAAAGAAATAGAAACTCAGAACAGTTAAGCAATCTGGCCAGAGTTACACAGCCTGTAAATGTCCAAGCCTGTATTCAACCTTGGTTTTTAAGCAACTGAACACATACATAACCACTGTCCTGCCTCTCAAGACCACGAGTGGGTAAATTTCCCCATAATTGACTTTCAGAGCAATAAACATCTCTTCCTGACCTTTACTATCATTATGATATTGTTTTTCTGTTCATTAATGTCTGCCCTCCCATCGTGCCCAGACATACTAGAATCCCTAGTATTTAACAAATGAGTAACAGCAGCTAATTTTTATTACACTTCACCCTGTGCAGGCACAGCATCTTATTTTAATCTTCAAAAAGGCTGTGATGTCTCAATTTACCTCTACTTTTAGAGATGAGAAAACTGAGGCAGAAAGAGGTTAGACAATTTGCTGCTCAAGGTCACACAGCTAGTAAATGGTAGAGCCAGGGTTTAAATTCACAAGTCAAATTCCAGAGTTATGCTATGAATGGAGGAAGGAATGGATTAATGAAAATCTAGGTTAGAGGGAGGCAGGGAAAGCAATAGGGAGGAAATGACATTTGGCATATCTGGAAGGGCAAAGTCAAAAAGATAGAAACAACACTATAGCAGAAAAAACATGGATAAAGCAATAAATAAGAATGAATGATTGATGATAGCCCATGAGTTAAAAGGTTTTGCATATGTGTTTTACTGCTAATGTTCTCTGCACATTTTTTTCTTTCAGTGCCACCATGGGCCTTAATTGCCATAGCCATCGTCGCAGTCCTTTTAGTCCTGACCTGCTGCTTTTGTATCTGTAAGAAATGTTTGTTCAAAAAGAAAAACAAGAAGAAGGGAAAGGAAAAGGGAGGGAAGAATGCCATTAACATGAAGGATGTAAAGGACTTAGGGAAGACCATGAAAGATCAGGTAATGTATTCTTTCCATATTTTTTTCTTAGATTTTACTAGAAACTAATAAATGGTTTATTATTTTATGCCAGATAAGCATAGAAATAAACAACTTCTGGGCACATCATTGTTATAGAGATGCTTTGAATCTTTTCAGTCACTACTCAATATTCTAAAGTGCAATGGAAACATTTGGTAAGGTTTTCCAGTCCTCTATGCATATTAACCAGAAAAGGGTATCCGTGACCATCAAGGCCATTGGAATGATGCCTAAACATTCTAATACATCTGTTTAGCCAATCTTAATTGTATTAAGAGCTTGAGAAACAGATTAAAGTGTACCTGAGAGTTCTCCTTCTTGGACAGGGTACCTTTCTAGCATTATCACTGTCAAATAAGTGAGTCTTAAAGCTGTTTATCACAGTTGATGACTACCATTCTCATGTATCCATCCAGCTCAATAATCAGTGCTCAGGAATAAGTTATACAGAGGAAGGGAGGAAGGTATGAGCTGATCCTAAAGAACAGGGCAAAATTTGAAGGCAAAATTCTTATTTCCTCACTTAGAGACCATTAAAACCATAACCCAGATGATAAAATGTATCTGGCTGGGTTATCTTCCTAAGCCTCAAGCTGTTTGGACATCCTTTACATTGTTGTCTATTTTTACTAAACTAACTGGATGACTTGGTTACTAATTATAATGATTAAATGTCTCTATATTTTTAGAATCACATTCATATTGGATATTTCTAAAGAACACTCAATTTATATTAAAAACTAGATTTTTCAAAGAAATAACATTTTCGATTTATTGATGTTTCCCTTTAAATAAGTTCTGTTTATTCAAAAGTTCTGTTTATTCCCAAAGAACAACATATATAGGCAGTTTTATAAGTTGCTCTTATAGAATTTACTATGTAAATCTCTTTAAGAACAATTTAATCAAGGAAGGCATTGTAGTACACCACACACCAAGCCCTCTCCTCAGCTTGAGCTCTAAACCCTTTTTCTCAAAGACACAGCTATATCTATTGACAACAATTTCACAAAGGCTCATTTCCCACTCACTGCCAAAACTTTTGTTTTGGAGCTAAAGAGTGGATGTAATGCCAGTGTTCATACTCAAAGAGCTTTGCCCTGAGTTCAGCATAAAGAAGGATTATATTTTTCTCGAAGTTTCTAATCACAGCCACAGAACATTCATGCACAAACATTCAAACACACATGTCTACTAAGAACTTTTCTCTTTGGTTAATTTGTTATGTAAAATCTGACATTTTAAATCATGTCTTGCTTTATTTCAACATTTCCATAGCACGTAGGACTTGATACAGATTTTTTAAAACAATTTATTGGAATAAATGTAGAAATAATATTCAAGATGGACATGAATGAAATAATTTCTATATGAATTTTAGTTATATATATGAAACAATGGTTTAAAAATACAATACTATTATTTTCATAACTATAATAAAATTCAAATATAGTTTTCCAATACTCTAGAATTTAAAAAATTAAGCACTAAATAATATTAAATGATAACATAGTGTTTCTTCCTAGGACAGGAAATTTGTATTTTTCTTTGTGAAATTTGTTCTATATTATGTAAGACTAATTTATAGAATAGTAGTAGTGTTTATTATCCCTGTTTTGACCTGGATAAATGACCAAAATCTCAAAAGTAATAAATACAGAGAACTGATTATAGTTAATTTTTCATAGATCACTTATTTCTTTGAATGGGAGGGGAAGAGAAAGTGAGTTAAATAAGAAAATAGTAAGAAGTCAATGGTAGTTTATAGTAATCTACTGTCACAATATAGCATTAAGGATTTCAACCACTCAAAAAGGTATTTTTAACCATTTTAAGTAGATAAGTTTGTTTATGTAGGATTTTATAAGTCTTATTTTGATTTATGAACAATTAAATGTTCAGAATGAAATATAATTTGGACAAGTGAAAGTAGGCCCCATGAGTAAATAATTATATAATGGTAGCTTGTGACGCTTTTCCAGGCAGACAAAAGTAGTTTATAGTGGATTCCATCATTTTATGAAGAGAAAGGACAAAGAAGCAAAATGGAATGTACAGATTTTAAGATGCTATATCACTATAATCATCCAAATTCAAAACAGCATTAACAGAAAGTAAAATTATTCTTAAATACTTATATTTTCAGAATATTAAAAACAAAATAATGTAATGAACTTGGGGAAGAGAATAAGGACAGTCTATGCCTCTCATTTGAAAACAGATATGAGAGGCATTTAAATATGATTTCTTAAGATTCTAGGTAAATCAATACATTTTTACTATTTTAATCTATATAAAACCTCATAAATCCAGGTTTCAGTATTTGTGGCTACATGTCTCTATAGTAAGATTTTATAACCAAGGAAAAATTTTAAATTATCTGCAAAGACAAAAAAGTAACTATAGATAGGGTGTCTATACAGCAAAAGATATATATTTTTTTTTAAGGTTTTTTTAATGCCTTAAAACTTGAGAACACAAATTATGGAGGGAAAATATCAATTGGAAATTCATGGGTCTGGAAAGGTCATTTCTCCATGGATTTTACTAACGTGTGTAGATATTTTAATTTTTATTTCTTCCTTCTATGTCCTCCTTATCTGTGTTGTGTCTCATGACTGTTCTGGACTGTCCCTTGCGGTAGGTTTCCTCTGCTACTTAGATAAACCTAAGTCAATGCTCAGAAACATTTAGTGGCCTGGCAGTTAGGGCTCCAACAGCTGAGGATGTACCATTCTGACACACATCAAGAGGCTGAACTAAATTGATTTTTTTTAAGATGAAGGGTTTTCACTTTAAATATCACTGATTAAATAGAGCATTATTAGAAAGCTCAAGTTTTTAATTGATGAGCACAAAGAGAAAATTCAGTTTTTTGTTGCTATCTTATTAATGTGCCTTATCAAATTCAAATCTGAAAAATTGAACTTAAAATGAACAAGAGCTCCTTCTGATGGTTGTGAACTAAGCACCTTCTGAATGTCAAAGCAAGCCAGAAGCATGTGCACTAAATCTTTGAAATTTAAAACAAGGTCTGATGTCCCGACACTGCTTTTTCTGCAGCAATTTATCAAACTCTCAGAAATGCTAGGTTTACAAGCTTTTTCCTCTGCATTTTGTTCTGGGGGAGAGTGATGGAGAGAGAAGGAAATATTGTTATTCAGATATTATAATAGCTACTGATTTAATAGGCCTGGATTTAATGTGATAGTACAGAAAATGTCTTGCTTAAACTCAGCCTTTGGGACAAGAATAGACTTAATCACCTCAGTGATGAACAGTAGCACTGAGAAATTATCAAAAATTTAGCCCTATTTCATGCAGAATAATTGCAGAGATGGTCATGTACCTTTTATTAGGGCAAAAACCACTTAGGGAGAAGGAGATTTAATATCTCAGCTATTTCAAATTGTATTGGGCTGAAACATGATACATAAATTGTCAGTTCTAAAAGAGACCTTTGAAAAAATATTTTAATCTATGAAATTTTTTATTATGGTAGAGTAACATGCAGATTTTTCAGACAGAAATATGCATTAGTTTGTTATTATTTTTTAAAAAATTAAAATCTTACAGGGATGCAAATTACCTAAACTCCAATTTTCTAAGCACATCTTCTATGAGAGTGGTAAAGACTTAGATATGACTAAGGTGTTGAAAGGGAAATGTGATTTCCTGCCTAGAGTCTCTAATTTAAACTCAGTACTCTTTTCTTGTCACTTTACTACCATATTTCCTTTAGTAATCTCCCACCCCCAATTTAAAATATTAATATAAATTTTTAAATAAGTGTGTTGTTTTTTGCTTTTGGCTATCAGCAAATCAGCATTTTTCTGTTTAAGGATACATCTAAGTGAAATTTTCCAAATTAAATAGTATATAGCTAACCAGATTTTAAAAGGTTTCTACATGGATATAATAGTAATTTTCAATTTTCCAAACGCATTGTAGGCTCCTGAAAATTTTCAAGCACAAAAGGGAGGCATCTCTCACTACAGCTCAACTCTCTGTTTATCTGTTTTCCCACCTAAATAAGTCCTGTTACTATGCCACCAAGTCTCAGTTTTGGGGGCATCAGATTGGAGTTAGCTAAGTAGAGCCAAATTGGAAAATCTTGTCAATTCTGAGACTGAGGATCTCTGTGTTAAAGGATAAGTAAATAGAAAAGCTTTATCTCAGCAGAGGGAAAAAGACGCTATAGTCTGGCATAAAGGGAGAAAAAGGAGAGGCTGAGTGATAGAGCTGTAGTCTGGTGAGTCTGATGGCCTTCTGAAACCTAATTACACTTCTTGCATTCAAGTTCTGCAAGAATGTTCAGATTTGAGTGCTGACAAGAGTTAAGACTCCCCTACCTTTTCAGAGATATAAAGCAATCTACCAATTATATGATTTAATTTGACTTCTACAGTAACACACACATAATAATGAAAATGCCATAACCAAAAACCAGGAGAGAATATTTGCTATGTATAATAGCAGAAAGGTTGAGACCACTAAAATACAAAGAGTGTCTACAAATCAGTAAAAGACAAATACCACATTAGCAACGGCTATATACTGGCAGTCTCCAGAAAAAATAATAATAATAAAATGATTAATATAAAGATTGAAAATTTGTCAATCTCATTAGTGGTTAGGGAAATGTAACACCCTCATTTTTAATTTTAAATAATAACTATGCATTATTCCAATTCTTTTTTTCTAATTATTTAAATAATGCACATCCCTAAAAGTAAAGTTTCTAATATAATCTATAACATTTGATTTTTTTAGAAAAATTTTTGCATTTATTGAGAAAATACATTTTTATTTTTTTAAAAAAGAGCATTTGAATGTTTTTTTTTAAATGAAATAATGAGCTTTCTAGTATTTCAGTTTATATTACATTTAAATTTTAGGTTACAAAAAATTTTCAACCAGAATGAACTGAGCTTTGAGAATTTAACATCATGATTTTTGGTCATGAATACAAAATAAATTTTTATGCCAATTTCAGTTTGTCAAAATTGCAGACATAACTTCTTTTATCTCTTGATATCAAATGGACCCATAAATCAATTTAATTCAGCCTAGCTTTCTGTGGAGCTGTTATGAAAATAAAATGGTAAACTTAAACTGGAAGTGGGGTAGATTTTTCTCTAAACATACATTTGCTAGTGGCATGTGTCCTCCTCTTTTTTCATAACCATTATAAATGTATATGTGAAACACAGGAAATTAAAAATTTCTGAGAATCACTTACTCAACTATTTTTTCCACAGGAAACAAGGCAAGAAAAGGCCATACATTTCATATAAATTACTCCACTGCATGTAACAATAATGTAACATGGTGGTTAGCTTAGATCGCTTTAACCTACATGAATGTGAAACCTGGCCTGGTTAATAGCATGTTTTTCACAACTCGGAAAGAAGTAATTTTAGCAGAGCCAAATATAATACCAGGTTGACATTTTCTCTGCAACAACTTTACATTTTGTGCTTGCAATATTCTTACGGGCTTCTTCCATTGCTTCCATGTTGCTTGCTGATTGGGGAAAAAAATTCCTTGCACAAATGGAATTTAAAAAATATGTAAGCAGCAAACATGAATGTGTGTCAGACAAAGTGAGATTTCCAGCATCTTAGTGCTTGCTTCTAACAGCTTGGAAGTATAACGACAGGCCCAGTTTGATCTGAATTTTTTTAAAAATTCCCTTGAATTCACATATGATCCATTTCCTTTTTCATAGGCCCTTAAGGATGATGATGCTGAAACAGGGTTGACTGATGGGGAAGAAAAAGAAGAACCCAAAGAAGAGGAGAAATTGGGAAAACTTCAATATTCACTGGATTATGATTTCCAGAATAACCAGGTCTGAGGGAAAAAACATTTTCTAATTCCATTACATTTTCTGAAATTACAAAGTAGAAATTGAAGCGAGATACTTCTTAAAACATTTCGTTTGCTGTGAGGGGAAAATGCAATTATCAAAGCTATTGATGAAATAATTTCTAACTACAGGCAGTCTCCTACTTGGTAATTTAACTTCTGGTAATTAGAATTCACAGTATTCAACCGATTACATCTACTTATGGCACTTAAAATAGGCAGGCAGAATACAAATTAACTTGAAGTCAGTTGGGTTCTGAGAGCTCCCAACCACAGTCTCGCCCCCACAGGTCCCTCAGCCTGAGCTAGAACAATCTTCCTTAGCCTTCTTGGATTTAGATCCAGACATGGTGAGGGACCTTTGATTAGGCCACCATTCAAGCTAAAATTTTGAAACATAACATTTTTATAAAAAATCAAAGAAAAATTGTAATCCAGAAATTTCAAAGGTAGGATGCCTTATATATGATAGTAAGTAAAACTCCTTGTGCTAATGAGACAGCAATTCTAGAAAGAGAAGACATTTGATTTCTGTACCTATGACTGCTGCCCAACAAGTGACGAAGAGCTAAAGGAGGTTACAAGACAGTCATTTCTGATTCAATTTCTCAAAAAACCGTGAGGTGCTGCCTAGATTAATGGTAATATTAGCTACCTTTTATTGACTGCCTGTTATAGAGGTGGCACAGAGATAATTTAGAATTCTTTCTACATAAAAAGACCTTCTAGATTCCATGACATTGATGAATATACCCCTTTACCTTCTGAATTGCAAAAGAAATTAAAAAGCTGCACAAGAATTAGTGAAACTGGTTGAGTTAGAGACCAGATTCTTAAGAATCCTTAAGGCATAGCCCTTCTCCAAAGAGGGAAGTTTTAAAACTCTCCAGTTTGTTTTGCTTTACTCATCATTTTGGGTGAGAAAGAACTGATAAATGCAGCATGTGTTATTTCTAGTTTGGAGAGAAATGAATAAAAAAATCAAACTCCAGTGTTCAGCTTTCATAACTAATGTTCAAAATGTAATGATGTGAGAGCGATAAGCAGTTACAGAAATTCTGGGCTTTATTTAGAAACTGACAGTCCAAATAATGTCTCCACTTTCTGAAGTTTCCAGAGGTTTCCTCACAAAGAATGTATTGATATGTTCAGTCATTAAAAATAATCTTATTTGATTAGCTTCATTATAGTCCTAGTTATTTCATAATACATTTTAGAAAGCTACATATTAGTTACAGATACAGGTTTATAGGTATAGATTTATATAGATTTATAGGTATACTATTTAATTAAATAGGACATTTGAGGCCATTATCTCCCACATCTACCAAAATTTGATTATCAGGAGTTGGTTGAGAGCAAAACTTCCTATTATTTATGTAATCTAGGGAAATTCAAGGTCAACTTATGTTATCTTATCATATAACATTTACTCCAGAAATATAACCTGCCTTTATATACGTATCCAATATTTTTCTAGTTTATTCTACTTTTATATTTCCCAATAGCAATCTAGTAGTATCTCATCCTGGTTAGTCAGTTTTGAAACTTCGAAGTTGGCTTTGAGTACCATAAATATCATTTTCTGAAGTAACATTTTTAAGAAAATAATAGCACTGGTTTTTTTCTGCTCAAATATAAGAGTATATTTATTGTTCCCTTTCTAGCAAACATGAAATTTAAAATGGTATTTCATTCTAAGGATCTAGAAGATTCTACCCAATTAAACCTTTTTTTAATATTATGCACTGATTTTTCCTAAGTTCTCAGCTAATTTTGTTTGTAAAATGATTCCTATGAGTCATGGAAGATAAAAGCAAAGCAGAGGAATTTTCCAGATAAAGCTATAATCAAATATACTCATTTGCTTACTAAAACTAAAAGACAATCCTAAAGTATTCTAATTGAGATGCTTTCATGGATAGAAATGAATATTTATCTCTTAGGCAGAAGTTAGAAGGTGGTTTGAAGTAGTAGTTCCACCCCTTACCAATCAAATATCCAAAAATATTTGAAATATAAGTGATCTAGTTTTAAAGAGTTTAGGTATACTTCTACAGTTTTCCCTGCCCAAAAGAAAATTGATTGGCAAATGGAGAAAATAGAATCTTGCTTTTCACGTGCAATCTGAAGTCAGATACCAAATACCAATTTGGCAAACCAAGAAACAAACTGTTTAGTTTACCATTAATGTCTTTATAATCTAATGTCTATTTTAGCTATTCTTTGATCATCTGTATTTGGTATACCTGTAATCCAATACTCTTGTTATTGTTAAATGATATCCCAAAGATATTGAAGCATGAAAATGAAAACAATCATTCAGGGTATTGGTTCAGGGGGTCAGTTTTACAGAAAATAAGTGTGATAGTGGGGAGTAGGGGTGAATTGCTTTTTCACTCTGTCAACTAAAAAGTCTCAGACTCAAGTTTTCAGGCTCTGACGTAAAAAGTTATGGTGTGACTGCACTTACTAAATAGTAGATGCCTTGAACAACAGTAAGAGTCTATTTTTGTTTCTCTTATAGATCTAAAGCAGTCTGTTAGCATGAAATGTCTGATGGCAGGGCATCTAGAATAGTCTACTCACAGCTTTTGTTTACTTTGCAAAAATATTAAAAATGTCAGCTTATGATCTCATTCATAGCAAGATATAGGAATGTCTCAAGAAAACAGACTTGAAAGAATGCAGAAATTTCAGCTATATTTGAAAAACAAATCAGAAACTGAGTCACACATGCCATTCAAAACATTATCTATATAATCTTTGCTTCCTTTATACGAAGCTGAAACTATATTTCTTTGACTCCATGTCTATTTAAACACAAAATGTAATATATGATACATTTTACTGTAAGTTAAAGTGAAGAGTAGCCGGCATACAAGTAAAAGTCAGATACGATAAAAACTTGAAGATCTTATTTTTATCTCAAATAGACATTTCTAAGGAATGTCTATTTAGCTGGTCTGAGGCTTTGCTTCAGAATAAAAATGTCCTACTTTATAATTACACACTTGTGATTGTTTAACAATTTATTTCCACTTACAAATCATGCCCTAGGAAAAAAAATAATGCACAAGGGCTTTTAGCAACTGGAAAGTTATTTGATTGCAACTCTTTCACAAATATGAATTCCGTATTTAACTCTAATCAGCAACCTTTTAAAAGCCTCTTTTGTGCTTAAAATCAGGCTTTCTAGAGCCTGCATCTGTCATAATTGGGTTCGAAAGTCTATATAGTTTGTTTCATTTCCTTTCTATGTTTAGATTCATAAGTGAAAAAATGTTTATTAAAAGCAAAGGGGAAGAAGGAGAAATCACAATATGCAGCACTAAGAACAAATCAATCTTTTGCAAAATGTCCACCAATGTTTCTGTTTGCTGTATTCTATTGTTCATTGCAGCTGCTGGTAGGGATCATCCAAGCTGCTGAGCTGCCCGCCTTAGACATGGGGGGCACATCTGATCCCTATGTGAAAGTGTTTCTGCTACCAGACAAAAAGAAGAAATTTGAGACAAAAGTCCACCGAAAGACTCTTAATCCTGTCTTCAATGAGCAATTTACTTTCAAGGTATTGTTTTATACTTACTCATAATTTGTCCTCTCTTGCTTTAGTTAAAAGACTGATCTCACGCTGACATATAGACATGCATGTGATCACTTGTTCAGTGACTATAACTGATTCTGTTTAAAATTTTTATTTTCCATTAAGTGAGGATTCTACCTTGCATTTAGATTTGGCCAAAGTAAGATTCAGCTTGGCTATTTCAGAACAAAATATAGACTAGATTATGAGTAACATGTCATATTCACATGTAAAAACTGAGGTCAACTTTAAGTATGCCAATAGGCTTGAGCATTTTCCCCTCTCTAAAATAAAGTCAAAGAAATAATAAAATTAATTTTCTAAGTTTCAAATTTCCTGAAATATATAAATCTCATTGCACTCACAGAAGAAAGTAAGCTATGTTCCACTGTTTAAATGGTACAAATGGATATTACTCTCATTACAAACATCTGCATGCACAGGGCCAAATTTAACATTCTAAAACCCTTCTTCTTAACCTATTAATAAAAAGAAGGTGAACATATTGTTTTTCTGTATTTACAGCATTTTTCCTTTACTCTAGGCTCTTCTCTGGTGTTCTTCATCTTGTTGAGACACCTCAGTTGACAAACAATCCAAAGTACAATGTTTTTATGCATTTAAGAAATGTGCTACTGTTTCTAGGGAAGTGGCAAATTTATCCAGTAGACACTGTGAAGTATACATCTTGAAATGCTAATAGGCAATATGATATAAAAACAGAAGTATAATAGAGTTTTAAAGGGATTGGCTTTAAAATTGAGTTAAAATTCACTTAACATTAACTCTGTATGCCCCAAACTAAATGCTTTTTTTCCCCAAAACAAACTTCTACCTGAGGAAACTACTAATCATTCAAACAATAAGTATTTATTAAGTGCCTACTGTGTGCAAATACTGTGCTAAATGTCTTACATACATTAATTCAGCCTCAAACGGCCCTGTGATGTAAGTACTAGTATTATCATTGATAGATGAAAAGGCTGAGATTTATTCACTTGCCCCAGTCCCTTCAGCTGAAAAGTAGGAAAGCTCAGGCCTATTTGATGCCAAGTCCAGGTTTCTGATGAATGCTATCGCAACACAATCATGAAAATGATCTAAAGAGATTTCAGAAATCAGATGAGATTTTCAATAGTTTATCTCTACTCTAAAATTTCTTATTTTTTTCTTTGAAATTCTGCTCTTTGGAAGAGTTTATCTTTTTTTCATTCTAGAATGGAAAAACCATTGTGCCTAGTTTTGAATTGTAGATTCCAAATAGATAACAAATGATGGAAAATAAACACTTTGGAAAAAACTAAAATTTATTTTACATATATGGTCAAATATTCTTCTTTCTCCTTTCCTTATTAATATAGAGTTGATTGAGAAATGTTTGTTGGAGCATAAGACAACCATTTACACTAATAAAATAGGAAGTGTATGAAAACTGATCAAACCTTCAATACAAGTCTAAACAACTTCTTAATTAGGCATTTCTACCCAGTTACTGAAGTGTAGCTCACTTGCATTGCACTGCTTTCCCTGAATATTAAAAATGCACTAATAAACCTCCCAGCACATAGCATCTGTCCCAGATATATTTGAACAGCTGGAAAATTCGTCAGTTCTTAGCCTTTTGCCACCACTCATCCTAAATAGTGCCATAAGAAAGAATGAACTTCAAGATCTATATTATAATGCATCCCTGAAATTCAAACCATCTATTTTCTAGTCAGTCCTCATCAATCAGTAAATTATTTTAGGGAGTGGGTGAGGCATTTGTGAATTTCATTTAAATCCTTTCAGACTTCTAGCACAGCTTTTAGTAAGTCATTGCTCTATTAACATATGGCACCCAAATGGCTTGAAAGAGTTAATATCAACTTTTGAAACAAATTACATACCCCTAAGTAAGTTACACACTAACAAAATAACTTGAAAATGATTTAAAAATACCCTACAAGAAATACTTACTTATATGTTGAAATCGGCTTGGTTTATTCTTTTATTAATCTTCAAAGGTTTACAGCATGACTAACAGTAGGATCCATTACTAATAATACTAACAGCTTCTAGAACTTTGCGATAGTGAAAAATTACTAAGGGAAGCTTCCATTTCCTGCCAAGTAATTTAAGCCTCAAGCACTTAGTCAAATGAGTCAATTTAAGAAAATAACAAAAGCATGATTATCCCTTGTTCTGTTTAGCAACATATGTATCAAAATTAAATGCTGTAAACAAGTAACGTGTCTTAAGCATTTTTTGTGACCAGATATTTTACCCTCATCTGTTTCATTCAGGTACCATATTCGGAATTGGGTGGCAAAACCCTGGTGATGGCTGTATATGATTTTGATCGTTTCTCCAAGCATGACATCATTGGAGAATTTAAAGTCCCCATGAACACAGTGGATTTCGGTCATGTAACTGAGGAGTGGCGTGATCTGCAAAGTGCCGAGAAGGAAGAGGTAAGAAAAATATTAGCATTTCTAATATGACAAACTGTACTCATTGGTTCCTACTCACATAATAATCTACTGAGAGATGCTCTTTGCAAAAAGTGGTGTGGGCCTCTAGCTGCTGACAGCTGGCAAAATAGTGTCAGGGGATTGCATAATCTCATTAAGAAGTATGCAGGGCTTCTGGGTGTTTTTTGAAAGAAAGGATAAAGATTTATGCACTTAGGTCTATAGATAATTTCTTGGACACACACACAAAATATCTATTCTTAAAAGCTTACCAAATGCCATATACACACCTATTTCTTTAAAGGGACAGTAAAATATCATCTATTCTTTGTATTTTCCACAATCATTCTATTTCTACATAAATTATGTAGCTATTAAAAAGAAATAAAATGCCACTTTTTCCTTGATTATTTCTGCATATCATGAACAGTTCATTGTTTCTCCTGAAGATATCACAGCATGGTGGGTAAACTGTCAAATACAGTTCACAAAGGCTGATATTAAATCCATGTTTTAAATGATTCACATTTTTATAGTACTCTTAACATCTTTTTTTCCAATTTAAATAGTTTAGCCCAGGATTTTTCTGTAATTTAAAAAGGGAAGTCCAATATCCTTAGTGCATTTAAACTACATAATAATCAATTCTATTTGATTATGCTGTGTCTGCCTGGCATTAGCGTTTTTCTGAGTGAACGTCTCACTAGGCCAATACCAGAAAAGCAAACAACTCTTAGCTTCTCTGAATTCCAAGAACTAGTCTTTTTCAGCCATTTTTTGCATCCTGACATGAGTTTATAATTACGCAGGAGATTGCCAATAGTGTTTGTTATTTAGGATTCCTAGGATTCCTTAAGATATGAACACTTTGGGGCCACCAGGGAGATCAGAGAGTGGCACAAACCTTCAGAGAAACTCAGCTAAGCCCATTATCTGGGAATCCTCTCAGCCTACACAGTTTACTGTGACCAATATAATAAAGTGAGGCTTTAGAACAGGCTTGTGATTGCTGTTCTCAAACTGAATTTGATTAGTGCTCTACAATTATTATTTGGTTGTATAAGAGGAATCAAAATTATTTGAGTTAAGCTCTACTTTTCTGTTTGGAGGGAATATATATAACTTAACCAAACAAGTTAGTCAAAATTGAATATTCATTCAGATAGACCTAGCCCTACTATGGATTTTCAAGAACCCAAGGATAATATGTGTTTTTCAATTTTGTGATTTTTTATAAGTAGCCTTCCCTATGAATAAATTATTACCAACATTAAATCGACATCTATTTTAAAAGAGAAGCATTCAATCATTATGTTTCTAATTGTTTAACAAAGTAGTCAGCTTGCTTCATTGAATTTTTATATTTTGTTGGAATGTTTAGCTCTGTGTGAATTTCTTACAGCTGAAGCAGGAAGGCAAAGTTGGACCATAACAAATATTTATTAACAAATTGGTATTAACTGCCTTTTTGGTTAATAGCATAACATGACCTGCATGTGCTTCACAATGCCCACTTGTCCAGACTGCATGGCTCTATTAGTCACCTCCACCTTTTAACTATCAAGTGGTCTGGAATTCCAAGATTGCACCCCACTGGGTTGCTAAAAAGTTGGTAAATGTTTTTGCTTGAGTGAAGACAATGTATGCCATGAAGCAATGTTTCCTTTTAGGAATTCTTTGAATATGGGCAGAGTTTGAGGTTTGGCAATAAGCTGACAAGTTTGGACTCTAGTACCTAGAAGGTTAAGTAGACTGACCAAAAAGAATCACATTTTATTCTCACTTCCTGAATTACCCTCTTCTCTTTCTCTTTTTTCCATGTCTTATCTCCCTAAGATTTTTGTCACCCACCTCAGTCAAAAATATTCATTACCCAAATATCTAGTACCTGATATATTCCTAGAACTGTATTAAGTGTTTTTAAAAAAAATAAAAGCGAAAAGGGCACACCCTGCTCCTGCTTTCAGGGAGTTTAGTGTGGTCTCATTTTTCTCCCTCACTCCAATCTTTGCCTTGCTTATTGCCAGCTAAACTGGTTTCTGGAAAAGTCCTGACTTTAAGACCAAACACTCCTTGGTTTCATTTCTGACCAATCCATTTACTAGCTCGGGGATATTGGTAAATCTGTAAATTCAGATTTTTAATCTAAAAAGTGGTTAACATTATATACCCCCTATTTTATAGATTAAGAAGACTAGACTATAAAGTTCCTAGCATAGAGCCTACCTAGTATGTAATAAGTGCACAATAAGCAAGAGATCACTTTCTTTCTTATTTACCAGTCTTAGTGTTCTCTTTCTCTTATTTTTCATCTCCCTAGTCATTCCCTCATTTCCCCTTTATCTATATCTACTTCCTTATTTTTTTTCTCATCACTATTGTACTTATTAAATGCCTCTGGAAGTTTCAATGGAAAATAATTCCACAACCACATTTTAAACTCTAGAGCCTTTCCTCTTTGATATCCATTTGGGAATAGTAAATTTTGTTTGTCAGTTGAGTGACTATTTCCTTTTAACATCACATAGGAAAAATATCTAGCTTACAAAATATTTCTGAATGACTAGACCCAGGTATAAACTTTCTCATAATAAATGAGATTCCAATTATGTTTTATAACTGAAGAATTACTTATTACCACTGATATGTGTTTTATCTTTTCATACTAGTGTCCATTAATGGCAGATATCATTGTGTGAATAAATTAAAGTCAGATTGACTTTAATTCTCATGAACAATTTTTTAAAAAATTGTTTTGCTATTTTACATGAGCAATTCTGTTCTTGATTTTAGTTTGCTTTTATCTAATAGTGTTAAATGTTATTTTTAATATCAAAGGAGTTAAAGATGCTAAGAAAGTGATAGAAAAAAAGAATTCAAGAAACCACTTTGGAATCTGGAAACTGAACCACTAACCATAGTAATCTGTTCAGGTAGAGGTTTAGATTTAAATGGGATAAATACAATGCACTGAGCTCCAGTCTTGTGATTTTGATAGAATAGGGTAAGGTTTTCTTGCCAAAAGTTGAAAATATAAAAGTCATAAGATGCTGAAACAATTATGTAAGTGAAAGAATTGTGATGTTATTCTAGTAATTAAATGTGCAAGCAATTTAGAAAAAATGAGGAGCCTTACCTGAAATTTACTAAGCATATGTTTAGAACATGGGGTGTTAAAGAGAAAACTATGCCAAAAAAAGTCCTAACAAGCACACTGCTCTCTCTGTTAGGTTCTAGCCCCTGGTGAAAACATCTCTGGTGAATTTTCCATTCTGACTTAATAACATAGCTCTAATTAACCTAATCAAAGCCACTTTACCAGCTTACGTTCACGTGCTGTTTTTGTTATGCTGCATGATTGACTGTTCTCTCTCCTTCCGCCTCCCAACATGGAATTTGACCTTGCAAATAGCTATACCTTTCTCCTCCTTTTGTTTCTTTAAAACAAAAACATATATTCTTTGAGTTTTGAGATATGGTTACATATAAAACTGTTTTTTTAATTTTCCCTTTTTCAGTATAGAGCCTCAAAAAATCATTCTTTATAATCTTCCATTTTTGAAAGGCTTCTAATATTTATAGCTTCAGGCTATTTTGAATTTTTGAGTTTCTGCCTTTTACTCATTCAAAAAATATTTATGCCACCTGTAAGTCAAACCTGAAATCAACCTCCACTTTTAGAATTTATTTAATATTTTCATCTAATTTTGAATGTTACAATTTATAGCTATGACCCCATTTTATTTTTGTAAATTTTATTTATGATCATTTTAGAAATGGTCTCAATTCCGCACCCCAGTGTCAAGTACATCCTCAAAGTATTTAGACCCTTATTTTAGTATTTTGTTCCTTTTTTTTTTTTTTTATCCCCATGCCTTCTGGTACTTATCTCTAAAAACCGCATAAGAAGAAATAGATACTTTTTTTTCTGGAGGAAGTCTGTCTCATAACTTGACCAGTACTGTTTTGTCTCCATTAGAGAATAAATCTATCACCTCTGCCTTGTGTAGAATTCATTAAAGACTGATTTTTAAATGAGATTCTGTAATCCAGTGCAGATGGAAAAAAAAATTGATTGCTGAATTAAAATAAGTCGGGACATAATTTAATTAGTATCCAGGCAGAAGGGCAGAGAAGCTACTTTAGTGCCTTAATAGAAAATCAATTTCGCAAGAAAATTTCACATTTTTAAGCCTAATTAGAAAAACATTTACTTCACAGAAAGGCATTTGGAGAATACACAATCAAATGGCAAAAAGTTTTTTAGTTTCCAACGGTCAATTATTTGATGTTTCTTTAGAATGGGTTGAAGTCACCATTCCTTATGGCGTTTTTGTCTAAGGATCATGAAAGAGCTAATGCTATTTCTAAGTATATTTAGTAATCAGATGGTAACTCATGCCCTGCAAGAATCTTCTTACAACAAATCGATGCCCTGAATGGAAATCCTTATAAAAGGTTAACTGCTGAAACCTTAATTATGAATACCAATAAGAACTTTCCTTGTCATTCACAATCTATCACACTAGAGAAATGTAACAAAGACACTGATTTTGATTCATAGCATTCCAGGTAGATATCTTATTTGTATTTGTTTACTTGTTCATTGTCTATCTTCTCCAGTAAGCTCTATCCCAGCAGGGCCACATCTACTCTTTCCCTCTGTGAAACCAAGTTTAATCACAGAGGCGAGCACACATTAGGCATGCAAAAATATTTTCGAATGAATGGGGAGAGGTGGTTACTATATACTGCGAGAGATGTTTCCAAACTTCCTTTTAAAGTTTATATTAATAATTGTGTTCTTTTACATATTAAGTCTAAAAGCCTGTCAACAAAATATCTCAGCACCAAATAATGAAAATGATTTAGTACCTTTTCGTTTTTTTAGTCTGTTTCTTGAAAAATAGAAGCAATATAGATGCTTAGCAAAATTATTGTTATTGTTTTTGATGATGGTCATAAAAATGATAGTTTTTCTCTTACTTTCTTTTTTTTGCTGTAAGGCTTATTCGGTATCTCTTTCTTTTCTGTACCCCTTCTTTCATCCTGTTTCCATGATACACAGAGAGCTTAGGGCTTAATTTTATTTAAAGTTATGATATAACTTTTATTTAAAACTATGATGTAAATCTGCTTGCACCACAGAAATATATCCAGCGATAAATAAGAATTAATTACAAGGAAATTCCCAATAATCTGAATAAAATCTAAGTTTATCATACCTAGACCATCTGTGGCTAGTCAGATTTATAAGACAGTGAATAGGATGTAGCAGTATTGAATTGTTTTATAATATATTAAGACCATGACATATTTTAGTGTACTTAGTAAATATGTCCATTTTGTGGGACTTGGAACATAACAATTTTCTTTTCCTCAATAACAGAATTTGAATTTGATTTTTTTTTAAACTATGGTTTACTTGATTCTGAGTATTTGGTCAGAATTTCAATCATCAATTATAGCTGTATTGTTATGCATAATAAGTATTGTGTGTTTCATAATGTGGTTTCTAAGGACATCAGGAAAAAAACAAATAACTTGAAATGTCCCTCTAGGACTATAATATGATTGCCTTTCTAGTTTAAAAGACTTTTCAGGCACAAATGGATGAAACCAAATTCTTACTTCACTGAGCTTCTAAATGAAAATTTGATATTACTTTTTACTGCCAATTCCCTAGAAACGTAATATAGACTCTAAAGAATTAAGTGGGAGGAGAGACCATGGACATTTTCAAATGCCCTTTGATGAACGTTTCATTGTTCCCCCACTGTCATACCCTAACCTACTACAGTACCCTCCCCTTCACAGCTATAACCACCCAAAGGCCTTTGTTCCCAGCCCTGCTTCCTCGTTTCCAAAATTCATTTTTATGAAAGTTTACCTTCGCTTCTCTACATAAGCTATGAACACAAATAAAAGGTACCATTTAGTGAGAGTCTACTGTGTACCAACAAAAATAATTCTCACATTTTTTTAAATTGGCATATTAAATCTGTTCTACACAATGAGCGAGAAACAGACCTGAAGCCTGGGAAATTTAATTTGTCCAAGTTCATACAATCAATGCCAGAGCTAAAATTATAATATAGCTCTGAAGCCCACACTCTATTTCATCATACCACCTTCTTTAAATAGTCTTTATCAGTCTCTTCAGCCACAAAGTATAGCTGTACATTTAACTTAAATGTAAAATTAAAGAAAAAAAAACTTATGCAAACTAGTTTTACTTAATTTTGGTGCTATTTTTTTGTTGGGGGGAATCTTAACATTTAGTCATTTATCTTTGACAACTTGCAACTGGTTGAATATATATATATATTTTCCCTTTCCAATATTATAACACATTGTAAATGCATATAACATGGGGGTGGGGAGTATCACTAGCTATGGTATCTTTTGTTTTTTCTTAATATTTTATAAAAACTGAGCATGAATTCCTGCCCGAGAAACAAAGCCCTAGATACTCATTAACACAAACATGTTATTATTCACTCATGAGTGCTGAGGAATTTAATGAAGGCAGAGGGATTTTTCTTTCCATTAAAAAAAATTCATTAAATAGAATATAACTTTTTATCCATTCATTCAAAACATATCGAATATCTGTAAAATTAGTAGTGTAAAATGGAAGATAAAGATTCACTTCTGGGAAATGGTCAGTAATAGTAGCAAAACTTCATAATGCAAAATAGCAAAAGGCTCTTAAAAATAAGCCAAATAAGCCAATGTAAGTTAAAATGTATCATGTTTTAAGCAAGAAGAAAAGTCATGAACAGAGAGGCTCCATGGAAGAGCTGAAAAAAGTGGGCCCGTCTTTAAAACTGAGTAGAATCTGAATAGGCAAAAAGAGACTGAGAATGCCTACTAGAAGTTAAAAGAAGAGATCAGCAAGGACAAACTTACAGAGCTAAGATCACCAATGACAGGTCCAGATAGGAGCAGAGTGAAAGCTTAAGCAAATAATCTACCCTGAGAAATAAGATAGAATAAAGTAGTTTGGTGACCATTTGTCTCAAATATCAGACTGTTAAATCTAGCCTCAGGACACTAAGGACAGCTTGTAAAATTTGTTTTTCCCAGGGACAAGTGTTGAAATATGAAAGTCAGATACCTCCACCTCTACCTCCACCACCACCACCACCTTACCTCCTTACCCTTCCCCACTCCCCAACCCATATCATGCACTCTACTAAATGCTTTTCCCACATTATCTCATGTAATACTTGGAGCAGCTCTATGGGGTAACTAATTCTTCATATCCCTATTTCAAATATTAGAAAATATAATTGGCCTAGTGCTCCCAGAAAAATAGGTGAGAGAACAGAGTAAAAATTTAGACCCAGTTCTAACTCCCAAACCTGTTTTCCTTCTACTCTGCCACATTACCACTTAGTTGACTAACACTCAGTGAGTGCAAAGAGGTTATCCATCTTGTTTACCTTCTTATACTCAGTGCCTACCTAGCACTGGGCCTGGAACATCCAAGATGTTTAAACATTTTCAAATGAATTGGTTGGACAAATTAGAATGAGATGAAAATTTTCTCAACAAACATGCATCATGAGTCATATCATGAGGATACCCAATTATTCCAGTTGTGCAATGGTATATATAATTTATGCTTATATGGTACCCCAAAATATTTTAAATTCAGGTGCCTCTCTCCAAAAGTATTTCTCAATGTACAATATACAAATGTACAATAGTGGCTTGTTCATGTCATGAAACAGTAAATTTATTTAAATGGCCATCAATGATTTAGGGCCAAGTATAGATTAGGAGTTAATGATCAAATTGAATAAAATAGTTTTAATTACTGTGTAAATGAGGTGGAGGTCCTTGTGAGACATATTCCAACGCTGACCAAAATGTTTTTTGACCATTAGCATCATTACCCACTCTGTCTCAAATGGACCACTAGGGGAAAAGTCATCACTGGGAGAATTAATTTCTGATATATGTAGTGCCAAGGAAATCTGTTTCAATAGGAACTAGTGCAGGTGTTAGTTTTTTCTTTTTATTCAAAGAGTAAAAGGAGTGGGAGTATTCAGTTGAATTTTAAATAAGCAGAGGAAAGTGGTGTGGAAGCATGGATTTCGTGAACATAGATTGGCAGAGCAGAAAGTGAGGAGTGGGAATAGGAACAAAAAGAAAACAAAAGGAGAGTGAGAAAAACAATAAAGACAAGAATAATCTTGCTTATATGTGATTTCTTATCATTAAAATAGTGGAAAGGGTTCTTGAGTGGGAAGTAACGTGATAGATGCAGGAGAATGTCTTGTTCCATCATGTCCACCATCAACCACACATTTGGATATTTTCTGATGAGCTCATCATATGTTTTGGAACAATTTTTTTTATTACCTTGTGTGTGGATTCTTCAAATTAAATGTTTCTACCTTCTGTCTTACTCCTACCTTGCTCTGAGCCAGCCAAATGTTTGTATTGTGAAGTCTTTAATCCATTACAATCTGTTACTTGGCAATTAGATGAAATGTCAGTAGCTGAGTTGTACTATTGTACTACAAAATAAGGAAGGATAATGAGAACTTGCTGAAAAACAAGAGCTCAAATAATTAAATGATGAAAGAGGGAGCACACATACACACAAACTTACTTGTTTTAAACAAGGCTAAAGATCTTCCCAATTATGAACAAGAAGTCCTTATATATTGAAAGTTGATTTTATTCATTTATTCAAAACATATTTATTAAGCCTCTTTTATAAACCAGGAACTGTGCTAGTTTATAGAAATACAACAGTGAATAAGATAGACTCACCAAGCTTATTCAATTATAATTTAATAGAGAGCTAGTACTGTAAGTACATAAACAAATGCCTTGGCTCTGCACTCAACCTATGTGGATCCAACCATGACTTCACTTATTATTTGTATGTCCCTGGGTTTGTTACTTAACCCTTCTATAAAATGGGATTAATATTACCCACGTCCATGAGTTGTGATACACTCTAAATGAAATCATTCACGTAAAGCACTTAGAACAATACTTGGCACCTAATAAACGTTCAATGAATACTAGTTTTTTTTGTCATTGAAAACACTGATCAGAGCTCTTATTTCCTTGTCAGTTAAAAAGCAGTGCTTTGACTACTAGACTTATATTCTCCCTTTTATGAGGAAACTGAGATAGCCTAAATGTTCAGAAGCCATTTTCATACATGGTTTTGATGATAGGGAGAGCTTAATTTCCATGTGTGAGAGACTATGGGAGTGAAAAAATATCACAAAGACTGATCCAGGGTAAGGCTTAGCATGCCTGAATGGAAGGTGGCACTAACTCAACGTGGCCCCAATGACTGTGTACTTCTCTATGCCTTGATATCATATCAAAAAAGAAGAAAAAAAACTTACAGTTCTGGCTCTTCTGTAATCAAAAAGATTAACAATAACCAGTATTGATAAAGATGTGTAAAAATTGGGACACTCATACTTTTCTGGTGGGAAAGTAACATGATGTAGCCACTTTGAAAAATAGTTAACAGTGTTAGAGTCATCATATGACCTAGCAATTTTATTCCTAGGTATATACGTAAGAAAAATGGAGACACGTGTCCACACACACATACACACACACACACAAAAATTATACAAGAAAGTTCAGAGCAATATTTTCCATAATTACCAAAAAGTGGAAAGAATTCAAATTTCTATCAACTAATGAATAATTAAACAAAACATATTCTATAAATAGAATATTATTCAGCCATTCAAAAAAAAAAGAATGAAGTACTAATGCATACTATAATGTGGATGAAACAGATTAGGCATATCCACTCAGGAAGCAGATTAATGGTTGCCTAAGTCTTGGGAGTTGTTGGGGAGCAGAGTGGGAGAAATGAAGAATGGCAGTGATGGGTGTGGGTTGATGAAAATATCCTGAAAGTACATAGTACTGATGGTTACACAACTCTAAATATATTAGAATCCACTGAATTGTACATTTTAAGAAGGTGAATTTTATGGTATATGAATTACATCTCAATAAAACTATTTTTTAAAATAAGTTTCAGGTGCTGAACCCCTAAACATGGAAGTATGATATTCTAGGTTGATCTGGGGCCCCATTTGAAACAGCACTGAAGTATGCTGGGAATTCTTTCCTAATGCTATTTCAAAATTTAGGGATATTTTCTCAAAATATTCTAGTCTCCCTTTGAACTAGAGCACTCATTTCCAAGATCATGTTCCTCACCACCATGCTTCTTGATATAAAGTCAATTAAGACCCTTTAAATTAGGGTCCCAGACCCAGCTCCAAAGTAGGGTAGGGAATTTCCCCAAACACCAACAAATAGTCCCCAGATACCAGCAAGGCATCCAGAAATTCAACTCAATTCTAATAATATGTACCCCAAGACAGAATCTGATTACACAGGATAAGGGTTATGTCACAAGAGACTGTCCTCCATCCCACATACAAGCCCACAAGCCCAAGCTTGTACCTTTGCTTCAGACCAACTGGCTACAGACAGGAGATTGCAAGGACGCTCTCTAATCACTGGCCATTTGCAATCAATTTGACCAGCCTCTCTCCAGAGGTCAGAGGGGGTGGGACTGAAAGTTTCAACCCTCGAATCACATGGTTGGCTCCCCTGGGGACCAGCCCCCATCCTTAGGTGCTGTCCACTTCACCTCATTAACATAACAAAGACCTTTTTTTTCACTTTCAACTTCCAAGATTTTCTGGAGCTGTGAGCCAGCAGTTGTGGATGAAAACCAAATATATATTTTGATCATCAGAATAACCAAATATATATATCTTACAAATCACAATTCTGTACCCCTTTTAATGGGTAAAGAACTCAGGCCATGTGGCTAGCCAGTGAGAACTAGGATTCAAACACCAGTTTTTCTGATTCCAAAGCCATTTTCTATTAGTCTACTACGCCTTCCTTAGGATAAGGAGTTTTAGGTTTAATTTTTCTGACATAAAAACATGGTTCTAAATATTTGAACTAATCCTTTTGCAATCTGTCTTTATATGATAGCTTCTCAGAGATTCTCGAAGTCATTTACCTGTTTATTTCTGGACCTATTCTAGCAACATAAAGTCTTTTTTGAGACAGAAATTCAATATAATAAAATACACAGATATTAAGTGTACAGTTCAATTAGTCTTCATAATTGTATGTATACACCAGTAATCACCACTCCAAGTTGCAGAACATTTCTTATCTCCCAAAAGCCCCACATGCCTCTTTGCAATCAATCCCCAGACCCTAGAGACAATTTGTTCTGATTTTTCTCAACATAAATTAGTTTGTCTGTTCTTTAACTACTTATAAATAGAACCATGCTATTTTGTGTCAGGCTTCTTTTACTCGATGTTTTTGAGATCCTTCATGCAGTTGCATACAGCAGTTCACGCCTATCTTTATTGAACAGTATTCTATTTTATGACTATATCACAACTTATTTATCTATTTTCCTGTTGATGGACTTTTCAATCATTTCCAATTTGAAACTATTATAAATAAAGCTGATATAAACGTAGTTGTATGACTTTTCTGTGGACACCATCTTCATTTTACCTGGATTTGCTAGTTCATATATAAATGTATGTATCATGCTACTTTAAGCCAAATAGTGTATATATGAGTGCATTATGATACTTGCTATATGGGATTCAATAGTGTTTTCTTCTCATTCTCATCCCTGATGATGCTCAGCATCACCTTGATCTTTGACCTTAGCAGCATACTGTATCATACAAGTGGTACCTCATTATACACATCCTTATACTCTAAGCATAAGTGCCTAGTCACATAATACTGCATGAAATACTAGTCACATAATACTACATGAAATTAGCAGGCTATTTGTAAATTTGGGGAAAGTCCAAAGTTATAACACAAATTTTCAACTGTACGGGGGATTGGCTCTCCCAATCCCTACATTGTTCAGAAGTCAACTATATACTCTTGCACATCACAGTAGCTTGTAGAAGAAAAGTGTGGCATGGATCAAATAAGGACAGAACTCAGAGTTCAAATTTCATAACCTGAGCCTTATTTCCTTTTAAGCAAAATACTGTTGAAAATGTGTGTGTGTGTGTGTGTGTGTGTGTGTGTGTGTGTGTGTGTGTTTGAAATCTATTTGTCTTGGGGTTTTTTAAAAATAAATTTTAGTAAATTTTTAGAGTTGTGCAACAATCAGAGCCTAATATTAGAACATTTTCATCACCTCAAAAAGAAATCTTGTGCTCATTTGCAACCACTTTCCATTCCTTCCTACCCCTCGCCCCAGGACATTGGTAATCTGCTTTCTGTCTCTATCAATTTACCTATTCTAGACATTGCATATCATTGCAGTTCTACAATATATGGCCTTAAGAAATTATATTTGAAACACAGATCTGTCTAATGCGGAATGAATTCCTGAAATAAACAGATATATCAAGTGGCAAATCACCTTCTCTGTTTTATGGGTGGGGCGGGAAGTTGGAAGGGAAAAATCCATTACTCCCAATACCATTTAACAGTTTCAGAAGTATTTTTCCTCTCACTGTAGGTCCAGTGATAATCTCAGGATATGTGTTTTACCCACTCCTGTTCACCCTTTCCAGATTTCAAGTGACTATAAGCAAAGTGGAATAGAACCTAAGCTTTTGGGAAACCTACTAGAAGAATACTCATCGGTCTACTTCAAATAAAACAACTTCTGGCACTTGGCATCTCCTGCCAGCATTATCTCCTCTCTATCTTTACCAAAAAGGAACTCAAGGGACAAATAAAGCATTTAGCTTAATTTTTTGCTCCACTTTACATGTCCTCCAAGTTGCTAATAACGTGCAATTACTTCCTCCCTGAGATGGACCACAGCAAGATTGTGAGTCGGGGATATATGTCAGGGTGCTCAGCGGGGTGTTCTCTGGGCTCCAGGAGCTGGCAGAATTCTGGCTTGGAAAACACAGCAGAGCTCAAGGCAGTAGGAGAACCTGGAGCACAGCAAAGCTAGCCTTGGGCAAACCATCTTTTTACACCTTTAAAATGTTTAGAGGGCAATGTTCTTACAGGTGATGGCTTTCATCCCAGAATGAGCGCCTGCTTTCAACATTTTTTCTGAAAGTAACTTCTAAATCACTATATTTTTTTCATGTGCAACATAATTAGGTTATATACAAGAACAATTCGTGGATTACGGATAATTTAGTGAGTAGAGATGAGCATTTGTGAAGCAGAAGGTCCCAGGGACAATCACATAAGCAGGGAAAATTTTTTTAAATACTTCTAATCAAGTCTTCTCATTCTCAAAGCTATAAACACTCTAAAATGTGGTGAGAGATTGTTTACCAAAAGTTAACCAACTACTATTCGGTTTAAGATGTTATTTCTACATAATCAATATTCTGGAAAGGTCCTTCCCTGAATTTTCCCTTTCTGCTAGTGTTTAAAGAGGGGGTGGGGATGGGGCTGTCTTTCAGGAACCAGCACAGTGTCAGGAACTAAGTCCATTCTTAATTGTACCTCACTGTCAAAAAATAAAAATAGAGTGAGATTAGAATATTAACAAGAGCCTGGAGTTTTTGTTTTGATTTTAGAACATAATTTAGAAAGCCTAAGTCATGAAGATAGAATGCAGAGAGTCTTTTAAATGCTTGTCTGATATAAAATCAATATCAATGTTTAACTTAGAATTTGAGGAGATAGGTGCGCTTCTTTTTGAAGTCATTGACTTTCCAAGCACTATCATACTGATACTTTGTTTATATTGAGGCCATGTTTGAAAAGGCTATGGAACCTGAGTGTTTCCATGGAATTGCCTAATTTTTGAGAAAAAAAAAAACCTGCAACTTTTGTTTCTTTTTGGTAGACAATTTTCAAAGCTGTTACCTGGAAAAATCAGATAGAGTATAAACTTACCTTTAACCATATTTAAACACATCTATTTAGTATTTGTATGAGCTAGGCACTGTGCTAAGTATGTTAGCCCATTTACATATGTGATAGGTATCATTATAATCCCAAATTTATAGATAAAGAATCTGAAACTCAGAGAAGATGGAAATAGCACAAGGCCTGCAGCTATGGGAGTGATGAAATTCAGACTTTGGTCTGACTCCAAAGATGCACCCAATCACACTACAGTGACTCTAAGGAAAAGGTCACAGTGCCTGTGCTAGGAATGGTATTTTAGTCTGCAAACGAACACACACTCTGACCCCTTCCTGCAGTTTGTTTCCATTACTCCCAATTCTCCCAACTCCAAGGCCGCCGCCACCACATTGAGAACAGGGAGGCCTGCAACAGCCTGGCCGATTTGACATCTTTCCCAATTCCCAAACCCCTTAGCTGCTCCCAGGCTTTCTGGGTCAGTCTTTCTGTGACATAGATACATCTGTGAAGGTCCCAAATAGGATTCACATGTTTCTGTTTCCAAGGCTCTCTATTCCTCATCCTCTGATTTGTTCCATTCATTATACTGTAAGTTCCTGGAAGGAAGAAATAATTGCTTCCGCCTCTCATCACCTTTCCTTTTATCAGGCATGACAATAAATATGGAGTAGGATGTCCTACTTTGTAATTATACCCAAAACACCAACAATCAATGAAACATTTTAATGT
This sequence comes from Macroglossus sobrinus, assembly GCA_004027375.1. NCBI lineage: Eukaryota > Metazoa > Chordata > Mammalia > Chiroptera > Pteropodidae > Macroglossus > Macroglossus sobrinus. Next base: position 737,160 of record PVKZ01000323.1, on the reverse strand, counting down.
TCTCCAGATAGTGTTAAATTAGGTATACTTGAACATAAGAAATTTCTTTGCAAAACAAAATGTCTTTGTATACTTAGAGTTATCTAAATCCCTATATTTCATAAAATAGAAAATCTTTATTACTACTCTATAGAGAAGGAAGATATTGAGCTCTGCAGAATTGCCCAATTTTTTGTCATTACGAAAATAATTTGTAAAGAATAAATCTGCCCCAAATGGATGATTCTCTTATAAAGTACTACAATTTGAAATTTGGCAATGACCATCCTCCTAGATTTCCATTTCAAAACCCTACCTCTTGCAAGAGAAGAGAAAAAAGTATGAGCTACATCTTACAAAACCAGATGATTACTAAATTCATGTCATCTGGTCCCCAATTTACCCTTTTTTCAAATCCAAATATTTAATATTTTGAATGGTACCACTCCTGCTTGTAGATTTTCATGTCATCTTTACGTGAATTATTTCAGCCAATTTCACAGACAACTTAGCCAAATTTTTAAAAACTTTTTATGTCAGGTATGAATCTTAACATAATAACTAGCCTTTGTCAAATGAGCAGTTGTTGCTGTCATTTTCAGCTATAATGTTCAAAGCCTCATATCAGTGGTGGCAGACCTGGTGCCCTGCATTGACAGCATCTCTACCAGGTAATTTCTAGAGATCTTGATTCTCATCACAACCACAACAAACCCAGCCTCTTCCACCTGCTAGTTATGTTCCCTCTTCAGAAATTTCCCAATATTATAATTCTAGTTGATCAATTCCCTTATGAGGAAAAGCAATTTATAGATTATTTGAATCTGAAATAATTAAATACACTAGCTCAATTAAATCTCACGAACTATTATAGATATCATTAAGCCAAATTTACAAATGAGAAATGTGAGATACATGGAGGCTAAGAAACTTGTCTGAGATCACATAACTAGGAAGTAATGACCAGACATTTAAATCGATGATTTGTGTTTAGATTCTAAAGTCCATGTTAAATACTATTTATTTTTTAAATCCTTTGAGAGCAGGGACTTTACATTAAATTCCTAGCATGGGGAATTAGGAATTGTTCAAAAATATATAGAGGACTCTGGTAATTTACTTATGAAAAAAATGTAGCATGTGACTATACTGACCTTTTAAGAAATGGATTGGGATTTTTTCTTGAAGTGAAGGATCAGAAAGGTGCCTTTTTATTTATATTTATTTGGGAGGTGCCTATTTAAATAACATACACAAAGTTTGAATTCTTGTTCTTCCTCTTTTGGTGTGGTGGAGGAAAGAAAATCATTTATCCCAGTGAGTTTTACTCCATATATAACTGTGCTGAATCTGAAGATAGGAAAGAGATGGGACATAGCTAAATTTTAACAAGGATGGTTTAGGACAGCACTGATGTTTTCAGGCATCCAATGTGAGTCTGAGATAAATATTTACCAGGATGTATTATACAAGTCAATGTGATGATATCATGGAAAAATCCAGTACACAATCGTAAGGATACAGCCTTCTTTCAGATCTTCACGTTCAGCACATAATGAATTCAGTGCCCTGGGCCACAACTTAAGTAACTCAAGAGCAAAACCCGGCTCATCATGTATAATTTCTACTGAAGGATAATGCTTGAGACATCATATCATCACCTCTAAGTGGAGCACAGAGCCACTTGCCCAGACATTAGTTCGAGTGTCAGGATGAAAGGTGGAAAGCAGAGGCTGGGAGCATAACAGAGAGAGTGCAGTGAACTGTTTCTCTCCCTGCCCTGATGTGGTGATTGGCCACTTCCAACTGCCCCTCCAATTCTCAGGACACAGGCCCTGCCGATGTTCTCTAAGAAAAGCTTCAGGATGCTTCCTTTCCAGATAAAACCATATGCACTTCACTTCAGAACTGAGAACGGAAATGATTCATTTCCTATATGCAAGTTCTAGCATAGCTAAACAAAGGTTTATAAATGGTAAGCTAAAATCTCCCAAAGAGTTTAAGTCATAAATTATTCAAACATATTCTGAGATTGTGAAAATTAAGGACTCATGTATCCTTACATGGATATTGCTGACATCTTCAGCGCCTCACCCTTCCTATTAAAAGATTCTGAGATTACTTTCTTTCTTAAAAGGTTCAGTCTGCTCAGATTGTCTTTCAGGTTCCATGTTTCAACTTTTATTAGTTCATACTTTTTCCCAAAAATATAGATTATTAAACAAGTTTAAGGTTTACATTATCTCTTTTCTTATGAGAGCAATGGTGAATATTACTAACACCGCTTCACATTTGCACAACACATTCATGTAGAGGTCACTGGGACCCAGCCCTTGGCTTCCAAACCAACTTCTCTCTTCCCTTAAGTCTCACTTATAGTACTTGCCAATATGATTTGGGTTCTCCATAGGAGAATCAGAATCTCTCAGAATGACTGACAAATGTTCATTAATTGGGGGGTCAAATACCCATTTGCGGCAGCTAGAATGACCTTTTGACACCATTGAAGTCCAGATATAAAGGCATTCGAATGTGACATGATAACCAAAGATGACCTCCTGTCAGTGTTAAATGCTGAAACAAACATCTAAAAGAACTCACCAATCTGGAGGGTTTTAAAAATAAGAATTAGGGCATGGATTTTTAGTCCTGCTTCAAGGTAAAGGAATAGACAAGGTGATCTCTTGGGACCTAGAAGCCCTGTGATTCATCAAAGGTGTTTAAAAAGCAAAGCCATGAAAGAAGTGCTTTATCATCAATCTAAATCAAGGCTTAGATGTACTTTCATTTTTTTAACTTCTAATCTCTCCCTAGATTTTCATAGGACATACCCTCTGCAATCACTTTGACAAACAATTGTATCAGTACTTAGGTTTTTAGTCTCTTTCAAACTAATCAATGTTTGACAGTGAAAAATAGCAGAAACTGATTCATAAAGCTCTGGACTACAGTGATAGATTTGGGGAGTTGATTTAGCTGAGTGGGTTTCCACATATCAGCTCCTGGCTAACTTTCTTAGGCAAGTGTCCACAGGCAGCAAACACTCAGTGGAAAGTTAGATAAATCCAAAAAAACAATAATCATATTATGCTGACTTTTCTACCAGGTAACTTGTAAAAAATATACCAGGTTTAAAAGAAAAATCTTTTTTTAATGAGGATTACTTACAGCAAAAAATTCTGTCCAGAGATATGAAATTTCACATTGTGAAGAGTTCTTGCAGACAGAGGCACTAACAAGCTGAGCCTCTGGCCATTATATCTAAACTGAACATAGATATTCATATTCATGGATGCCAACTTGCTCTAACTTATAATTTCACATGCTAAAATGGGCTTCGTGTTCAACTGTTCAACAATAAGAAAATAATTACTTATCCTACCACTTCGGGGAATATTAGCCTTATACATAATTGTAAGGAAAATGCTTTACTATATTAAGCAAAAAAAAAAAGCAAAATATAAGATTTTATATACATATTTTGTTGTAGGTTTTAAAAATATTTGCACATGGATAAACATAACTTAGGAATCTATGAAAGTTAGAATGTTGTCTTAGGATGCTAATACTATATTTTTGGTCTCATTTTTTAGAAATATAAATGCACGCACACACATGACATAAAAATGACCATTTTTCACAATTCAGTTCAGTATATTCTGGTTTTAGAACACGGTGTTTTTTTTTTTAATTCTCTATCATGAGTTATAAGAAAATGAAGGTAAACCCAAATGACCCTTCTTTCATTCCCTTCTCTGCTCCTAAGGCCTCTGCTAGCTACAATATACACATATTTAATGGGTTTCCATTTCAACTTCTATTCAGCTGATGAGTTTTTTTTCTTTTCCCAGAACAGTTTGCCCTAGAAATTTCCCCACACATTATTCCAGAAAAGCATTTAGTACTTTCTCTTAAGGAATGAGAAAATACAATGTTAAAATAGATTAACTTTTAAAAATAAGATCTAGAGCACCCCTGCAGTGCTTCTGTGAGGTTTGAGATGTGCGCCTTCACACATATCCTACGTCACTAGGAAAGTGAGAAATCTGGAAAGGACTAAGAAAAACTGTGTGGCTAAAACAAAACCTTGACTGGCAAAGAGAAGTTTTTTTGGTAATGTTTCCATGCCCTATAAAGGAACAGGGTAAAACAAAAAGATAAAGACTTATACCTTGGGTTAATGCAACAGAAAATACATTGTTAAAAGACTTTCAACACCTTTGAGATACCATCTCACAATCATCCAAAATACTTCCTTGGAGCGTGAATTTTAAAACATTGCATTTTTAATGCCAGCTGAGTTCTGCTGTAAGTAGTCATAAAATATCTATTTCCCTCTCCTGGTCACTACAGGAAACTTTTGCGGTTGGCAGGTTTGCTCCATGGCAATAAAACCTGGTAACCTTTGGATATTCATCTATAATATCTGAATCCCACTTCAGTGAGTATCTTCCCAGAAGGTCGCCTGGGGCTTTGGGAGACCGAACTTCCATTCATTTCTACAAAACCTTTGGCCTGCTTCTGACAGCTAAGAGGATTTGACTCGCTGGCTGGCCTACCAGAAGCTCAGGGACTGAGACTTCACAGTATTTACTATGTCACTTTCTAAATCAGAGTTTCAGACTGTGACAGAGTATACCCTCTTTGTGGGGAAAAGTCTTATGATGGCTGAAAAGATTTTTTTTTAAAGCATATAACCTTCTTGGTAGATGGGGGAAAACAAAACATTGGATACTAAACAAAGAAAACAATTAGGTACTGTTATGCACCTAATTTCATATCAAAAATAGAACTTCTTTGTGAGCTTGCTATTGCCTTTTCAATGCCAAGTTCAGGTCTACTTGTAAATGCCAACTCCAAGTAATTCGAAATGTATATTCAATTATCTCCATGAAACCTACAATTTCCAGAAAGCAGAGAGAGGGTTGCCAATTTGTGCCAGGCCTATGATCTCTTCTTTTCATACTGACTGAGTGTGGCTGCAGAGAGTGTTCATGGAACAAGAAGGGTCTTTGCAGTCAGGTAGGTCTGGTTCAAACTGCTTCTGCTGTTCACGAACTGTGCAAAGATAGAGAAGTCAGCTAACCTCTCGCTGCTTACATTTTCTTATACAGAAGGTAGAGAATACAAATCTTATCCGTGTTAATTATACCTCAGTTAAAAAACAAAAAATCTCATCACGCACTGTTATAAGATGCAATACATGAAAACACCCAGAACTAGTAAGCATGCAATGAATACTATCTTCTTTTTCTTTTTTTTCATCTACACTTTTGGGCTATTATAATTTGCAGTGACTAACTGTCTTACCAAAATTTCCTACTATCTTTTTAAATTACAAGGATCATATTTAGTGATCAAGAAAAAAACACAAAGCCTAAATCATTGCCATAAAATGTTTTCTTAGAGAATAATCCAACAAAATGGTAGAGATTTTTCTTGCCATTCATAGACAGTTAATTTTAGCATAATTCTTGAAAAATTCTACTACTTTGACTTTTTACTATGTCTGGCAATCCAAAAAACCTTTAGATCATATTACTTTATCTCTTCATGCTGCAGTTGGGCTATTTAGTCTGTGAGGACTGTGACAAGCTATAGTTAATAAGTTTTTCGTGGTGTCAAAAGTAATAATATTAACGTGCTGTAGTGAGTTAAATTAATTTTGTTTTGTGCACTGGCCTGCATAAACGTGAATGACATTTAGAAATATGATCAGGCAGGAGCTGAGAAAGAGCCGAGTGGCAATGCAGAATGAAATGCACTCACTAGAGCAGGGCAGCCAGCAGCAAGCAGTTGTGGGTGTAGGAAGAGGAGTGCAAAATATCTCAGCAAATGTATTGGAAGGTAGTTCATTTTGCCCTTTAAAAAATTATGAAGACAGATTTTTGTCTTTAGAGAAACTAGAGATGTTTGACGTCCTTGCTCCCTGTTTGGAAATGAAAGAGCATCTCCCTGCTAATCTCTGATTTCAAGTATTATCAACCCAGATTTTTTTTCTCTGCCTGCAAGAGGCAGCTGATTGGTAATAGCTTTTAAGTGGATGACCATCAAGTGGCATTTTAAAGTCCTAGTGGTTGTGTGTGTGTGTGTTTTGGGGTTTTTTTGGAGAACTCTCCAGAATCCCCCACACATACATCCTGCCAATGGCACAGATAAATATGCTGTCTGTAAACAATTAAAAGATATATGTTGAACCTGGAAGGAAAATATCTTAAGATGATGAGGGATCAGGTAACCAAAATAGCTGGTGTATTATCTTGACTTTTTCTGTTTGAATTCTAATATTTCAACTGTTGCAACCAGAAACCATAAGGAAAATAAAGATTTCCATATTAAGATAGTCACCATAGATAGGAACTATAAAATAGTTTATATTATATTATAGTGATGAGAACCATATATTAATTTAATGAGGCTTTGTACTGCTTCATAGTATAAGCTTGATGATTTAGACTAGGCCACACCCTATAGTAATAAGCCTCTACATTTCTTTCACATATCTGTTAACACATTTTTCTTTTTGTCTGTTCAGGAGTGCTATTGATAAACTACCCAATTTTTAAACTTATATGTAAGAGTTTCTCTATTTTAATAAAATTAAAAGCACTGTATTCTGGGCTGTTCATATTATTTAATATACATAGCCATCCCACATGACATAAAAGAACTGTTATTCTCATTTTACAAAGGAAAAGTGGAGGGACTTCCCTATAGTCATATGACTGTTAAGAGCCTACATATATTTTAACTCAGGTCAATCTGACTCCAAAGCTTAGGATCCAGGTGACACATAACCACAAAGACCCTTCCCTTTTTCTTTTCAGCAATCAATCCATTACATGTACTAAGTGCCTGTGTAGGTAGCTATAAGTTCTATACCTTCTACATTTAACTACCTCAAATGAAAACACACCAGCAAAAGAAAAGGTTCCTTTGTGGAAAATTTTTTATTGATGACTCAGTTCAACAAACATACTTCTACAGTGTATTCTATGCTGAGCTCTGATAATATAAAGATGAATTAGACATTGTTTCTCCACTCAAGGAGTTCATAGCTGATGAAGAAGGAATGATGCTATCTAGAAGTAGCGATTTCAAAAGGGATGATCAGAATGTGAATTTAAAATGGAATATAAAGGTTGGTTGGAAAGTCAACAGGTTGATCATAAGCACTGCAAGCAGAGGAAGCTGGGTGAGCATTTGGAACATTTAGGGAATAACATAATGTCCAGACCCCGTTAGGCTAGTATGTGTGAGAGAAAAATGATTGGGGTAGGGCAGAACCAGAAAAATAGGGTAATATTTTAGGACCTTGAATATTGGAGCTAAAATTTCATCATCACAGTTGGGAACCAGAAAGATATTAGAGCTATCAGTGTTGGCATCAGATGCGTGCTGTAGAAAACTGATACTTTGGCAGTACGAAGATGAATTGTATGTTCTTGTCTCCATTTTGGAGGGTGTTGCAGAGTCTATGAAACTATATGGCAGCAAAAATAAGAACTCAATTTTGAAAATGATTTTAGGAAACAGATTTACAGAACTTTATTGATTAGATAGAGGGGTGAAGGGCAGAGAACCATTGGGAATTAATACAGCTCTAGCTTGGTTGACTGAGAAGCCAACAGGGCAATAAATGAAATTGCAAAAACGATGCACTAATTTTAGGGAAAAGACTAAGTTCTATTTCAGACATGTTTATTAAAACAATTCATTTTCATTTAAGATCATACTTGTATGCTCTTTTTTCCCCACCACAATTTAATTTAAATATTTTATATATCATATTTATATTCTCCTAAATTGTACCATACCCATAATCAACTAACATTGCTTAATTTTTTTGATTCCTAGGCCAGGGCCCTAGTCTAGTCTAGTATTTTAAGGAAAAAAAAAATGTCTTGAAGAACATAAAATGACCTTCATTCCTAAAGTTTATGCTAATACATTTTCAGGCTTCCAAATGAACTTTCTGATTTCCATATCAACTCATCCCGGTTAACAGCCAGGTATAATAACCCACGACAACCCTTATCCAAGCTCAAGGCCACTGAGGGGTTGAGCTGGGGACAAAACCCAAACTATGTTTACCCGAGGGTAGGATTCAGTGGACCTCAACTCTGAGAGACCCCCTGTGCGAGGAGCCTCCCTGCAATATGAGATCATCTAGCTGGTAAGTGGCAAACGAGAGTTTCTAATCTAGGTCTCTGACTTTAGACTTTAGCAATACATGTAGCCCGACAGGTGCTTCAGGCAGATGATCTCTACTTTGTATCCACTGACCTTTGGGCACATGAGAACAAAGTATATAGCACTTGTCATTTTTTTAGAGAAAGTAGCTTGCTTTCATAGTTTTCTAATTCACTGCTTAAAATAATCCCACTCTTGCATTCATCCCTCATTTGCAGAAAGCTTATCCTTCTGTTTTTTCTAATTTGACTTCACTAAATCCCTATGAGGAGAGAGAAATACATTTTATCATCCCTTCTGATTCAAGGCGATGTAATACATATCCTTTCAGTCAATGTATTTAACTCGGGCAACCTCAGAAACATGAAGGAAAATCGGGGAGCTTGTGTTTGGATGTGCTTCTGCTCCTCCGAGAAACCCTTTTCATCTCAACAGTCTGCAGATATCCGTGGAAGACCTTGAGATGGTCATTCAGGAATTGTAGCCTGCTGATTCCTGTGCATTCAGAAAGACATGAAAGCAATTACAAATTGCTTAACAGATGATGCATAATATTAGAGATGAAGAATCTGGCTGTGAACACTTACACCAGGGAAATTCTGCCATGTGATTTTTTCTTCCAGTTCAGCACCTTGTGTTAAGAGGATCTCACTTGACATAGTGCTAAATACTGTTGAATTATGATCCGATATTAAAAGAAAATTAAAATTTCAGAAGTTTTACCACATAGATGAAAGAACATGGACTCTGATGCTTAGCAGAGTTATGTTCTGGGTTTAAATAACCAAGCTCCCTTAAGAAAGTTACTTCACAGGGCAAGCTTCAATTTGTCCAATATCTACTAAATTATATGAAGTATCCAGCACATAGCAGCTGATCCATAAATGACAGCCTGTTTTTAACAATTACTAATATTTATTGAGCACTTACCATGTGCCAGATTCTGTTATATGCACTTCACACATTTACTCTTTAATCCTCACAACCGTCCTTTAATTAGGTTTATTTATTATCATTCCCATTTTACTGATGAGAATACCAAGTCCCACAAGGTTAAACATATTCCCAGATTACACAGCTAGAAAGTGTAAGCCAAGATTTGAATACAGAAATCTAACTGTACTCTTAACCATAGCACTGTCCTAAAATCATTTTTGAGAACGTAACATCTTTTAGGAATACAGACTTAACCTCCAGTCTATTTTCCTTTCTTGATGTAACCATAGGAAACTTGCTCAATGTCCCATGGAAAAATTGCCCCAACTTACTTTGTAAGCAGTTCAATTTTAAACACAATTGAGAACTATTCTTAATTTATAATAAAACAGCTTCTTTCAGAAAGCTTTTTCAACTAACTCTGTACCATTCTCACCTAAAAGCAACATCATTGGTTCTTTTCTCTACCTTTAATTCACTCTGGATAAATTGGGAAGTAATCTTTCCAATATTACACATTTTCTTTACACTTTTTGTGATTTTTCTCATAAAGCTTAAATCTACGAGACTCTTCTATCTTAGCATCTCGCGAAAGTAGTCATATGTATCTATGATTCATTTCCTCAGCCAAATGTTTTTAAGTTCTCAGGGACTCTGACTGCCTAAAGGCTTTTTTAGATAGATACACTTATGTGCTTTCTTTGTCTGATAACAATTTTATGGATATTCTTTTCAGCTTCAAATTTAAAATGCTATCTATCCCTTAGATTTCACATGTTCTTTCTTTTAGTTGAAAAAGGAGTCATCTGAAATTTGTGGATTTTTTTTAATTTGTCTTTTTGTTCATTTATTTGCCAAAAATTACTATGCATTTCAGAGCAATTGAAATAAGAATTACTTCAGGCTCTTAATTTGTCCCTTTATAGAATTTGTTGAACAACGAGATAGATTTCCATGAAAATCTGCAAGCTACTTTAAGGTATAGTATTGGTAAATATGCTTTTATGGGATTTCACATGTGGAAAAATTCTTTTTAAAAAAATTTTAGTACTGATCTCCATTAATAGGGTATTACATACTAAAATCATAAAAACAAACCCCTAAGAAAATAATAAAGGTCATCTGGTGAAAGTGACTAGAAATTTATGAATCAGTTCTCATTTACACTTTCTAGAAACTTACTAAATTTCCTTCAGAAAAATATGATTCTCAAAAGTTAGAAGCCAGAATGTCACTACAGATAAGGAGGGAAATCATTCTAGTTTAAAATACCTCAAGTTACAATTGCATAACATGTTTTTTTCAAAAAATTATTTTAGTATCATTTCTCTTAAAAATCTGTGTACTTTACATAACTGAAAAAATCCCTGACATTTCGGCAGGGTCACTCCAGCTGTCAGTGTGTGCATACATGAAAAATGAAGCAAATAGGATACACTTATGTGCTTTCTTTGTCTGAAGAGAATGGCTTCCATTCAAATGCACATCATACTCATTTACAGATAAACTATATTTTTGCACCGTGTGATTCAGTGACATCCACATTTCCATGCAAGAGACCATTGCACTCCCTAATGATGTTCTGATTTTCTTAACAATGAACACCAGTGAACTTTCCCCTAGGCAAACCAGATGGAAACTAAATTGTTTCTGCAGAATGAACAATTTGTGAAATCTTGGCAAATTGAATTCCAAATAGAGATGATCTTGATTTCCTCTGTAACTCTGCCACAACATGTAATGTGTATGAGGCCTACGTGAGAAATACACTAATTAGTTAGATAACCTTTAGGTAAAAATGAATGAGAACAGAAGATAGCCATGGAATAAATAAAAGTCAAAAACTGAAAAAGAAGTAATATGCAGATGAGACAGCTTCACTAAGAAACTAAGACTAATACAGAAGTTTTTGAAGGTGTTTGCTTATCACCTGTGAACTGGCGATCAATTCTGTGAAGGAGGTAACCAAAGTTAAGCACATTGCTTTAAGTCAGTTATATAACAAAGATGAGCATCTAAATTCAAATTTCTAATCTATAAGCCTATAATTTGCTGCTCCATATACTCTCCTCCATATCAGAAAACTAATTAAATGGACTGTGCATGAGAAAAATTTTATTTCTATTACCCACAATCTGATTATATTATTTTCAGTGACACTATGAAAGTATCAAGTAGACGCAACATGCCTATGGCACAGAAAATAGACTGTTCATCTTCTTTATCTCAAGTAAAGAATTCTTACAATTCTCCAAACATTCCATTTATAGGTTATAATTCCCCTGGATATTACTAAAATGGCCATAGTCGTAATTAGGATTTATACCTATTCAGAAATTCAGATATTCCAGCTCAGCTATTATGTCATTAAGTAATGAGGACTCTTTTGCATCTTTACAAGATCCAGTCATATCTAAATCTACATTTTAAGAGGGTTTGTTTGCATCTTTATAAGAGCCAGCCACTCAATGTCTAAAGTGTGTATATATATATATATATATATATATATATATATATATATATATATATATATATATATATATATATATATACTGAAGCAAAAATAGTAGGAGAAACGGTTTTAGAATGGCTAGTCAACTGATATTAAACTAGCAAGAAAAATATTAGTAACATTCATTTACAGAACAGGTTTAACATGTCAAAGCTCTTTTCTACCTTTGATTTCATTTTGTTTTACCAGTTCTTTATTATAAAAAGTAGTTATTATATAAATCTAGTTCAGTTTCTCTCCAATCATCAGACTAGCCCTATTCCCAATGTTACTCATATGTCATTTTTAAAACCTACTCAGTCCTTCCAAATTGTTGTCTTCTCTTTGCCTTTTATATTTTAATCTTGTCTAGTTATTTTCCCAATGATCTGTATACATTGTCCTTGCTATGTCTACTCTCCCAGAATGCTTGATCCCCAAATCCTACTTTCCTTTTTTTTTTACTTTGAATAAGAAAGTCATATGATATCTTAAGTCTAAAGAAAATTTTACCAGCTCTATGCTAGACACAATTCTATTTTTTTTATATCACTAGTCCATATAATAGTTTTCCTTTTTTTTCTCAGTCCTTTTTTTTTTTACTCTTCCTTTTTTTATATATGGATGCTATTGGCATAAGAGGCAGGACTTATCAAAGAACAAGGGGCTTCTTCCTCTAATCTTCTGTGAGCCCCTCAGAAGGCAGAACTTTCAGTTTGTGCCATTTAACCCCAAATCCCCGTCACAGCAGATGACTTTTCCTCATAGCCTTGACCAACTAATTCCAAATTTTTCTTACTATAGCACAAAAACTAAGAATTGCCATTTTTCCTCTGTCCTTTGCCTTTATACAACAAAACAGTCTCTCTTGACCTATAATTTATATTGACCTTTAGCCACGTGGCTGTCATGGAGTTAGGCAAAACTATTTAAGATACAGGACTTGTTTAATGAAAGAGGCAGATAGGTGAGCAAACATCTAGAGTATAACATTGCAAATGCTATACTAAAAGTTTGGAAAAGTGTCTTGGAAACACAAATTGGGAAGAAGGACCAAACCCTCATAAGAATGCAGGGAAAAAAGACTCAGTTGAGATGACTATTGAGAAATAAGCAGGAATCCAGGAGAAAAAGGGAGGGAGGTTATACCAGGCAAAGGAAGCAGAATGTTTAAAGATTTGAAGCCTTTTACCCAGATCCCATGGCCAACAATAGAACAGGTGTGAAGCAAGAATGGGTTCAAATGCAAGTAGTAGTTCTCCTCATTCTATTTCTTGCAACCACAAATAAATTTGTTTTCGTGCACTAATGTTTCTGCTGCGTAAACGTGCATCTCCTTTAATATTTCTTTGTGTGATCTTTTTACCATTTTCTTTTTTATGTTGGTGGCCTTTATCCTCTACTCTGGCAGCACCCTCATGGGTTGCCCTTTATCTTTTCAAAACCCTTGTCCAGTGAGACCACCCTTTCCAAGTCTGTCAAAGGGGCAGTTTTATTTAACCTGGATCCTTCCATTTCTGCCAACTCAATTCTTCTTGCTCCTAAAGATTCGGAGAGCCAGAAATAGTGACAAAGTTTGTTTGTTTGTTTTTTATTTTCCACCACACATTCACACTCGCACATGCAACCCAGGTTCTCCCTGTCCAACAATCCTTTCCCCCACTCTGTATGGTGTTTTTCCTCTACTGATGAGTATCAAGAACCCCCAAGTCAATCCCTTCAAGAGTATTAACTTCCCTCTTACTTTATTATAAAATACATATTTTATTGTAAAATTTCATGTGCTTCTAAACTTTGGCACTTTGTCTTTTATATTACGTGGTCATACTGTAAAGCAGTGCTTTCTCTATATCTGTATGTTTTTGTGGCATCCAACTCCCTTTAAATTAGCCACTTTTGTTTTCCTGTTTTGGCATAATTAACTATCTGCTTTCTTTCTGTGATCTAATTCTTCCTTTTGCCTCAAATTTTCCCGTATTTTTTTTTCTGGAACTTGAATCTCATCTATAGAAAACCTATTACTTTTGCTTTTTTTTTTTTCTGGTCTTTCCTTGCATTAGGTTCTCTGGGACTGCTCCTCTGTGGACTTGAAATACAGGCCTCTCTTCTTAGGTAGTGGTTTTCCTTTCCTCTGCAAGAGCCATCTTCTTCTCCAGGCATTTTTATCTTTGCCCTTCCTGTTTCTGACAAGCTTACATAAGTATCTATTATACCTTCAAACCTATTTTTTTTTAATTTAATTTAATATTAGTTTCAAGTATACAATACATTGGTTAGGCATTTATATAGTTTATAAAACAATCCCTCTAATTGCTCTTTCTCTCCTCTGGCTCTACACATAGCCATTACATTAATGCTAACTGCATTCCCTATGCCATGCTCCCCATCCCCGTGCCCATCTATCAACTACTCATTTGTATTTCTTTAACCCTTTACCCCATTTTCCCAGCCACCCAACACCTCTCCCCTCTGGCTGTCACCAGATTGTCCTCTATATTTGAGAGCCTGTTCTTGATTAGTTTGTTCTTTTGTTCCTTAGATTCTACGTGTAAGTGAAATTATATGGTATTTATCTTTCCCTGACTTATTTCACTCAGCCTAATAACCTCTAGGTCCATTCATGTTGTTGCAAATGATAGGATTTCATTTTTGTAATATCTGAGTAATGTTCCATTGTATATATGAACCATAACTCCTTTATTCAATCATCTGTTGATGCCTTCAAATCTATTTTTGAAGAATTATAAATAATATGTAACACTGGTAATATTTCCTTCCATTCAATCAATAATCATTTCCTCCATCTTTCCCAAGAGTACCCAGCGACAACCTTTTTAAGGGGCCACCTACCCAAAACCATATACCTTTTTTCTCTGCTAAATTCCTCATGCTATCTTGCCCTTACCTAAGACTTTTTCTTCAGGTAACTTCTAATGTGATTTGTTGACATACTTATAAAGGACATACCTGGCTGTTCCATCAACAGCCAGAGGCTCCTCTGTTTTGGATTTAAAGCAGCCAGAATGTAGAGTGCCTACGTTCCTCTCAACAGCTTTTTATTTCACTTTTTTTTCCCCCTATCCTAATGTCAAATCTCTCTCCTGTGTTAATGGAACTTCAACATGTCATAGTATTGTTTTTTCAATGAAATTGCCATATAGCCTACATCCCTGTTTCAATCCTGAGAACAAGCAGGCTTTGGGCTTGGGAAATCACTATAGTGCTTCGTACTTTTCCTTCTAACACAATCTACAAAATATATCCATTTTCTCTGTCATCTGAAGTTCACATCAAACTATTTCTGTAGATTTGAATGACTTCAAATACATCTTCTGGGCTATGTCCAATTGAACTAATAATTAGGGTCCCACCACATAGTCCTTCTCTAGGCAATAGCTCTCATTCCTTATGAAGTGAATCCACATAAAAAACTTTCAAAATTCTCCCACTGCTTTCCTCACTATTCCAAGATTTTGATTTTCCATATTTCCTCTCTTCCTCCCGCCCTCTTTCTAAAGGAAATCAAAAAGACAAACTGGCTTTTTCTTTACTCTTTTCCTCAAGTTCCTTTTCTCCCCACTATTCCTTTCCCCGTTTTCCCACGGCCTTTTCTCCTCAACCCCAACTCCAATTCTTCAGGGTCTTTTTTTTCCTGTCTTCTCTTTGTTTAAGGCTCCTATTTGCCATGGACAGACCCCATAGCCAACTGAAGCTGGAAGTGAAGAAGGTTTGGCCCCTTTGATGTCCCTAACCTTGCTTTTCAGTAGTGTTTCTCTCGCCAGCTTGTGTGCAGTTTGCCTAAGTCTATACCATACTCTCTTTATAGCCTTTTTTGGTTTTTTCTCTCCATGATTTTGAACTCCCTTTGGCTCACAGATGGGTCTCATGTTTATCCTCATATAACCATAAAGCAGATATTTATCTTTCTCAGTTGTACAGGAAGAACTTGCTTAGAGCACCCCCTGAGATGATTAGTGGCAGAACTCAGATGTTCTGAGCATTCATTCACTCTCTCCTCTTTTACCCAGCCCTCCCTGAGGAGAAGGAAAAATTACCTGGGGGCAATGATATCTCCTAATTGTGTGGCATCTCCATTCTTATGGCATTCCCTGTTGGCCACCATCATCCCATAACTAAAAAAAAAAAGAATTCTTCTCTGGAAAGAACAGCATCCTGGTTTCCGAGCTTTCTGTCAAGACACTATTCTCTCATAGCTTTCTCTCAATTTAGTTGTGATGCACCAGTAATGTAGTGACAGAGTGACAGCAGGTCAGGATATAAACTCTTTGCAGTTGATGAGTTTGATAAATAAAAACTAAAGGCTGATTTATCATTAAGCCTATGTGGAAATCATGCAAATGCATATTTCTGACACTAAGATCACACTTCTCAAGGTTAAAAGTACCAAACAATGCCTTCCAGGAATTATTTTGCATTGTTTGTCAGGAATGCTCCAGGATCAGTGGCCCACCTTGGGGCATAATCTTTCTTTACTATGCTTCCTTTATAACTGCATAGGTCAAATCCACAATTTTACTTTCAAATATATGTTGCCCATGTTTCAAAATTACTTGATATTCACATCTTCATTTTCAAAAAAGGTAACAGTGGTTTCCCATAATCCACATAACTACTTGGAAAAGGCTGCTTTACTTTGGAGCCTCAAAGTCACATGAGGACAAAAAAATAGAATATTTAAAGTTGGATCTGACCCAGAAAATCAATGACATGTAGTTAACAGAGGGAGAATATTAAAGGAACAAGCAACTTGGTAAATGTTTGTCTTTGGGTACCTTCCACAAACTGTTCTATTATTTCCCTTCCCTTTTTATGTGTTCTCATAAAATTGGACATTTATCAGGATCCCACTAAGGCCTTCTAACTAAAGAAGTATCCCAAGCTCTGAGAGCATACCCACCATCTTCCCCATTTCTGCCCATCTCCCACTCACTTAATTTTCTATAATTCAAGCAACTGTCAACTACAATTCAATACTATGATGGATTACAATGTCATCCACCAGCAAGCAAAACAGTATTTTACATTATTTCAAAGGATTCCTAGAGATCTAGAGCTTTAACAAAGGGAATGAATGGTGGAAATCCAGGTACTGCGGCACACTACCGCAGTTTGTGAGGAATCCTAACAAAAACATTTCTGAGACTTGCTTTCCAGTCCACATTCTGTTCACATTCACTACTGTCCACTCACATACATGAAATTAACCACAACAAATTCCTACACTTTCTCTATAGTGGTCCTTCATAATGCATGTTTTCATAATAGATTTACTATTTTAAGTTGAACTTTTGTTTTTAATGCCTGTTCTTCCAAACATAGAATTTCTTAAGAACAAGTTTTAATCTCCCTTTGTTGCCAGTAGCCTGCACCATGACTGACATATTGAAAACACAGAATAAGGGTTTAGTAAAGTGAATTAATGAAGTATAAGAGTAAGTGTAGCTCATTTTCTACAAACCACACAAAATGAAATGGATCACTAATAATTCTTTTGGAAATTATTCTTTTAGAATTTATTCATTTATCAATATTACACCAGGTTAAGTTACAATAACAAAATCAACCCAAGTACGTGATGATTCACTAAAAGAGAGAAATGTATTTCTTGCTCTTTCAGTAGTACTAGGTGGTTCCACTTTGGCAGGTAAGGCTTTTCTTCAGGAACCAATCAGAGATCTCATTGATTGAACCTCTGCCATCTTCGGTATATGGTTTCCAAAGTCACTGTCAGTCATGAGAGAGAGAAAAAAAATCATAGGAAGGAGTCTTGGACTAAATCTAGAAGTGGTGCACATTAACCTCTAGTGGTCTCTGCCAGAGTTGAGCATTTATTCTTTGGCTCAAGAAAAGTGTACTAATCATCTACTATGCCAGATACTATGCATGTAGATACTATATAAAGATGACATGCGATTGTATCGTAGACATGCGATACAATCCAATAATCATGCAAATCAATACGTGCTAGCTTTACGTGTTACAATTAATTGTAATTGAGACGTGATTATTATAATAACTATTTCAAAAGAAGAGTGTAGGGAGTTGCTAAAGAATATATAAGAGCCCTATTTAGTCTGGTGGGTCAGGTAAGGCTTCTCTGTGGAACTAAATAGTTGTTTAATAAGAAATGAATGAACAACAGAATAAATACAAAGTTAATGGACTATACAGTATCACAAAATAAATATTCAAAAACATAAAATACTGTCTCATTCACCTGAATAATTTACTGCGCATTTGTACACTAGGCCAGATTCCATCTTTTTTTTTTTTCCTGGGCACATCCACAGCAACATTTCACACTGTGACCATCTGGACCATTAGATGTAAATACCGATTTGACAGATACTTCAAGGGTATGAGGGTAGTTGTGGGAATAAAATGAATTTGAAAAATATTATCACACAAAGGATATATTTAAAGCCACTCATTCTGTTCTTAAAATTAAAACGCTGATAACGTCCTTCTTGTAAATAAATAACATCTTAGTATTTTTACATATGAAGAATATACATAGTTGGGATTTTATTTTGAAATTATTATACCACTATTTGTTTATTTGTCCTTTGCAAATAGATTCCCAACCTCCAAGAAAAATCCTTTACTCAGAGATTCTATCACCAATTTAACACATAGGAAAATTTTAAAATTAACATAAATAGAATATGTCCTTTTAAAATGTCACAGCATTAAGTCAATTTGGGTACCTTTTTAAAACTCATTCAAAAATACAGCATTTCCAACAAGCATGTGAACTTAGCCCCACTTGCAAAGGACATTAAGTAAAGCCCTGTTTTTACATATAAAATGATACATGGTGTTATAGAAGCCATCAAATATTCACTTTAAATCAAACTTTATGAATCCATAGAATATGACCTCTCTTTTAATATCTATAATGCTTTGCAAGAAGAAAATGTATTGCTGTAGTTGTCTATTAAATCATTCATTCTTATCTACTCTATTTAGTGGCTGCTTAAAAAAAAATAACAGAATTATCAAGCAGCTCAGAACAAAGGTGCTTTCTGATTGTCGGCTCCATATTCTGAAAAAGCAGGTTAATTTCTCTGAATCTCACAGCTGGAACTTTCTAACACTAACTGGCAGTTTCCACCTAGTGATCAAGGCAATTGACTAAAATAAAGCTGAAAGTCCTAATAGTAATAAGGCCCCTTCATGTGATAATTACATCAGCAAAAGCACTCATCTGTTGGCTGCAACTCTACAGGGTCTTGAAATTATCTTATAAAAAGTACACTTCCAGAAATGTTTTCATTTCTAGTTTTATGATAGCGCTAACACAGCAGTAAGACTGGAATATCCAAGTGGGTGGTCAGTGGGAACATTAACTGTCATTCTAGATGGCAATTTGATAGTAAATAAACAGGATTTTGAGTCAAAAGGTCTTACTTCAGTTCCATACTGAGTAACCATATGTAATCTCTGAGTCTCAAAGTCTTCATTTATCAAATGGATATAACAGTACCTACTTAAAAGGGCTGTTGTGGAAAAAAATAGACAAACTTATTAAGCAGCAAGTAAGGGCATCATCTTTCTACGTATATTTTCCAAGAACCACTTGTTTCCCATCATCATAACCCCACTAAAGGAAATGTTTGCAAAATTTGGAAAATCTCGATTTCTAGAACTTTAGAGTGATAAAGTGTTTAATAAAAAAAAAAATCTTTGTATATTACTATCCAATCAGATTTTTTTCCAAACTGACATGTGACAACTATGAAATAAGAGTTTGATGTGAAACTGTCCCCATAAAACTATCAGACCATTCCAACTCTTTGAGGTAGATAACAAGAGATACAGTAAAACCTTCAGATGCTAGAACCAAACTCTAGGGACAGAAGTTATCTCCATCTAATTAAATCTCCTAAATCAATTATTCAAGAGGAAACCAGCATGTAATAGAAGAAAATTGCCCCCATTCTCAATCTTTTTATCTTACAAAATTATTAAAGTTGATTTTTAAAGAATTATAAAAAGCATATACTTATACTTCAGATAGTTATGACTCAGAAAATTTAATCAACAAGATAAAGCTTCATGTGAATTGGGTATTTTCTTCACCTCTTTTTTAGAAAATGAGTTTTTTCCTATCTGCTTGAGGCTATAAAGAAAACAAATGCCAGAATAAACAGTGACTAGCTTTCAAATTGCTTATAGATCCAGAAGTAATAAAGTTTTAAAACCCTGAAAAGTAACTTCAATTGATTAATATAAAAAACACATGTTTAATTTGGTGTGCTAATTATTATAATTTTATGAGCAAATGAAATTTTACATGTTAAGTTTCTAAATTATTTGTAAAGTGTGCTAAAAGAAGCACTTTTTCATATTTCCCTTTCTCCCAAAGTATCCGTTTTGATAGTTGCCTTCTTTCAAATATTCATCCTTCTTTTACTCGATAGCTTTAAAATTAAAAGAAACTTCACATGTTTCTACTATCCGAGGTATAGTTTTTCAAACTCTGTAATTGCTCTCTTCTAAAGCTAAAGATTTGTAAAACTTAAAAATTCTCCATACATCATAAGATTGAATAAAAAGCCATTATAAGATAGGTAAGTTGTGACATTTCTTTCTTTAAAACAATTGAGTTGCCCATAAATTATGGAACTAAATTATGAGCCAGAAAGAGATGTGTCGCTTAAGAGAGAACAGTCATGTCTAAAATGCCTAATTAGAACAGTTACAGTAACCTGGTTCTGCAATAGAGCGAGTTCCCCGGGGAGAGGTTGTGGCAAAAAGACAGAATCCTGCAAAAAGAATCCTCCCCCTAATGAGCATTTTTGAACTGCAGTTTTGTTCATTTACATTTCTCTTATCTCATATGGTTCAGATGAATTTTTCTACACTTCGTATTAATTTCTATGATATCGACTCTCATTCTATATGTACAAAGACTTTGAAAAGTAATTTATTCCACTAGATTCTCCTAATGTGTAAATTAATCTGTAAGGCTGAAGAGGCACTTCAGGTGAAGTTAGCATATTAGAAGTAACTATTATCTACACTAATGGAAGGGTACTATGGCCAAGATAACTCAAAACAGATATTATCTAAAATTGTTATTTATTTTGCTTTTTGGAATTGTGTGGAAAGTGATAATTTATGCAAGGATCCTGTCTTCAAGGAGTTTACAGTCATGTGGAAAAACTAAGACATACACAGTGAAACATTAAAAAAAAAGTTCTTAGTAACATAAGAGATATAGGGGCAAGATGCTATGAGGATTCAAGGAATGAAAGACTTGAGGCTATACCACATGGTGATGTTTTCAATAAAGGTATTACTTAAGCCAAAAGAGTACGATTTTGCCTTCTCTCTCTCTCTCTCCTCCCTTCTCTTCCCCGCCCCCATACACACACACACACTGAATATATTACTTCTCATCTATAGATAAATCATTGAACAGGTAGATACTCTTTTCTTTTTTAAAGGTGGATATAATGAATACCCCAAAAAATGAGTTGCATTTCTTTAAATTGTCAAATTACATCTAGGCAGTTTTTTCTACAATGGAGAATCTGTCTCATTTAATATCATGAAGTTATAGATAAGGCAAAATGGTCATAATAAGAGTATAGCATGAGAGGACCTTAGGTTGTGACTTTCTGTACCTAATTCTAATGTTTAAAGTTTTTCTACAAAAGTCTGACACAACCATTACCTTCCTGGGAGTCAGAATTTACTTTTTGGGAGGGAGGCTAATAAGAAATGAACTCTAATTTGCCATATACCTAATTTTCTATGTCAGAGAAGCATTCTAGAGCCTCCAGTATTTTCCACCTCATCTCTCTCATGCTTTCACAATTACAAAAGCAAAGTTTCTAATACCATTGTTCTTAATTAGACATCACAAAGAGTAGACATTTAAGACTGGAGAACCCACAGCAGTCCTTTCTGAAAAAGATATAAGTTCTACACACCATCATTTTAAACTCTGATTCATTTGTTCAGAAATGCCTGAGTACAGGAATAGTGAATGTGCTTTGGGCCTAAAATATGGTATCAATGAAATAACGTGAGAGACTATGAGATGCTTTGTTTTCTATTACTACATATTTTCTAACCTGCGACTTAGATTTTTACAAATATTAGGATAAGGAAAAAGAAAGATTTTACTTGAAGTGAGTAAAACTGAAAGTGCAAGAACTTATTTGTTGGCTTTTAGCTACTAGAAATTCAGATTTATCACTAGTAAATAGTGTTTAGTGGAACACAAAACTCTTTTTTCCAAAAATCTAAAGTATTAGATATAATCTTATTAGAAGTATAAAGATGTCTGATCTCGGAAGCTAAGCAGGGTCAAGCCTGGTTAGTACTTGGATGGGAGACCACCTAGGAAGACCAGGTGCTATAGGTGTAAAAAATAAAAATAAAAAAGGATTGTAAGGTGACAAGGTCTTTGCAATCTGTGAGGTCAACCAAGGGTTGCCTCTCCTAAAAAAAAGGAAAAAAAAGTGTAAAGAGACAAAAGTGTAGATAGGGTTGATTTTACTATAAAAGTATTAGGCTCTTTCCAAAGGTATTTAATAAAGTTATGAAAGTTTGTCAAGAGTGTTTCAGTACTACTATTCAGAGCAGAGTCTCTAAAAATGTTATCTTGCTCAATTCCTGAACATTCAAATTGTAGATATATTTTGATGAACGTTAAAGTATAAATGAGTTGTTTATGAGCTGAGTTACAGTCACTACTGATGATAACTGGGTGAATGAAAGACCACTAGGTAAATGCCAAAGGACCTAGGAGTTTTCAAATTCTAATTGTAATAATCCTCCTCCTGAGAAATTTACAGTGCATATGTACAAACTTTATCCACCTTTATCTGAAAAGTTACTTACACTTTCATATTGATTTTCATAGCAAGAGAAATTGGGTGATATCTGCTTCTCCCTTCGCTATGTACCTACTGCTGGAAAATTGACTGTTGTCATTCTGGAGGCAAAGAACCTGAAGAAGATGGATGTGGGTGGCTTGTCTGGTAAGTCTGTGATGTTTATTGTTTTCTTTTTAATGCTGTCTCATCATGGTTACCAAATGCACAGCACACATGCTGTGACTCCCCCAGTCCTTAATTGATCACAGTTCTCTTTCCTACTGAAGCTGGAAGCAGTCTCAGAATTCATCCCAACACAGTACCCCAGGAAGCCACTCTCAATTTATAGGAATGGGCACAGATAAAATCTATTTTCTTGCTTTATAGCCAAATTGTCGATGGTCAGTTCTATAGCACTGAAAGCTGAAAATGTTTGCCTCTCTCTTAAAAGGCAATGTCTATAACCAATTATGATTTTGTTGAGTTTTTGGTTTTTGTTTTTTTGGTCAAATTTCACCTATGTTATGAAAAATAGTGTTTTATCTGAAACTTATTAGGTATTTGATAGCCTAGTGTGTTTTATTAAAAATTCTGCATTTCAAACATATGTGAATAAAATCTGGTTAAGAATAAATACCCATAGTAATAAATGTATTTTGTACATCATATTGGGGATAGGAAAAACTTTTGGATTTAAAGTTCTATATATCCCTTAGCTTAAAAAATAAGTGAGTAAATATTATATTCTTGCTCAAAAGCAAAGTCAACTCAAGGACTTGTTATTTTCACAGTTGAACATAATTTTCTTTATTTTCTTCTCTGTACAATTAAATCAATTATATATAATTTCTAGTAAATTATTAGTATGGGACACTTTCTTGATATGCCACAAGGTCATCATAAATAGACTATAGTTGACATTATTTGTGACTAGGGTGCTAGAACTAACATTACTGGTTATTCAGTGCTTTCTCTAATAAAATATATTGCAAGCTTCAAAATGTCACCCTAATGCATCCTGATGATTTTATATTCTAAAGCATAACAGCTAAAAAATGCTAAAGCTAAGTTTCTACTTACTGAACCACTTATTTGTCAACAAAATTCTTCTGGTGCCTAACTTTATTTCTCTTTATAAGTCAGTCACCTGAGAAAGCTGCTCTAATTCTTTCACGTCACTAAGATCTCATTTAATAACTCACTGCTTTCACTGCCTAATAGCACAACAGCAAATATGAGGCAGTAAGCATAGTTTTCTCAAAAACTGTAAAAGTACTTAATGTGCCTATGATGTAAAATATATGCATTTATGTATGTGTATGTCTATACACATATACCTTTCATAGCTCCGTCCTCTGAAAAGACCTAAAAACAGACTAATCAAGTAGCAGTGAGCATCCTCAGTATCAGACATGGTTTTGAAATATAATTTCTTACTAAAAGAGCCTGGGGCTTATTAGTAAAAGGAGAGATTCCAGGTGTGACACAAGAAGTATACAAGATAAGCCTAGACCATCTTGTCATATCAGAAAGCAAGGAAGCTATCAAAGGAGTTAGGAACCACCTGGAAGAGGCTTCCAATGGTCAAACATGTGATTTCAGCTTCACTAATGATAATAAATGCAATGTACTTAAATCTAAAATAATAATGTGTCTATATGAGAAAAAATGCTAAGAAATTTTTAACTACAAGAACAGTACACTCTCAGATTACTACTTAGTATCCTGCGGTGTGACTTCAGACACCTTTAACATTTCCTTTCCTTTGGTTCAATTGCCAGATACTATCACATCTTTCTTTGTACCCACTCTCACAGGCTCCATTCCGAACTCCCATTCCAACCATTTCATCATCATCTGTGTCTAGTACTCCCCTACTGCCCTGCTGCCTCCATTCTTGTCATTTTCTTCACCTGGAATTCTCTTCCTTCCAATAATTTCTAGCTAAAGTCTATCCATTCTTCAGGGCCAGCTTAAGTCTTATTTTCTCCATGCATTAAACAAATGTGCCCCCAGTTTGTGTTAGGCTTTGTTCTGAAATTAGGTTTACATCAGTGGACAAAACAGCCAAAAAACCCTGCCCTCATCCAGCTTACGTTTTAATGTGGGGAGATGGACAGACAGCTAATAAATTAGAGAAGCACATAGTATTCCAAGAGGTGAGAAGTGCCACAGAGAAATCAAAGCAGGGAAGTAGGATAAGGAATGTTGGGGAGTAGTTAGAAAAGAGAGAAAGCATCATGAGAGATAACATTTGACAACAACCTGGAAAGAGGTGAGGAAGTGAATCATGGGGTTTCAGAGAAAGAGAACATTTTGGTGAAGGAACTCCATGAAGCCTTTTCTGATCCATCGCAACAGAAAAAATCTTTCCCTTTTTTAAATGCCAATAGCAGTTTGTTTACACCCCTCAAATATCATGCTTCTCTCTCACTAGAACGTGCAACTTATTTATATTTCCCACAATGCACTCATTGACTGATAGCCCTGAGCATAGCTGCTGAGCGAATAATGAATTATTTACAAAGGAGCTATGGCCTGAAAAAACAAGTCTTGCATTTCAAATTTGTTTAACCTACTTACCATTAAACTAACTTTAAGCACTTGGATGGTCTGTCTCAAAGTAAGTTGACCTATGCATGTCCCATGGGACCAAAATTATATAATGAGATTATTCCAAGTAATTCAAATGCCAAACTACATTTGCTGGAAATGGCTAATTAGAACCAAAGTGGTTTGTTTTGCCAAAATTTAAATCCCACTCTGCCGCTACTTGTAATTTGACATTTACTTAAGCTTTCTAAGCCTTAGTTGTGTTATCTAAAAAGTGGGAGTAATAAGAGAACCTTGTTTATAAGGTTATTGTGAAAAATAAATGAAAGCACTGGGTCTGGCACACCTAAGTACTTGCTAAATATTACTGTATTTTTATTAGTAACCTTATCAAATCTTGAGTTAAATATGCAAAATGTGAAAGCAACCAGGGGACAGTTTAACACACTGTTTGATTCCATGGAAAAAGAAAGTTCATCTGTGTTTGATGGAATTGGCTGATAAATTCAGGCAAAATATCACTAGACCATGTTTTCCAGAGACCCAAAAGTGAATTAAGACAAGTATGAAATTAATCAACAAAACTGAAGAAAATAAATGGAAAAAAATGTTAATGATTTTTCTTACTACTCTCCAACAGAGTCTGTTTATTTCTTTCCTACTGTGTTAATTCAAAATGCACTGCACAAAGATTTTGTCTCTATTATAGATCCATGTAGCAAACCATGCAAATCCCAATCCTTCTTACTTTACAATTTAGAAATCATTTTCTAACTTGGTTTACTCGTGGCTTCATAATAGAACTGCGAGGTAGTTTCTGAAGGTAATATCCTCAGAAAATTAAAGCTTAGAGACATTAGATAATGCATATCGATCATCCTGTGCCATGTGTGACACATAGGATGTGTTCAATACTAGCCATTGTTTTTGTCATTAGTATTAACAGTCAAAGTCACCCAATTTGTAGGTGGTATAGCTGAGACTGAAGCCCAGACACTCAGATTCCCAAAGCAGAACACTTTCTAATACACTGTTCGGCCTTCCATATACCCACTACCTTCAAGATGGGAGAATAGGGATTCTCTAGCTCTAACGGGCTGCCAAAAGG
Organism: Macroglossus sobrinus; assembly: GCA_004027375.1. NCBI lineage: Eukaryota > Metazoa > Chordata > Mammalia > Chiroptera > Pteropodidae > Macroglossus > Macroglossus sobrinus. The sequence continues at coordinate 711,047 of PVKZ01000323.1, read as the reverse complement.
TGAAACACCAAGATGAAGTACTCAGGGTTAGTAAGGATAGAAATGGAGGCTTCAAAGATTTGGTAATTCACACATTATTAAAGACGAGGAAATTACTGTATGTATGAAACCCTCTGAACACTCCCAAACAGCTTCCTGTCACTCCTTGTCTTTTCTTCCCAGAATCACTGACTTTCTTACTTCATTTGTGACTCCTGGAAGATTTCTTTTTTTGCTTGACCCAGTATGAAACAGAATGCAGGCTCATAAACCATTCCATTTTTCTCTTTTCCTGAAGCTAGCACATAGACCTTCTGAACTGTTTCTAAGTGTTTGTACTGCTAGGAAATATGGCAAATCAACAAGGGTAAAAAGTCTGTAGCCCTGGGACAACAAAAGCATGTTAAGCACGGTGGCAAGAAAGTGCTAGAAAAACACAGATATTATATGAAATTATATGCATCTATTTTGGCAAATCTCCTGAACATCAAGGAGCTGACTATCAGGTGGGATCAAGTCAGATATGTCATGGGGCTGGTTGAAGAAAGTGTGGTTAAGTGTTTTCCTTCATCAGTTCTTAATCCTTTTTACTTTCCACCCCAAGCCCCAACCCTAGTCTTCCTCTTGGCTGTCACCATTCCTGTCTTCTCTCTATGAATTTGTCCTATAGAAAGCAAAGGGTAGGACTAGAGGAGAGGTTCCCCCAAAGCATCCAAGTCTCCAAAAAAAAAGCATAGTGAAATTCAAAAATGGCAACAAGTGCTTCAAAGAAATGATGGTGGAAGAAAAAAGGGGACTCATGGTAGTAAAGGTGTCACCATTCCTATACGTCCGACTGCCAGTGTGTGAATTAGTCACTGAGACCTAAGCTAGTAAGATTGAACTTGCCAACCTATCCAACCCCCTTCCCCTCACACACTTATTCCCTCTTTTCTATAAAATGCAATTTTAAAAGATTGTTCATTGGTTTATTTTTACTCATTTCTGTCATCCTAGATATATAACTTGGGAAATCCAGGCAATTTAAATATCTAAAGTCACCTGGGAGAGAGCAACTCACCCAAACTTAGGAAACCACTAGATTCCACATAAAAACCTTGAATCAGCAGACAGATATTCTTTCAGGCATTATTTATCAAGATGTGATATTCTACTTACACAGAGTCATTCAGGGTCTATGTGAAAATTTAAGATTTATGAAACTACCTCCACTTATCTATAACTAAATATCTAGGGGTGGAAACATAGAAATTATATTTTAAATGACCCCCATGTCAGTCTTATGCATCTTAAGTCTGAAGCTATGATGGTAGTCATATTGCAATATATAAATGTATCAAATTTTATATCTTAAATTTACACAATGTTATATGTCAATTATATCTTATTTTTAATTGTTTTTTTTTTAAACTACACTTTCAAGCCTTAATTGCTACATCATAATTTTAGCTGAGGTCCAGGTCAGCCAAATGCCAAATTAGAACTTTTTGGTCAGTAATGCAGAATACATCCTTTTCCTTATACACTGTAATTTTCTTTAAGTTCCATTTATTTCATCAGCCCAGTATCCTCTTTTCTGAAAGATACCTTGCCCACATGTCTAAATGGTTGTCTTTTTTTTCTTCAATCTCTTCCACTGAAAGAGCAACAAATGGTTTTTATATATATCATGGCTACTATCCTGTTCTTCCATTGATGCCGAAAGCATGACAATGAAAACCACTACAAATTCAATCGGTTAGAGCTAAAAGCCAGTAGTCTGGGAGCTGGGCCAATAAATAAAGTGGCAAAATCTTATATGAACCAATTAGATATGGATATGCAAATTAGCTGGCCATGATATCAGAGTCAAGCAATAATATGCAAATAAACTGGCATCTTATGGAGTTAATAGGACAGGAATATGCATAATAAATTGGCTGTGATGTCAGAAGTCTTCATCATGATTTTAGGCTTGATTGTTAGAACATAAAATTCTGTGACACTTTGAAATGTTTAATTATAATATTGATAAAATAATCTAAATCCCTAAGATGTGAACAAATTGATCTAAAAAATAAATGACCAATCTTTAAACTGGATCATCCTAGAAACTGAATTATTAAGAAGGATTATAGCCAAGACCAGTGCAAGTTGAGACCCAGGCACAGTTACCACAGAATGTATAGAAATGCTATGTTTGAATGACCAATAATGGTTTTAAGGAAATGAAAACAGTTGCGAGGTGTTGGCTATTTCTGTAACCAAGAGAAATTAGTGATGTTCTAAAATGTATTATTGGAACAGTTAGCACAAAAACTCAATAAGTCCTCTAGTTGGCAGGTACATATCCAATCATTCAGCAAACATCATTTAAATACACACTCTGAGCCAGGCACTATGCCAGTCCTTGGGTATGCAAGTGAAAGTCACAGCAGACACTTCCACAGCACAGTGTAAGCCAGAACACCATTCTAAATGCTTTACATATGTTAACTGATTTAATCCCCATTAGAACTCTATGAGCTAGATACTATTTTTAATGCTATTTTGTCTATGGAACTGAAGCACAAGAGGTAAATAACTTTTCCAAGGTCACAGAATTAGTACGTGTAGAGTCAGGATGTCAGCCCAAACAGTCTGTCTTCAGAATTCATGAATAAAACATACGACTTCTAAGTCCTTATTCTTTCTCAGCAGGTTCAACCTGGAGAGCAGATGGCTAACTGCACGTTAGAGTTTGAGAAGTGACCAAAAATTCTCCTCTATTCCAAAATTTCTTTATACCCAAATTAAAATTCCATCATGGAAGCCACTAATATAAATTAGTTGGTTGATTGTTTAGCTTTTGGCTACTTAGACAGCAAAGACATGATCAATGAGTCTGTAAGATCAGATATCAAATAATAATAGATTTCCAGTATGAAGACATCTCAATTTCACCCTTGTATACAGATTGGCATGTTACTTTAGTGATTGATTCTTTGCACACTAAAGAGGAGGATAAAGCAAAACAGTACAGTGATATCAGTGATAAAGATGAAGGGATATTGCTGGAACATTTGGGAAGAAAGTCCAGGTCTAAGGGATTTGAGTGCCTACTAGGAAGAGAAAGACTAGAGAAAAACTTTCTACTACATCACTTTATCAAGGGATGACTCTGGAAGCAGTAGGTGATATTGTCGGGGTTAGGAAGTTGGCAGTAGATATAGTTGTACAAAAACTTATTCCCCCTCTAAATTACTATGGAACTCTGTGGGTCAAGCAATATTAGATATTTAAATTTTAATATTAAAAAATGGAATTGTAATAGACAACTTATCAGGAAAATAGAGCTCATCTGGAAAATGTTAACAACAGAAATCTATAGATGGAGAAGTAGAAATAGTGAGTGCCAAAGTGGTCTGTGCTAAATAGAAAAAATCTTGCTAGGATGAGTAAGCCAAAATGTGGTAGATGAGCTTCAGTGTGTGCAAGCTTAGAAATGATACAATGAAAGAAAAAAATAGAATATAAAATAAGGTCGATTATAAACCAAGAAAAAGGTCACACAGAACCATTCATTAAAGCCATTCACCAAGTGCACTGCTACCACCAAAGAGACTTGATATTATCATAGAAGATTTTATAAACACATACGAGAGGGGGAAAATTCCCTACCTTTGTCCTAGACTAAGGCTTATCCATGGGTGGAGTATGTGTAGTTATGACCGCCACCTCAGGAAAGATACAGTGATATTAGATGACCAGCTGCCAGAGAAGAGTGGATAGAACAGGGATAAAGCAGCTGTGAGGACAGGCTAAGATTGGGACTTTGTAGTCTGGAAAAGGAAAGCCAAGCAGAGATATGATTAAAGTTTGAAAATCATGAAAGGCAGAACTAGAGTAATACTGACCTGTTTATCACCTCCCATAATACTAAAATTAGGAAGTGACCTTGATGTTTGAAAGAGCATAGATAAAAGGGAGAACCATTCAGAATGACCTCAAAGGTACCTTTCTACTCAAAATTTCTTTGCATTTGGGTAGTAAAAACTTGCTTCTGTAGGAGCTGGAACAGGTAGAGGTAAATTAATGGATCTATTTTGAGTTATAGGCTTAGAACATCTCTAAACCTTACTTTGTGTTGTCTCATAGGACCCCTATGCCTTTCCATTAGTAACAGAAATAGATCCTACTGCTGCATCTCTCACAAATCCATCCCAGAACGGCTACATTCCCATCTTTGAGTTGAACAGTTTAGCCTCTCCTCTCTATTTGGTATAGAGGAAAGGAATAGGGAGAGTCAGATTTTCTAAGTGACAACTATGCTGGAAGGATTAAAGCCCCCAAATACTCCTGTTTTTAAAACTAAACTTGGTAAGCTTTTCAAGAGATAGTATCCATACTATCCACACTTAAGACTTGTTTCTAATAAAATTATTAAAAACATAGCAAATATCTACGCCATTTTTCTCTTCCTTTTATGGAGAGACAAGATTCCTGTTAGACCTACAACAGGTGACAACAGAAAACACTGCTGAGTCTCAAACACTAATGACACTCAGAGTGTTAGAAACACTGAAAATGACCTTTAAAAAAATTGCACTTTATCATCATCACCTCTACTTCCAAAAGGGTATTTGGGTTGTATTTGGTTCCTTGATCTCTCATTCCTAATGTGTGTTATAAATATACCAGTCTCTTTTTTCTTCTTCTCTATAGTCTTGCCACCTGCTACACCAGGAGCTACTTTTAGAGCAGGGATTGTGTCTACTTATATTTGCATTCTCAAAGTCCCTAGCACATACATCGGGGAACAGATCTCAACATTCTGTGCCTAAACCACCAGTTACAAACTTTAAAATTTAGCCAGCCTAACTGGTTATTTTGTCTTCATCCTCCAACTGATTTAACAAATTTTTCTACATAATGAAATTTTTTTGGCATGTGTTAATCTTCTTATAATAGAAATAGCAGCTAAGAAAAAATATATAATAAAATGTAGTTCTTGAAAATGACATTTTAGCTGTCATTTTCAGATTTTCTTCCTTCTTTTATTCCCCCTTATCCCCTTCAGTAGTAACTATCTCCAGGAAATAAAGTGAGTGACTCAGAAATGTACACATTACTATGTACATTACTATAATTATGTCCCAATGACAGTCATAAAGACATTGAAGAAGACAAAAATGGTCCCTGGTCACACCTTTTGCCCAGCATAAATAGATAAGGCAATGATTTAGCATCTTACTTGCTTTATATAGACTAACTCCTAGTAAAAGGAAGTCAAGAGACCATAGCAACTGGTTGCCTTTGTGAGTTACTAATGACCTAACTTTTGCTATACATTATTCTCAGTGATCCCTGGAAAACTAGGAGTCTTCGTATAATTTTTTTTTCTAAAAATAAATGATTAAGTTTTTACTTAAAAATTAAATATTTTAACTTAAAAATATGAAATAAGCACATTATTTTATATTCTCAGGGACTCTAAAACTGCTTTTAACCAAAACAAAAGCAATATGGTTGACTGACTTAAGAAATTCATAGATTTCAAACTACTAATTTCAGCCAACAATAAGATAGTGTAATTAATTATCCTCAAAAATTGTCAAATGAATATTTGGTGATAGTATACTTACAGAATCAGTAAGTTCATATATATATGGAGCTGTGGAATTTCACAATTATCTACTGATCTTTCAACTGGCATTTGTGCACAGTGTTATGGACTTTCATGTTCTAATTGGAAAAAATGTTTTTACAGTATTTTCCTAGATTTTTAGTTTTAAATTTTTATAAAAGTTTAAGAAATTAAGTTGAAATAAACTATAACTCCACTACTTATTTTAATGTGTAAGGAAGAAAATTAAGTCCCCAAAGTAGTCCCTTGAATCTCTTTCCAGAGATAGGTCATTGGCTCAAGGAAACAATTTGAAATTTCATATCCAAAATTTCTTTTCTGCTTTATATAAGTTATATACATATAAATATATATGCACCTTACAAAAAATGAGATCATATGAAACACACTATTCTATAATATTTTTCACCTAGCAAAATAAACAGAGACCCTTCCAAGCCAGTATATATAGATGTGCCATTACTTTTATATTCTTTGCATAGCATCCATTTGTTTGCAAGTATCGCAATAAAATTAGTAAATTCTTTATAAATATATAAATATGGAGGAAACTATTTAACTTTACCAAGGACCGAAAGCAAGAGCACAATAAATAGAATAATGTGTACCTAGAAATATAATAAATGTCAGTTACTCACAAATTAATAGTAAATGCCATAAATGAAGTTGAAAGACAAGTAACAGATTAGAAGAAAGCACATAATGCATTATCATCCCTAAAATACAAAGAGTTCCTACATATCAATAAGAGAAAGAAAAATAATGGGGGAAGTTCCTATTTTTACGTTTCCTAAAATTTCCTTGCTGCCTCTTCTACCATTGGCTCTTGTTGCTGAAAGGTAAAATGTTACATTTATAGTCTCATCAAGCATCTAAATAGAAAGGATTTTAAAATAAGATGCAATTACCCTAAGTTCAAAACCTAAAAATATGTTGCTTTAAAAAGACAACTGAGATTGATTGCAAAGAGTACAAAAAAAAAAAAAAATCAGGTCATTAGCTTGTAGATTTTCCGATTTTCATCAGCTATGTTTGCAGGAGTTTGAATCCATTAAAACACTCAATCCAGCATGATTGTCTTAATAGCAAGTTGAAGATATCTGTGACAGTCACTAAGAGTTGATGTACAATACATATACCTTTACAAAAGTAAAAACCAACATTTTTAAGAGAATTTCTCAAATTCTAGATGCTACAAAACTAAACATTTGAAATACTAAAAGTTGTGTGTCATAGTATCTTCTTTACATGCAATGAAACATTAAAAATAAAGCTAGCTTCAAGAGCTACAGTGAAGCTTCAGTTGACTATAATTGGAAATCTATTTTAATCTTAACTAAAAAATGTGTTCACGTTTTATATAAGAATTTCACTGAAAAATTTTTTAAATAGTTTAGTGGCAGGATTTCATAAGAGGCAGTGAATGCTTATGAATTATGTAAGTCTGAACTTCCATTTTAATAACTTCATTAAAATAAAAAAACCTTAAAAGCCTCTCAACAGGAATTTAACTTTATAGAAATGCTTTATATGTGCCCTGACCTTGCCAAAAGAAATGCTTAAGGCATGATTTAACAATTATTACAGGGCAAAGCCTAATAATAAATACCTATCTGAAAATGCCAGTTAGCATTTGTCCTTGCCTCCTTGGCCTCCAGTGGAGTTGCAAGTCAGCCATAAACAGACCGGCTCCTGAGACACAGCAGGATTCATATGGAAAGAAACAGCAACTGAAACTGGAAAACCTGGATCTGAAGTCTAACTTTTCTGGTTATCAATCTGTTCATCTATGTAGCTGGGGTGTTAATATCAACAATGTTGTTGTGGAAGCAAATGAAGTAAAGCAGGCCCTCTTTTGTATGGTAGATGAGATGCTGTAGGGTCTTAACTCTTGTTCGTATCAATTAGCCTATACTAAAATTGGTCTATTACACCTTGTTTCGCTTAGTCACAGAACCGATGGACAACTCTGAGGGCTTACTGCAACATCAGGTGGAAACTCTAAGTTAACAGCACTATATAAATGTTGGTTGGTCCCAAGCAAGAGCCAGTTCTTGGTTAACTATTTTTCTCACTATATCCTGGTTCCTAGAAATATGTTCCTATATGGCTGATCTAAATATTGCACATATGTGCATGCTTAAAGACTGCACCTCCATTATTTACATGACAGTCATCTGCTTAGATGAACCTATTTGAGAAGAACATGCTAAGACTCACCAGCAAATTCTGCTCTCCTCCTGTTAGCATTTGGCCACAAAACTCAGTATATTTTATAAGAAATAAGACTAGTAGTATACTTCTCAATTATTATATTTATACCACCTCCAACGTTTTAACTTATTTGAATTTTCTAAGATACCAGACTTCTCTTCCAAGTGGTTTTTTCTCACAGGCCCAAGACAATACAGCTAATTGGGCCAACAAATAGAAATAAAGGGGGAAAATGGAGCCTCTGCCATCCTAATTATAAAGTCTGTGCCTCGTTGCTGGACAAACTCTCCCTCTCTCTAAAATGAAATACCACAAGATGGAGCCTGCTGTTGCTAAGTTAATTTGACTAGAAGTGGCAGAGCCTATTTCCAAAGCAATCATATTTGTCTAAGTAATGGTGCCCCAGCTAATGAATACCTAATTGTATACAATGAGTCAGCACTCATTGTCCATTGTTGGTACGTAATTGAGTGGTCAAGATTCCAACTTTCATTTAACTCTACAAAATTTTCAAATCTTTACAAATAATATCAACACCAAAACAAGAGATGTGCCCATATAAACTCTTGCATACTTGCAGCCCTTCAAACTTCTTTAGCTTGTTTTCCTCTAGCTGATTTCCTTTTCTATGTCAAACATATTCCCAGGCTATGCTCGTCCTGGCATGCTTTTAAAAAGGAAAAAACTCTGGCTGGATTATGAATCTACAGCTTTTACGTTGAATCAAATGAATTGCTTCACTTAACAATAGGAAAAGCAGCTTACTTAAAATTCTTATTAAGGAACTAGGTAAGAAATATGAAAAATTTTTGTGTATTAGTCCTATAGCACAGATGATTCTTCTATGCCACTTTAATTTGTTAGTTAATTAATCGTTAAATTTGCCCACATCAGAAATGTTGAACTGGGCTTCTCTCAAATAACTAGCCAGCGTGGTTAAACCAATTGCTTAGAAAATACTTTCTGTGAAGCTATGACCCTAAAGACTGTCTGTATTCTAGATTCCAGATATAAAAGTATCAGAGAGTCACAGGATACTAAGGGAGACATGAACACAAAATTAGGAGGTTCATTCCAGCCTAATTTTCAAAAAATAAAAAATAAATGTTAAATACTCTTCATAAGCATATATTGCAAGCAGAGCCAATTTTTAATAAAGATATTTTTAGTATTCCTGCAATAGAATTCAGCAAAATAAAATTAAAGTATTATATAACATTGGCCCAAAGCTAAAAAGATATTCTCTTCAAGCCAAAGTACATAGATATAAATTTTGATATATAGATGTATCTTTTAAAATCAACCTGCCTACACACAATAGATTTTGATTCTTATAACTGCCACTTAAAACTTTTTTAATATCTAAAGTAGTCCAAAAATCTTTAATGCTTTAAAAGAAACTAGTTAAAGCTATTAAAGTTATTAGAACTTAATATTTGCTTATAAGCAAGATACGGGAATGGGACTTTTTTTCATCTTGCGTGAGTCAATGAAAAAAAATATTTCTTTTTATTTCACTGTTATTGATATGGGTGGTTCTTGTTATTGCCTAACTTCCCATTTAAATTTCAAAACGATTTAATATAAAATGTAAAACAGCAGCAAAATCTATTACCAAGTAAGATCACTTATTTAAAAAATGAGACGTTATCAACTGAGTTTCTATACATTGAGAAGTCTATAATATTGCATTTGTTTCTGGAAACACACTTGAGACATTAACTTTCTGAAACAAATCCAGTGGGAAATCAGGGTCACACAGAGGGCAGACACATCCTCAGTTGAGAAACTGCTCAAGGAATTAGTCGTTAAAGCTCAAAAGGGAAGACTTAGAGAGGACACAGTAACCGCCTGCAAATATGTGAGAAAAGAATTGAACTCTTGTTAACTATAAAGATTTGAACTGGGATCAAAGGGTACCTACGCAAAGGCCAGAGGTGAGCTTAGCAGATGATGCCCCCTACTCACCTCTATGGGTTGTGAAGTTAACCTATAAATCCCTCCAATCTCCCAAAACTGTCTCATTCTAGGTAAGAACTAAAAGCTCTAAAACACCATGCCCAATGATGATGGTGATAGCTATAATCTATCTAGTCATTGCTTTTGGGTTTTGTTTATCATAATCTCATAAGGTTGATATTATCTCCATATGCAAATGAGAAAACTAAGGCTTAGAAAAGTAAAGTGACTTACTCAAGGTCATGGAGAGAATAAATGGCATGGTCCAGTTCCTCACTCCAATTGTGTCTGTTGCCTAAGCCTGTCTGCTTACCCACTACATTCCACTGTCTAGACTGCACACTCTAACTTCAATTGGCCATAATCCCCAAACCATAGAAACCTCAACCCTAGAAGATAAATGTTTTAGAGCTGCAAAATTATCATCAGTTGACTCACAATTAATACCCTCTATAGATTATTTTGACAAAGTAACAATATCCAACTGCGCCTGCAAATGCCAACACATGGAAATCCCTGTGACTTCATAAACAGCAAATGCCCTAATGAGCAAAAAAACAACTGCTCTTTATTCATTTTTTTCTGTTTCTTATTTCTGCTAGAAAATAATGTCCAGAAGGAATCTGTGTTCTTTTCAACAACTGAAAAAAAAAAAGAAGTTTGTGATTACAAGTTTACATAATAGAAAAAGAACAGCCATGAAATAGTGAGCTATGGCTTCCCAGTGGGAGGACAATCATATGCAGTCAGTGAGTTCCTGGGCAGTTTTAATTTACTTTTAATCATTTCAGAAGTCATGCCTCAGAGGTATGAACTGAAAGCTTCATAGCATCTTGCATTTTTGTCTTTTTTGTCCCTCCTTTTTCAGTTTGGCAAAAAGCACTAAGACAAAACAAAAGAAAATGGCTTAAGAACAAACTTAAGTATTTGCTTCTTCTAGAAACTTCAGATATCTTCACCCCATCTTCATTATTCTTTATCTTTTACTGTCCACATATTTCACCTGATCACAAACTTGTCTTTCTTTGATTGTGTCCCATAAATACCTTTTCTTATTCATGATTAAATACCTTTTATCATCAGGGTTGCCAGGCACCCTATTTATTCCTTTTTCTGTTTCCATAGTACACTGGAGTTACTCCTTCTCACAATTTATCACACACTATAGGTATCTGTAATTCTTTTTCTATGAATTTCTTTTGCCAGAAACCTGACCGAATTCACTTTTACGTGGCCATCATCTAGTGTCACCTAGCAAATAGTAGGCCCCAATAAAGGTTGAAATTTAAATGAAAATGCAGGCATTTTATATCCCACATTGAGATTATAGCATGAACCAAATTCATTTGAAATGAATCAGAACAAATCAAACTGAACTGAACAAATTGAACTGAACTGAGTGTATTAAGACATCATTATGTCACATCAAAATTATCCAGATTATATTTATAGAATAATTGATTAGCATAACCTACTTATAATGTTGTGATTCTAATGACTGATACTCCTACAGAAAGGACAGTAACTTTTAGCATAATACTGTAGTTAGGTCTTTAAACTGAGGCCATAATGATAGAGTCTAAATCATTATGTATTTAAGGAGTACCTAGGAAATGTAGAACAAACCTCTGGAAGGTTAACAGTATTTCAGAAAAGGTAAACAAGGTATAAAATAACATGAACTGACACTTCTGTTATACAAGATGATTCCCCAAACTAGTAGATATTAAATTTTATTTCCCAGTCTAAGTCATCTTCTTGGTCCAAGATTTGCCATGATCTCAGAGGGAGAGGGATCCATCCGGTCACCATCAGACCCCCAACCCACTCCTCTCATTAGCTCAGGCATCTAGAAACCAGTCAAACAGTGAGTCAATCACCATTTGGGCTAAACCCTGTGTTAGGCATTTGAGATTCGGTCATTAAGATGGAAATTGTCTCACTACTATGGAGCTTATGGTCCCAAAAAAGACCAACAATATACAAGTACAAAAATAATTACAAATCCTATGTTTAAAAAAAAAATCAATAGAATGTGAAATGAAGAAATTAAATGGTTTCTCTTACCCAATGAAGATAGAGGGCTGATTTTAGGAGTTACAGGCCATTCTTTTCTCAAAATTATATCTCTTTTCATCAAAAACATTTATAAATCAGAGAAACATTTTATAAAATTCAAAGTGATGGTGGTTGGGGCGGGGCGGTATTCTTTCTTTACAATCTTTGCTTAACTAGCATACAGTTATCTAATGATGAAATGTCTTCAAATTTTTATGATGTTCACCTATCAGTAAAGCTTTTGGAATACATTCCTCCTTATATGTTTATTTGTAGTTTTATAAATTTTGTACATTTACTATTGTAGTAATATAAAGCAGACATATTTACAGGTAGAAAAACAAAGTCTAAAGCTAACATGAAATACTCATTTTACAATTATTTTATTTTACAAATAAAAGTTTCTCTTAAAATATTAATATTACTATGTTAGTAAATGTGCTTCATTATATTTGAAGACAGTTTTAACTTTGTGTTACAGCAATTCACAAATATTAAATTGATTTTCATTTTGCTTTAGAGTCATACATCTGCAAAAATACCTTTCAAAAGCATAATATTCATATTTAATAGAAACAGTTTGAGATTCACAGTAAATATAAGTATACCACTTTGACTATTTGAGGGTTTTGATGGTTTTTAAAAGTTTTTAGCCATTTTTTAATCTAAAATAGATCATCATTTTTCACCTCTAATCATGAGCAACAGAGAGCTCACTCCTGAAACCCAAGAGGTGCCAGCTTTGTCATTCTTGTTTTTCCCTCATGAAAATATATTTGCATTATTAAATTTTCAAGCCACAGTTATTCTTCTTCAGGAATCATTTTAAGCAACATGCTCACTTTGTAAGAATTAGTTTGTTACAATTAAATAATAGAATCCATAAATCTGTATATCTTGTCCCATAGGAACTGCAGTACATAGCAAAAATACTAAAAGGAAACAAACAAGTGAGGATCCCTGTGTACCTCCACCCTCGCTGTGGTGCCCCCACACCTCCCTCAGGAACCCTTGAGTACTGCATGTGAATCATGCCCCGACTGTGGCTCTGTACATCAAATCTTAGTAGATCTGTAATCCTTTATTTTTAGAAGAAAAAATATATATAAAGTAGAAATTCTAATATTTTCTTCCCCATGAGGAACATCTAATTCTTCACTGGAGATGTAGAAGACTAAAGGTTTATAGTTTATAAACCAAAAGTCTGCCGGACACAATACTTTTTTTCTCTTATCACTGGCAGAAAAACATGTTGTTTCAACTTTTCTTTCTTTAAAAATCAATTACTCATTAACCCAGAACAATACATTGTTATTTGACTGATGCCCCCTCTAGATTGCAGTACCTAGCATACTGACAGAGCAGGAACTCGGAAGGAAGGAAGGAAGGAAGGAAGGAAGGAAGGAAGGAAGGAAGGAAGGAAGGAAGGGAGGGAGGGAGGGAGGGAGGGAGGGAGGGAGGGAGGGATCAACCGATCATAAAGCCTACATTCTCCCATCTTTTCCTTTTATCAGTGTCCATGCAGGTTTTTTGTTTTGCAAGGATAAATATGTTGCACCCTTAAAAACTTGGAACAAAGGCAGTGAGCGATGTTTAATCATTCTGTGCAACCATCTTATCCATAAGTTTATTTTCCTGAGAGAATTCTAATTCCATTACATTTTCTTCCACTGAGATGCATTTTCTTCAAGAAACTCTCTTAATCTAAGTAGGCAATTTTCTAGTTTATACTGCACTAGACTTGAAGAGAAGCAAAATTTTTTCAATGTGCAATTCATCAACTTTTAAACTTAAACTCAGAGATAGAATGACAAGTTGTCCATTTCATGAATGATCCACAAGACTCTCTATTTCTCCTGTGTAAGTTGCAAAGACCTTCATATTTCACTTCCCAATATCATATCACGTCACACTGTAAATTGTACATATATAATTTATCTAATCACTAGATTTCTATAACTCTTGTTCCACGGCTAATCAGAAGCAATGTGTGATTTTTTTTATGTCAAATTATTTCTTATTGTTCAAGTTCATTCATTCATTCAATAAATGTCTATTGAGCACCAATTCTGTACCATAGTATGTTAAGTCTTTCTTTTGAGAGATTAATGGAATATGTTTTTAAACATGTTTACTTTCTAAACAGCTTAGCTCTTAACCAATTTATCCTTGTATACAGGTGAGTACTAATGGCCTACTTGGAAAAATCCTAACCATTCTAGTGATAGAATATAAAAATTTATAGGACTATTTAAATCAGAGATTTTTAAAAGCACTATCTTTAGTTTCTATCATCTTTCAAACTTCCAAGAAATTATGACTGTATCCTAAAATCTAACCTTATTTACAAAAGGAAGAATTGCTTTTGAAAATTCAGATATTGGCCACATTGCCATTGCTATATAAACAACTTCATTTTCCTTTCTCCGTTTTAATTCTATAATCCTTTAGGAGTGATTAGAAATTGAGAAAATCCAGGATGCTGAAGTGATACAAAATTTGCTCAGCATACCAAATCTGTTATGTTAAAAAAAAAAACCTGTTATTTTTCAAGGAGTGCTCATAACTGCATTTCAACACCTATTTTGTCATTACTCCACTCTCAAATAAAATTAAACAGGAGGTAGTATACATGAGAAAATTTATATTTCTGAAAATGAGTTCTTTCCAAGAAAACTGTCCAAATGTAATGAGATTACTAGGATTTTTTAAATTTTAATTTTCAATTACTAACTTGTTAACCAAAATAAGTGAGGAGATATATACCCATTCAGTGTCATAAATGTACATTCTATGGATATGTACTTATAGATGTATTCTATGCATATATAATGATTATATGTATTCTACCATTATTATGTCCAAAATACTAAGGGTAACATGTTTAATTTATGATAACAATTAGAACAAATGGAGATAGCTACTATGTAGTTAGACTTTGGTGGTTATCATGTCAAGTACATTTGAAAGGTATGGTATCTTCCTTATTTATTCTTTATATCATCTAATTCTTAAAGCCATTAACTGTATAAAACATGGGCTATACACCATGGCACTTAGCCTCATCCCCACATTAATCCTCATCCTGGATTTTCATTCCTTCTTTATGCCACACACCATACTGAAAATACTTGTCTCTTAGATTATCAAATTCAAATTTATCTTTCCTTATAAATCTTTTTCTCAGTAACTAGAAGATGCTTAAGGTTTAAATCCTTTATGAAATCCTTCCAATTCAATCCCATTTACTGATGCATGCATTTCTCCAGGACAGATCTAGAAACCTTCAGAAATTTCACAAGTATGACCTAGTTTGGAGAATCTTTTATTGTTATATAATTATGACACATAAATACCAACTCTTCACACTCCAAAAAAAAGTTTACTGGAAACAATCTTTGTGGTTCTTATTACTAAACAGGCTAGATTATATAGTCTATTGAGTCAACTTACAGAAATGAATTTTTAAAGAAAATAACTTTTTAAAAAAATCAACTGATGAGAAGTTACTTTAGTGACCTCATAAACTTTATCAAAAGCAAGTCTGGTTTCCTATTTGCAGTGACTTTCATACCATTCTGATTCTAAGAACCACTTGTGAAGGTTGAAAGCACAATTTATTAACCACATTGGCTACAAAAACAAAACATGACCTGCAGTTGGACAAATGCTTTTGATGAGACATTAGCATTAAATCACAAACTCATGCCAAGAACAAAAATATAAAGATTGGAATCCAGATCAGCAGTTATTAACCCAAGGAACACACTGGAATGCCCACACACAGATGCAACCTAAGGGCCCCACTTGAAGAAACACTAATATCACAACTAAAAATGGTCATTAGTTGACTTTACAGCCCAAATTAGGAAAGCTCATATCAATTACTTGCTTACAGAGCCTAGTTAATTTGTGAAAGTCATGACAGTGACTACCTAAGTTATTAAAAAAATGTGTATGTGTTTAAAAACAGGACTTATGTCAAAGTGTTTCTTTTCAAAATGGTGGTAGAAATCAGGGATCTGTTACCTTCTACATCCTTACATGGTAATCTCCTTCTGAGAAAAAAAATGTATTTAACTCTAATATTCCTGTCATGTTTCTGACAATTTACATCCTCATTTTCAGTTGAGAATAGATTTATCAAATGGTCCTCAGACCCACTAAGCATATCAGCAGTTTTTTTAACAATTTAATCAAAATGCAGGCAAGACAATGGGATATGCTTCAAATAACAAATAACTAGATTGCTTAATTAGGTTAGCAAGACAACCACAAAAGGAAACCTTATCATTTTTAAGATCTCTTTTGAAAATATTTCTAGGTAATGACATATACATTCTCAAAGAATAAAGAAAATTGGCCTACTGAAGGCTACCAAAAGGTGCCAGCCGTGTACCCTTCCAAGTAGTCTCAAGAACCATGAAAACATCCTAAAATCTCAAAGAGCATACTGAGCTATACAATACAGTAGTCCCCTCCCACCATCGAAGCTTCACTTTTCGAAGTTTCAGTTACTGTTGTCAATGGTTCAAAAATATTAAATGGAAAATTCCAAAAATAATTCATAAGTTTTAAATTGTGCATCGTTCTGAGTAGCATGATGTCCATCCCACTTGGAATATGAATCTTCCCTTTGTCTATCATCTTCACATAATATACACTCTCTACCTGTTTTTCACTTAGTAGCTGTCTCAGTTAACAGATCAACTGTTGTGGTATTGTAGTGCTTGTGTTAAGTAATTCTTATTTTACTTAGTAGCCACAAAGCACAAAAGTAGTGATGGTGGCAATTCAAAGACAAAGAGAAGCCTTAAAGAGCTTTCTTTAAGTGAAAAGATTATGTTTAGGAAAAAAAAATAGCTGTAATTTCAGGCATCCTCCAGGGGTCATAAAGCGAAGCCCACACAGATAAGAGCGACTACTGTAATACACTAACTCCACATAACGCTTCCTGGTGTTTTGTGGAAAGTCATAATTAGCCCAAGCTGTTGGGTTACTTGAAATCCTTATTTCCAAGTTCAGTAGCAAACCCCTGGAAAGCTGTGATTTCAAATAGACCTCTCTGTTGTGTCTTTTGCTTCTTAATGTAGCAATCTTTGATATGTTTGTATGCTGAAACATTATCTAATAGTACTCTAACTTTGACAAACATGTTTATTAAGAGAATACTAAAATATTCCAAAAGAGAATATATTCCATTCATTGTGCTTAATACTTTACATGCATTATAGCATTTTACTGTCACACACTAAAGATAGGTATTACTTACCCCCATTAAAAAAAAAAATGGGAAAATAGGCCTGAGGAAGCCAAATAACTTGCCAAGGTCATTCCAAGAAGTAAATGACTGCACCAAAATTCCGAATTATGTCTTCGAAATCCACTTGGATCGTATTTTCTGATTTGGAAATCTAAAACCCCTTTCTAAAAACATTTTGACCTCTTTGGAAAACTTTTAGAATTGACCTATTTTACTTTAAAAGATTCCATTTGCTATAAAGGTTAATCTAGGATTTTGACTCGAATACTGGCCTTTCAACACTCCTTCAACTCCCCCTGAAAAAGAAGAAATAACACACCTGTCATTTAGATTTTTGAGAAAATATTAACAGCGGGAACTAATTAGCATACTCTGAAAGATGGATAGTTCTGGGAGTTCAGAGAGACTAGCAAAGATCCAATTTGAAATGTGTTCCTCCAGTGTATTTACTCACATTTATACCTTATTAAGTCAGCCAATCAGCAAATACCTCTCACTCCTCCGCCTGTGTCTGTGGTCAAGCTAGTGCCTTCCTAAAAATGGAGAGGGCTTATTTAGCAGAATGGAAAAAGTGTTTTTTGTAATTTCCCAAGGGGAATTTTGTAGTCTCTCCCCCTAACGTCATTATCTCCTAGAAATACCTATTTATGTCTCCTTCCTTTTTGAAACCCCAAATTTTCTGGTTCTGCTTGAGGAAGCCCACATTTACATAGGATCTCAAAGTTAGAGGAGTGTAGGCTGTGTCCCCGAATGCCAAACCCAAAGAGGATTAACAGCAATGTGTAAGACACTGTGGTTTAATAGAGTAGAAGTAACTGCTAACCTTATTTGGGGCTTACCATATGCGGAGCACTGTGCTTGACAAGCTTTGCCTTATTTAATTCCTATGGTATTTCTAAGAAATACATACTATCAATATCAACATTTTGCAGTCAAGATAACTATGCTATCTATAGCCATGCCACCCTGAACAAGCCTGATCCCGTCTGATCTTGGAAGCTAAGCAGGGTCAGGCCTGGTTAGTACTTGAATGGGAGACCACCTAGGAAAACAAGGTGCTGTAGGCATAAAAATATATATATTAAGAATAAGGGATTGTAAGCTAACAAGTTTCTTGCACTCTGTGAGCTCAACCAAGGGTTGCCTCACCTATAAATAAATAACTATTGTTTAGAGACAACATCTAAAATCTATGCCCTTGGACACTGTATCATCTCTCGGGATTACTTTTCATTACAGTGGCCTACATTAAGCTAAAACACATTCTGAATACCCTAATTTCTACTTTAAAACACAACAGTTTTGATCTTTTAAAGGATTGAGCTTGCATTTTTTCTCTCTCCCTAAAGGAACCTATTTTTTGTTCAAACATAAAACTGTATACCTAAACTTTGTAAAACTCTGTAGTTGACATGTTCCCAAGTTCCCATCAAATCAGATCATTCTTACGCAATCTCCTTGAAGATAAAAGAACTACTATGGTTACAAAGTGCAGAGCAACAAAAGCCAAAGTCTGGGTCACAGCACTCCATGGAAATGTGGGAGCATTTCTGTGTACTTACTCCCATCTTTGCACACAGCATGGCAGGGAGTTTGAAGGATTTGAATTCTGAATTTCTGTTAGAATAACATCTGCCAAGAACAATCCCTGAATGTACTACTTGTCCCTGTAGAGAAAAATCAGGAGCTTATCATGCAGGTCTTTGTCAAGATAATACCTACACCTGTTGTCAGGCTAAAGCTTTAGACACTCCAGGATAAAATGCCAGGTCTGCTGTGTTCAGGTTAGGGAGTGTGGTTGAGCTACAAATTGCCTGGAAGCAAGCTGATTTAAGGTTGCCATGGCAAAGAAAGGCAGACAATAAGAAGCTTTTACATTAATATTTCCTATGTCTTGTTATGATAGAATTGTCCAGCTGAGGGGCACTTTTTTGTACTTCCACTGACATACATAGATAAAATAATAAACACTAATTATAGAGTATTATAATGATTTCTGGGCTTTGCCTCAGAGGGGCATGTATCTGGCTAGGTAATTACTTCTCTGACAGATAGGTTTTTACATGAGAATTGAGGACAATGAGTCTAGTTTATTGCCTGCTGATGAGACCACAGGGGAGGGAGGTCACGAGACACTTATTAAGACCATTTTAGTCAACGTGCTTTTTAATCAGTTGTCAAGTTACCCACCCCTGTTAAAGAAGTGCTTCGTGTGGAAATGACACAGTGATTCTCAGTGGTGGGAGTCTTACTTCAGGGAAGTGACTAAGTGATAAGAGACTGTTCTCAGGTTGAAGTGGAAGGCGTTTCTTAAAAATATGATGCCTTTGCCTATAGTTCAATAGAGTTTATTCCTAGTGCAAAGGGGAGGGCCAGATTCCTTATGCTTCCTCAGAGATTATTGTCCCAACTCAGACTCCGGTCCCTACGCGATTCAGGATAATGTTTAGAAGGTACTCTAACCCCAAGAGATTTCCAAAAGTACACAAACATAAATGCTTTGCTCCCTTCCATGTCCTCTTGAGGAACTCATTCCTTTCCTCTCTCCCTAACTGTTTTTGCCAGGAAAAGAGGGGTAATGATTCTCTTCCCTTGTTAGTCATAGATAGTGAAGAGCCTATAGGAGGGAGAAAAAAAAAACAGGGAAAATTTCAGAGAGGAAAACAAGAAAAAAAAAACAAATAAAGCTTTATCAAAAATATGAAAGTGTACAAGTGTACTGCCCTTCTGGAAATGTTTAGCCTTGTTAAAATGAAATGGTATAAGGACCTCACTCCTAGCCTTGCTATGAGTATAGAGTCAGAGGAAAAAATAGGTTTATCACTTTCATACTATGCCAAATTATTTGTACTCCAATACTGTGTAGAAATCCTGGGTTTTAATGAATATAAATGTCACACAGTACAGATCCCTCTTCAGATTACTAAACAAGATACTGTAGAAATGCAAGCACCTCTAGGCTGTTTATAAAACCTAAGATTTTTTTACAAGTAGTCTCTGTGGTGTTTGGTATATAGGCAATATTGGATCACTTTCCATGTCTCCTATCAAGTCTCTAAGGGGAATTATTACCAGCAGAAATAGCTATTAAAACATTTATTCTTGGTGATAGAGGTCCTTATGTTTTATAGAACACACATATGTCCATTTCCTAACTACAGATACTTTTATCCTATTCAACATGGAACAATAGCAAAATAAACTAATGATACAGATGACTATTCTTGTTTTTTTAAAATGTTTTTCAAAAGAAAACCAAAGAGGAAAAAAACCCAACTTTTTATTTCTCTACCCTTTATGTACATTTTGCTGTTGTCCCTTGCAGAATTTACAGCTAGAATTTAAGTTTATTTGTTGTTACAACAGCTTTCAAAATCTTTCCTCTTATGAAGGAGTGAATCCCTGGATAACTCAGACACAAAAATTTTTTTAAACTAGAGTTTTTACTTTGCACTTCTGACTTCTTAATCATGTAAAGCACCTGTGCCTTTCTAAAGATGCTAATCCTTCTTTGTCTTTATTATTTTGATGAGCTTAACAAGATGAATCCATCTCTAGAACACTGTAAAAACTGAAGTGTGATAAATGGCCCCCAAGAATATAACCTCTCCTGGCTCATACCTATTATTTAGAAATTCTCTGGAGAAAATAGAATCTAATAGTAGTATTATTTGTATCATTCAACTAGATTATTCAGCTAAAGGATTTACTCTCCTTTGGAGAACTTAATATTGAGGGTAAGGTACAAGCTGATCATTTAATCTAGAAGATTTTTCATAAATATAGGAAACTGAGTTTTAGTAACTGAAGCAAATTCTCTATATGCATCATGTTTTTGTATTAGTCCCTAAGCACTGAACTATACAATAAACATAGCAACTGAAGAAAAGTTCCCAGCTTTGAAAAATAGCCAGTGGATTTAAGTATTATTTACTTAAACATATATTCTTTGCAGTTGCTAATATAAAAGCTTTTGGGTAAGTCTTCAAAACATTTATTTTATACATAAAATATAAACCAAATTTTATATGATTAGGTTTGTACACCGAAAATATTTTTTTAGTCTTTTAATTATAGCTGATGTATAAGAGTATTAGTTTCAGGTGTACAATATAGTCGTTAGATATTTATAGACCTTACAAAATTATCTCCCCAATAAGTCTAGTACACATCTGACACCACACTAAGTTATTACAATATTGACTATATTCTCTAGGCTGTATTTTATATCCCCATTATTTTAACTGGTAATTTATACTTCTTAATCCTTTTCACCTTTCTCACCCAGCCCCCACAACCCCAAAATAATCTTTAGACAATCTTTTACATGCCTATAATTCTTATATACCTGTAATTCTGTAACCAGAGTAGCCCATACATGAACTAGCTATAAAAAAAAATGTTTAACATTTAGTTCAGCACTGGCATGTAAAATGAGTTCAACATTAAATTTTTTAAGTGGCTTTACATTACCTAACCATATGGATTACAGATAAAAATTCTATGCAGGGAGGTGAATAACTATTTTGACAAACATTTTTAGCACTATCCTGGGAGATCTGAAGCATCATATACTTAGAGCCATGATCATGATTTTAATTTATAGTTCTATCATTTCAAATTTTGAACAGAGGTATATAAGCAAACAAGAATAAAAGCTGATTCAGTATCATTGGCAGATGTGAGACATCATCACTTATGATATGTTTAATTGGCTTTCTCCTAAATCACGAACAGTATGTTCCTAATTTGTTTGTATATAAGTGTTTAATACCCAAATCTTTGAACTATTGTTTGATCATTTTCTCTTTTCTGGTAACATTCCCAGCAAGCAATTTGTAATAAATAGTTGGTGGGGTGGGGTGAGGTATTGGGTTTCAGTGTGAAACTGCTATCAAAAAAAGAATTTTTCAAACTGCAGAAACAAGGACTATATAATTAGTTACTGGAAATGAACTCTTGAGATTGTGGACTTTTTGTGTATTTTGTTTTCTGCCTAGTTTTGGATGCTCAATCAAGGTTTATGTATATTCATTGATTTTTTTCAAGTATGATTAGCCTTAAAAAACATAACTAGAATCTTTAAGCTCATCCCCCCAAAATGTCACCCACAATTAAAATTAAAGTCATGATACCAAAATTACTGATGTCAGAGTACCAGAATTTACAATTCAAAATATTGGAGCAAAATTGTAAACTAGACTACATATGCAGGTTATTAGGAGTTTTAGAATAAATTGGTGTATTAGACCAAAGTTACCAATTTGAGAGGAGCATCAATCAACTAGGTATAAATTGGATTACCCGTTTTTTAATTCAGGAAAATGTGTTAGATGAGAGCATATTAAATGATGGGGGAAAAAAAAAATCCATGAACAGAATGTGTCAGTGGTATCTCAAGTGAAAACGTACACTGTGATACATAACTCTCCAAAGACTGCTTCTTTTCCTGCTTTTGCCAGTTAGCTGGATAAAGTGTTCTATCATTAAGTGAACAAGCTAGAAAAATCCTGCAGTCAAAAGGAAAACAAACTTGGTATGGAAAATTCAAGCTAGTCCAAGATTTAGATAGTGCAGGAGAATGTCATTGCCGTGGTCTCTAATACTTTCTCATGCTGTCAGAACTGCTACTTTAAATCGACAAATGGCAAATCCTGAGCCTTGAATTAACCCCTAAGGGCTGTCTAGTCCATCACCTTGCTATTAGATAAAATTGCTTTAAAATTGCTTTAAACCATTCCTCAAGAAACTTACCACATTCCTCTGCAGAGATGTGATTCTTGTCAAAATTTATAGTTACACATGTTATAATATATATTGATATATGTATAAATAATATAATTGAAATGATAAATTTTCAACCAAGGAAGTTCACAAATATAAGATTCCTTTGAAGATAGCCACATTTTTCCCCAAATATGCCCTTGAAATTTTTTCTTCCCATTTTATTCTTTTGTTTTCTATTGTATGGGCTATCCTTCATGCCCATTGTGCTTTTATTAAAAATATTAATACCTACTATGCATTCCTAGAATCCTCTGGTATTTGAGCCTTTAAGCATCTAATATAAATGTAATCTCTATAATTTAGCAATGGCATATAAAAATTCTCAGTGCCCTTTCCTGAAGTAACTTCCATATCCATGCCTAGAGCCTCATGCATCCCTGGGTCTGTGAGTGCCCTTGTAACATCTTCACAGTTGCTTCAGTTTCCCCATCTCTCCCTCTCTTCAACCCTGTACATAGCCAATGTTTTCATAGTTCTGCATTCTTCTCATCCTCCTTGCTTTCTTTCCCAACATTAACTTACATGAGAGACTAGTGGAAGAACCTGTTGTAGCATTTCATAAGATAATTCTGAACGCATTGGACATAAAGATATCTTGCCTGTAGGGAATAAAGAAAATTAGTTTGAGCTTAGACATAACTATTATTGCAAGTCATAATCATGCTAATATCTTAGTCTGTCTTTATCTTATCTCAGTTATCTCCATTTTCAAGACTTCTGCTATCTCTACTACCCACCTTATAATTTTTTACTATTTAACTAACTGGTACCCTTTGTAACAGAAATATTTTTGCACATATTAAACACTTTTGCTTAAAGAGACAGCAATTTTCAGGGACAGCAGTAGCCTAGAGAAGCAACTAGGAATCTAATGATAACTCATAAGTAAAGATCTGCCTCTTCTTTCTACCTTAGTTAAGTTTAATGAGGGCACCGAGTTCTGTTTGCAATTGCACTATAATTAGAACCATAACTATGGGCAAGTCACATAATTTGACCAGGCATTAACCTCTCTAATGAAAATCAAACTAACATCTAAACCCTCTTCATTCTTTAAAATAAGTGATTCTATTACCTTTTTTTATTAAATAAAATTTAGAAAGCTGACCTATCAAAAGTCACTGTCAAGAATAAAAGTTATAGTGAAATATTTCAAATATGATGCTATTTAAATGTCAGCTCTGCGGACATTTTTGGAATATTTCTAGCCAGTGACAATTGCTTTCTTATTCCTTCTATGTGCATATTATGAGACATAAAATTCTTCTATATGCCTTTGATTGGGAATGCCAATTAGGATTTAAATTGTTTATTTTAAAAGTTGTTTATGTCAATACATTAAGAAATGCCTAAATAATAGTTGCTAGGAGAATGGCTAAAATGACAATAGATGGTCTTGGAAATTTCTGTAATATCTAATTATGCATGGACCAAGACTGTTCATGCTTGGCATACAAGTAGCTGCTGGAAGTTAGAATGGTTTGACCAATACATGCAATTCAGTTGACATAATTTAACCCTTTCTTAGGAAGTAGCTGTTTATTATGAGTATTTTTAGGTAATATATTTAATCCAAAATCTTTGACATCTCATGAAGACGAAACACTTAATGCCATTAACTTAAAAGAATCTCTACGTTCTTTGTACATCTTTTCTTCTGCATTGTACATAGATGGAGCTGGGTCAGAAAATATCTGCAGTACCCATTTAACATTTTTCCATTATTGACCACTTTATCAAGACCAGTATCTTTACCTATGTCCTTTTTCTCTTCAACATATACACATATACACTCTTCTTTCAAAAAAAAAAACTACTGATATTTTAGGGAAGAATTACACGTTTGAAACAATGGTATAAATTTTGTAGTTGTAGAAACTTCTAAGAAGGGTTTCCATATTTTATTCATAGGAAAATTTATGGAAGAAGCAGGTATTTTAAATTATAGGTCTTTAAATTATAGAGCTAATTATAAAATTATACAAGGACATGATATATACATACATAAAATTAGCCATCTTTTGCTAAGCCTGTGACATATCTAAGTGTTATCTTTTTAAAAACTCCAAAGGAACTCATCTTTGAATGCCTTTAAGGATGTGTATCTACAATGCTAAAAATTTGATTATTCATGTTTTAAAAAATATGCTTCATAAGTAGATTATCCTACTTCTCCATTACTCTGACCTCTACTTCCAACAGAATTATATGTAATCAAGTTATTCTCATTCACATCTATAAACCCTGATAATGGAAATGTGGAAATAACAGCTTCTTGACTCAAGCCATATTTTAAATAGACTAGAATATCTCACTAATCAAATCTTTTAGCAACACAAATGTCAAATCATAGTTTTTATATACAGAAACTGAATCTATCATATTGCTAAATCTTAATATGAGCTATCTATACTTTTCACGGTATTGTGTCCTTCAAAAGACCTAAGAAATTCTAAATTAAACAGCCAATGAAAACCAAGAACATTTTTAAAGTAATTTAAGATACTGCCATTTGCTAAGCTTGATGTGAATCAGGCACTATATTAAATTAAGTATTACACGGTGAATAGCCCATCTCACCCTATGAGGTATGCACTATAATCATCATCATTTTACAGATAACGAATCTGAAAATTTAAGAGTAAAAATAATTGTCCATAATTATAGACGTGGAGCAAGAATTTCAAATCAAGTTTGTCTGGCTCCCTGATCATTGTAGACTGTACCTTAGCAGTATATTTATTTATACTCATGTTCTTCCTCATCTCACTGTAAAATGCTGCTACTCCACTTTAATGGTTGAAGAGATTCAACTCTCAGTTCTAGAACATGTAATAGCACATAATTTTAAATGAACTCCAGAAGCATCCAAAAATATTTTGCTCAGTTTTCAATCTCTAAGCTGAATTCAAAGTCTTTAATGTGTTTCAGTCTAGCTACAGGGGGCAAATATTGTCACTAGGAGCAAGGCAATAATCGTTACTTTTAAGACCAGTTACAGTTTCTAGGCCCAGTGGTTAAACAGTTATTCTTAATTACTTGAGTGCATTAGAATTTCCTGGGATACTTATTAAAAACACAGGTGCCCAGACCCACCCCAGTGATTCTCATTCAGTATCTGAGATAGGGACTTGGGTATCTGCATATTGACCCATGGTTATTCTGACACAATGTTTTGAAATTACCCTTTGAGAAACAAGAAACACTAGCTTAAAGATATACAATGAAAACAAAGAACACAGTGGTTTTTTTTAACACAGTAAAAGAAACCTTTAAAAATTCCTTCACAGTTCTGAAATGTATATTTCTGGGATGCCAAAATATCACTTTAAAAACATTTTTTGAAAGCCCCTTAGGAATAAAAAATTTTAAGAACTAATTTAATGAAGAATGACACAGTCTTTAGGTCTTAACTCCAAAGTATGCATTTAGAAGATGGCCAAGAGCTAAAGTGGCCCATTTTCATTATTTTCTGAATGTGGAAAAGATGCTGCCAAGAGCAAAGAAAAGAGAACATTATCTTCTGTAATCATTGAAATAGAATCTTTAGTTGATCCCCCAACAGTTATAAGGAGACAGTACAAATTACACATGATTACAGCACTTCGGAAAGTGAGAAACAGGTGGATTTTTATTCAGAATGACTGATTTGTTGTGATCAGAAACCAAGGAATTTTGAAATATCAAGTAGTACAAACCTGCATGTGAGGTTTGGGAGACAATGGGCAGAATGCTAGATGTCACGACTAAAACTAAGGCCATCATACAGGCAATTTTGTTTGCTATACAGCAAATACCAATCCATTATTGAACACTCTTCAATTTATATACATTAACTCTTAGTCAAAATGTGCCACATTCACACCACGTGAACAGCACATATCACCACAAAAATAATGCTTTCTGAAGAGTGGGTACCAACAGATGCATGAGATATGACATCCTGCTACTAATCATTTTTTTTCTCCAAAGAAGGACCAATTTAGATATTGTTATATGAGAGTATCTCTGTGGCTGCCACATTTTCAGTCTTTTTAAAATTCATGTTTGAAATACCCTACACAGGCAAGTTTCTATGGAAATATATTTTGTACAATATGAAAAACAATTACAAACTTTCCTAAAAAAAATGTTTGTTTCCTAGCATACCTACAAAAACCACATCAACTTTTTGCCTTGTGAAAAACCACATGTAATAAGAAAAACAAGCAGTGCACATGGATTTCAAAATATATCGTAAAACTGTCGGTTGTAGAAAGGTTTATATAAAACATAGTGGATAATACGCAGATTGTTGATACATAAGTCAATACACTGGTTTACAGCAAATGAGGACAGGAAGATG
Organism: Macroglossus sobrinus; assembly: GCA_004027375.1. NCBI lineage: Eukaryota > Metazoa > Chordata > Mammalia > Chiroptera > Pteropodidae > Macroglossus > Macroglossus sobrinus. The sequence goes on along the minus strand of PVKZ01000323.1, from coordinate 683,837 downwards.
GAAGGTACTTCTTCACTACCTACTTGACCCCACTGTGACACACAATTTCACATATACAGGACAGAGTATAGAATATCAAGAAAGACAAACCAACTTAAGCTGATGCAAAATTTTAGGAAAAAAAATATACATATGTTAGATGTACATAAAATAGATGATTCAGTCAATTTAATCAAGATTAATCTGGTCCAGTTGATAAAGAAATCTTAGTATATCTAGTCTAACCATGTCTGGACAGACAATCCTGAAAGCCTCTTTTTAGACTTTACTGTCAGCCTCCTTCCAACTTTCCCATCCCCATCCCTCTGATTTCCTCCAACTCTTGGAAAAGGAGCAAGATGGAGCAACTCCACCAATATTTACTCCTCTGCCAAACCCAAACATCTCTATGCTGTTCCATTCTGGGAGAGTGAGGACCAGAAACAGCTGCCATTTCAATGTATAATTTGTTTCTGACCAACCTGAAAACTATAACGGGGACTGCATTGAAGAGATAATATATTATTAGGCTGCAATCTACTCTAACGCTTTAGCATCTGGTCACATGTATTATTTAAAATCAGACAAATACACAAACTGTTCACGTAGCCCAGATAGCTGGGTGATAAGCACAAGGTAAACGCTAGGGGAATATAGCTAGGTATTAACTTGAATTGCACTGGACCAGCAGATGTGAATATGATTTGGGATATCTCCGGAGCAGTTGTCGAAATGGAAATAATATTGCTTTACTGGGAAGTAAAAATTGAAAACAGTGAAAATGCAACTACGGAAAATTATAGGAAGCAGCTCAAACAGTGTGTCAGGTTTAACCTGTGTAGGCAATTGATAAACACTGATAAAGATTGATATGACAGTATATAAAACAGAGTCTGCAAGATAATTCAGTATCCAAATATGAATCCATTTTAACTCATAAGGTTCAATACCAATCAGAAGTTGATGACAAACAATCCACCCTTTATTCTCATGTCTCATCTTAGAAGTTGACATTTCAGAATTCATACATTTTTAAAGACGCTTGACTATTGGGATAGTAATTGCATTTGAGCTTATTTTATGTTCAAGAAAACTTGTTTCAGCTTACATGAATAAACTAATACCTAACTAGAATTCATAGAAACAGATTTCCACTGCATCATTTCTGAAAAAAACAGACGATATGTTCTGCCTCTTATCATTCAAATGCTAAAACATCTGGACCTTAAGTTTAATCTTACCAATAACATATTTACACAATAAAGTTATTTTGCAATTGAATGTATTCAGTCATTAAATGGATTAGCCTGGGTACATAAAATTACCTCTGTAATTATCAATACAATTAAAGTTAAATAGATGAATCTCATGAGAATCCTAATGTTTGAAAACTAATTTTACACACTGCACAAACTTTCTTATATCATTTTTAAATGCCAAGATGATTTTAAAGAACGTGATACATAATAAGCATTAAACATTTGCCGAATAAATAAGTGAAAAGGAAGGAAAAAGAGATAGAGAGGAGACTGGTTATAGAAGCGATATCAAGCGATCATGTCTGCACTACAAGTATTCTTGAGTGACTTAGTTGTAGATTAATTAATGAAATAGAGAACTGAACATTTATTATAGACTTCAATAGTAATATTAGATTCATAAATTAAAGATATTTCTTCTCCTGGTCTATATGTATATATTTTATTAAAACTAATGAAAGGAGAAAGTACAGGAAGAATATCAAGGGGGAGAGAACTCAATTTAAGTTGATGTATTATTATATCAAAAATAAAATAACTTATAGTGAACTTAAAATGTCATCATTCCATACCCTAAAGAAAACAAGTATCCCTATTTTCCTAAATCCTTCCTAATAGATTTAGGGAGACTCATAGTCCACAAAACAGCTATTAACTATTTGTTATACTACAAGTACAAAATACTCAATATTTTGTACACTAAATTAGTAATATAACCCCCCCCCAATTATATACTTGTAACAAAAGCCCAGTTTTAACACTTTTGAATAAATGACTTTCTGAGTACTTTTGTTGGCTAGCAGGAAAAAAACATTATTTTTAATTTTCCACTTTATTTCATGTGTCAATAGGAGATTACTACGTGGAAGATAGATATTGAATTAAATAAATAGGAAGAGAATGAGAAGATGAGCTGCCCCTGGGGGTTTCTCATAGCACTGGTATATACGTATCGCACTGTCTGCAGAATGAGTACTTTAGCACTCTCAGAGCCCCGGAGCCCTTCACAGAACCTTCTGACACTGGACTTGACCCTCCAGATTGAGTCAGTTTATACTCTGCCCCTCAGAGGCTTAAGAATTCTCCCACAAAAAGTTTCCATAACGCTACACACCAACACCCTGGGAAAAGCTCCTTCTTGCCTGGAAGTGCAGACTCCTTTCTAGAGCTGCCATATCACACTTGACCAGTAGGTGCTGCCATCTAAACATGTGTGATTTTCCTTTCAGTCTGAACCCAAGTTCAAGGTGCCAAGCTCTGGGAGATAAAATCTTAGTTTCAAGTTTGATAAGTCTTTTTTACAGTGGTTATCTAGGTTTGATCAATTCCGGAGGCTCTAATTTCTGTTCAAGCTACCTTAACACAAGGCAGCCTGAGAAATACCCCCACTTGGATGGGCAGTTTAAGAAGCAGATTTTCACAGGTGTTTCCTCTGTGCTGCAAACCTAAATAGTCCCCTAGGTTTAATCACATCCATGCCAGAGGCAGAAAAAAACTGCAACAAAAGATAAAAAGAGAGCAAACTCAGTAAAGCTACGACTCCCCAAGAGCTGTTTTGATGTAGAGATCTCTGTGAAAGCTCATTAAATCCTCAGTGTGTGAGGCAGGACTTTGGGAAAAGTTAAAATGAAGATAATAAGGCACCATATCCAACTATACTGACACATTTGTAAAGCACTCAGAATACTCCAAGGAAATGCCACATGACTCCCCAGCATATTAAGAGCCTGAAATAGCTCCTCTAGTTAAACCACAGTCCAAATAAACAGTTACATACTTGGGAAATATAGTTAGTATTGTTATAACATTGACCACAAACAAAACTATTAAAAAAGCAACTTAAAGAATGGTCCCCATGATGGAAAGCTGTCTTCATGAGGAAAAAAACAGCCCCTCTATGCCATGACTATTTAATACATCAGAATGAATGATAATAAAAGGCATTAAATGACGAGTGTATAAGAGGAAAGCCAATAACATTTGTATTCTCAGTGCTTTTATTTACTGAAAAATATTCATAAGGTTTATCCTCGGATGTCAGCCAGAAACCAAATGGAACTAAGACTTTGCATTAGGGTTCTCCAGAGAAACAGAGCTAATAGAGTGTGTGTGTGTGTGGAGAGAGAAAGAGAGAGAGAGAGAAGTTTTAAGGCATTGACTCACGAATTTGTAGAGGTAGAGGTTGTCCAGTCCAAAGGAGGTATGCAGGGCAAGCCAGAAGGCTGGAGACCCAAAAGGCTGGAGACCCAGGAAAGGGTCGACTTTGCAGCCTGAATCCCAAGGCAGTTTGCTGGCATGTTCCTTTGTCTTCAGGGCAAGTCAGTCTTTTCATATTAAGGCTTCAACTGGGTGAGACCCACCTGTTTTAACTTAACTGCCTATTTAAGGACCCTATCTCCAAATATACTCACATTCCAGGTACTGGGGCTTAGGACTTTAACATGTAAATTGGGCTGAGGATGGGGGTGGAGGGAATACAATTCAGCCCATTACAAGCCTGAATGGGTATTATGGTCTAGAGATTTAAAACTAGAAAGAGATGGGTAGAGGTTGGTAAAAACACGTGTTCCTTGGTGCAGTGATTCTCAAAGGGTGGTCAGGGGCCAGCATCAACAACACCTGGGGATTTGTTAGAAATAAAAATTCTCAGACCGCGCCTAAGATCAACTGTATCTGTGACTGGGGCTCAGTAATTTGTTTTAACCGGACTTCCAGGTGATTCCAATGAATGCTAAAGTTTAAGAACAACACTCTTAGAAGTTGACTGATTATAAGAACATTGTGACATGAAAAATTTTCCAACAAACATAAATGTAAATATTGTTTAATCTATATTCTTTAAATACATTAATATATTTTTATATATAATATATTTTTTCAATAATTAATCTGAATTATATAAATGGGCCTTGAAATCCATTTTACTCTTACAAATTGGAACCGAAGCCAGAGCTCCAAGAATAAGCATAACAGCACTGCAAAGGAACTTGGCCTCTGAGTACAGATTTCACAGGGTAAAAGGAAATCTGTTGGGTACTCGATAAAGCTAATTTATCAAATACCAGAGCAATCTAATTGCTGTCTGGTTGGAGGCCTCAATTACCTTATGCAATTCCCATGAAGGAATTTGGCAGACTAAATTATAATGGTTAAACTTAGTAAAATTCATTCTAGTCTCCTTCTCAAAAATGAAACTAGAAATAGAACTGTTAAATGGTCACTTTTGAACATGAATCAGATTTATACTATGCTACTCTTGGCCCCCAAACAACTTCTACACCTTCACAATATTAGCCTTTGCAAATTACACTGGCCAACAAACCTCTGGCCATGCCTCTAACCATGCCCTTGAAGAATCTACACTACAGCATTAGGAGTAAAATAATTGGATTCTCCTGTTATTTCCAAGCCTCAGTGGATGATCAGATCTACAAACAAGGGCACACATAAACAATTTATCTGAAGAAGTCAGCTTCATCTGAGGCATGTATGCTACGTGGTAAAGTACATGCCACTAAAGGTGTAGCTTATGTTCAGGAAGCTTTCCTGCCTTGCCTAGTAAAGTTATCAGAACAAACATCGAGATGCTGGATCGCAGGGCATAACACGACTAGATCCGACACTCAATTATTTATATAATTCATGTGGCAAGAATTTCCCAGGTCTGCAGGATAAAACATTGCTATCTATTGAGGCCAACTTTTTTATATTGTCTATCAAGAAGATTGTTGAATGGTCTTTTTGATTGGACTTGAATCTGGATATACTCACTTTGTGACATTCTGTCACAGAATGACATTTCTGAGCTTACTGCATTTGGGTAGAACCAGCATAAGTAAGCTTCAGAACTATTTGCAAGTTGCAATATTTCACTATGTCCAGGTGGAATACAGAGTATTTTCACCCTGGGCAGTTATACCAGCAATTCATTGATTGAGAAGTTGTTGTTTGGTGCCACAAGAATAAGGACAGTCTCTTGGCTCGAAGCTCATGTTCTAGACAAATAGTTGGATAATTTGTATTCTTTCTAACTACTCTGTGACTCCTTCTCTGGATTTATCACTAGAACTCCCGTTAGGGTGATTGTTAACCATGACTAATCTTACTGTGTGGGCCTCTCTCATTATTAATAAGTGAAATCAACTTAAATTTAGCATCAGGAACTACATTGAAAGGAAAAGAGGTTTATAAGAGTAGCCTCTTTTGGTTTTGAGAAGAGACCATCTCACAAATATGATAATGGCCTTGATGATGAGGGAAGTAGGACACCTCTCTGGCCCACTTTCTGTCCCACAGCCCAGTTACCTCGCTGTTGTCTAGAATTTCCTGGAATAGTCGAATCCTGGAATAATTATCCCCATTTGCTGTACCACTGGGATGGCTCTGATGGCCATATTCTCAGCAATGCAAACACTAAGCTCTGAGAAGATACAGAGGCCTCTTCATATATGCTGCCATCCCAATTCTCAATCTCCCTTGGAGGTGGGATGTATGTACAGCACAGCTTGAGATTACAAGGTTTATCAAAGCTCCTTTGATGGCCCCTCCTCAAATCAGAAGAGAATCAGGTTTTCTATGTTCCTTCAACTCTTTTTGTACATGGCCCACGCAGAGATTTTAGTTTCATAGTGGAAGTGTTGGTCCTTCATCCAGTGTACTCGGAGTAGAAGCACATTACTGTCTTTTTTTCTCCACCTTTGACCACATCTCCACTGCACAGAAACCTCTTCTTCCCAGCTCCCTCCTCTTACAAACAATAGTCTTCACTCCCTTAATCCTATTTATGAATAGGATACTGTCTTCTAACACTGACCACTGCCAAAAGATATTGCTTCCAGAACAGGTTAAATGGGGAAACTCCAATACGTGGAGAATATTTCTGACTCTCCTGTAATCAATTTGCCCTGGGTATTACACTTGAATTTAAAGCAAACATATGTAAAAGCAGTTCTGAACGCAGGTGAGCCACTCTGAACAGGAGATGGCAGTAGCGGCCAAGGTATTTGGGCATCGTTTCCCACTCCTAACAGAGGGCATCTCCTGTCTGTTGATTGTCGCTTCTGGGCATAATTTTGCCTCGACTAACCCAAGGTGGCTAAATAATGTACCTCAAATCACAGACCTGTGGAGTTCTAAACTAAGGAATTAAAAGTTGCTTAAATTGAATATTGAACAACCAAAAGAACAAGGTGGGAAGTTGTTACTAAGTCTGCTACAAAGGCAAAATACTCCAGAAAGCACAGATATTCCCATTTAGATTGGCATTGGTGGAGTTTTTGGAAAGCACAAAGATCTGATATCTAATGCACATTCTTACTAAGACTTTGAGTAAGTTATTTAAAGGGGTGACTCAGCCAGTGCCCGGACGTGGTTTTAAGGAGTAAGGAAGACTTCTTCACAGTCTTCACAAAAGGTCAAATAAGATCATTTGTAAACCTATAACGTGTTATACACACACAAAGGAAGGCATTTTTGTTCATTTTTTTCCTTTTTTTTTTTTAGTCCAGGTAATATGGCCAGAAGCAGTTTGGCTATGGGTCTATTATTTCTCTGATAATTATAATTTCCCAGAGAGTTATGACACACAAATTACTTTGTAATAGCTCTAAATTCTTTGCTTCATCCTGAGTCTACAATTATGCTCTCACCCAGGCTCCTGTCATCTGCTGTCTTGATTTATGAAACCTTCTGTTCTCTGATCTCCTCATTTCTTACCTCTGCCTCCTTTAAAACTTATAAAATGTAGCTGCAAGGTCAAATTTCTCATCGTTACAGCATTACATTCTCAGGTGTAATCATTACTGTCTTAATAAAGCAGGCAGTTATTTCCACAATAGTCTGTTTAATCCACTAGATAATTGCTCAGCCTTCACTATATAATCTCTATCCTGTCCCTTGCTAGGATTCCAGAACCTCTGTGTTGTGGTTTGAAACACCTATTAATTTGGCTCATGTATTAATTAAAATTTTATTTCTAGTCGAGTATGTGATGGATACAGTGCTGCATATAAATAAGGAAACTATACTAATTGTAACCAATTTCACTTGAAGAACAACGTTACCAGAAAGTTTTCTGATAACTTCCATATACTTCCAGACCCTTTGCAAAAGTTGAAAAGTATCTAAAATTTAAAGTATTGCAGAATCAGCTTGATATTCTGGTAGATTTATGAGGCATGAAACAAAGCAAAATTTTTGATGTAGTTAATAAGGCAAAGACATATTACTTCACTTTGCCCCACTTGTGACCCAGAGTGAATTATAACCAGTAAAATTAGGCAATGTTGCCTAATGGCCGAGAGGTATAGAAATTTCCAGCACAGCTTTATTAGTGAGTGGGATATAAGAAAACCGTAATATAAAGCCAGTCCTCAGTTTTATTATTTATTTTGCTGCCTTGATCATTTTTCTGCACTCATTTGGCTTGAAGGCACAGACATTCCCTGTTGATTATCTCGACTTGGCAGTGGGTTTTCTGCTACACATTTTGCTTCCTAATATGGTAGCAGGAGAGGGTTTTGTAAGAGTTCCAGCCAGTTTCTCTGGGCTTGAGGAATGCAGTGAGGAAAGAATCCTGCAGAGATGAAAACATGAACATTCACATTGATGAAGAGAAAAATAAAGGAAAGAAAAAAAGAGGATGTCTCTCTAAAAAGAAATTTTGTTTGTTTTTTTTCTTTCTTTCCTCTGGCCTCTTTCACTTCTAATGTCTTCCATTTGGGGGATGAGAGGAATTAATGTTGTGTTTGTTCTTTAATTGCCTATATTTTCATGACCATTTCAAAAGTCATTTGAAATGCCTGAGTGTTTTTTACAGAAGCAATGCTAACAAAATGAACTTTTCATCATCATCAAGGTTTAAATCCTCAAAGCACCCAACCACACTACTTTGTAAATTAGCCATATAATGATTACATCTGAGAAAATAACTTTCCTGTCCCCCAATGAGAGTAATAGATCATACTGTCTACTCAGGATACAAATTCATTTTTGTTACAATATGAAGTAATGCTAAAGAATCCAACTATTGATTGTTTCAGAATTCAATACAATTTTTCTCTTAAAGTCATGTTAGTCTACAGCAATATTTATTTGGTAAAAATTGTTTAAACAATACAGCCCAGACAATGAACTTTTTTTAAAATAATAGGCTCATTTTTCCCCAAATATATTTGTTAAAGGCTTTTGTCCTTTAATAAGCTACATTTTCATTGGTGTAAAAATGTCATTATTTTCATCATTTTTAACATCCATTTAATGTTTCTTTTATATAGTTAAGAATTACAGTTCCCTCCAAATTGGTTATATCAAATTTGTGGTCATGTCTATATAAGCTTATCTACTACATCCAAAAATAAATAAATGAGTACTAATGAGAGAGTCATCTAGAACTTCAGGAAATTCAACATGCTAGTGTGGATACACATGAAAGTATGTTTTTTATTATGCTCCAAATATTTTTTTTTCTGGGCAACTAATTCTAAGAAGCCCTTCAGTAAAGGGTTCTGATTAGTTAACAACAACCACGAACATAATTAGTCTTTTTATTTAATTAGGCCCAGGAACAGCTACAAATAACTAAAAACCCCAAGTAACAGTGGTTTAAATTAAATGGAAATTTATATTTCTATGAAATAGTGTGAAGGTAAACAGTCCAACGCTGACATGGGGTCTCCATCTATCACAAGGAACCTAGACTGCTACCTTTCTCTTCCGCCATCCTCTGCATGTGGCTTTCATGTCATGGATTTGTATGGTGGCTGATATATCCATGTGAAAAGAAAAAAGGGGAAAATAAGGGTAAGTCCTTTAGTGAAAGTTCTTAGAGTCCCACACAGTACTTCCACTTACATCTGAATGGACAGAATCTAGTCTTGGCCACCTTACATGCAAGAGAAGCTGGGAAAAGTAGTTTTTTATTCTGGGTAGCAATGTGCCCAGCTAAAAACTGGGTGCTAAAACTGAGGGAGAAAGGTGATATGGATATTGGAGTAGGCAGCACAGTTTCTGTCATAGGTTCAAAGTCTTCTTGACTCTCTATCATTGTCAGATTCATACAATGACTTACCATCCTTGAGCATATTCATGTTTATTTATTTAAATTAGAAGTAGCTTTTTCATTTCACTAACATAGATACATATATAAATTATGGAAAATATGAATATGTAGACAATTAGAAAAAAATTTTAAACAAACTTAAAATTGACCATCCAGAAATAAATGGGGTTCACTTTTTGGTATATAGTTCCAGGCCCACTTTTATGGACATATGTATATCTATACACTTTCCATAATAAAGCTAGAATACATAAAGTTAGAATATATCATTTTTAACCTTTTTTAACAATACAATATAGTGACCATCTTTATGCATCAATAATCTTTTCAACATCATTTTAAATAACTGTAGATTACTTCATTATGTGATCATACCATAATTTATTTCCCAATGTCCAACTGTTAAACACTTTAGTCATTTCAAGTTTTTCTGTGTCTTAAATCACACTGCAATTAGCATCTTTGTCACTAAATCTTTGCTTGTATACATAAATAACTTTCTTAGAAAGTAGCTTTTCTGATTTAAGAATATGCTTATCTTAAGGCCAAGTTCATACCAAATTCCCCTTCAGAAGGACTGTTAACATTTCACATAGTTACTCTCCCAACTGAATATATGACTATACCCTTTGACCAACAATGAGTGTTATATAATTTTTTTAAGTCTGCCAATTTGATAGACCAAAACATGGAGTCTCACTTTTACTGGTATTTCTCTGATTATTAGATAAGTTAAACATTTCTCCCTGCCTAAGATTTAGCTTAATCATTGGGAAAAGATAAGACAGGAGAGAAGGAGGTTCACCATTGAAGACATTAACTTCAGACAGGAAGGAATGAGTCCTCAGTTGCCAGATAAGTCGTGGCTGCTGACTCATGAATGGCAACGTGAAAAAAGAGGTTATCCTTTCATTTCAAATGATACTCGATGAAGAATGCCACCTGATCACTTCAAGTAAGGTACCCTAATTTTTTCCTTCATTGTTTAAGAAAGAAATTACTGTGATCATGATTGAGCTGTGTTGAGCTTGAAGGACAATGCTTCATGTGTGATTTATGGGTTTTCTCCCAGCCCATTTATTCCCTCAAGTTGATTGTCAAGTTCTTGTCTCATCAGAGTGGCAAGTGAAAATATTCAGAGGGACTCAAATTTAATTCAGGTAGTCAGTCAACCACACGATCTGTCTTCTCAGCTACTTTCATACCAAATAGGGTCTCTCCTATCTAAATTTGTAACTAAGCCGAAAATAACTTTGCACCCTTAAGTATCTGATGATATTTTTTACTTCATCTGAAGTCAGGGTGATGTACAGTAAGTAGCCAGATCACAGCATGGCAGTCAAACAGTTGTTTGTATCATTTCCTGAAGTCAACTAAATAGAGAATTGCAAATACTTTAGGCACTTGCTATCTTTGAATGGGATTGATGTATTTTCTTGCTTTTGTGTTGTATAAGTTACTCTAGCGTGGTTTACTTCTGCAGTTTTTTAATCTTACCTTCTGCCCAAAAGCCAATTAGTAAATCAAGATTTAGTAATAAGAGCTAGTTTGAATACCATACAATAGATCATTCCTAATTAGACCATAAAGACAATACTTCAGATAATTGCATGCCTAAATAATAAGGTTTAACTAAAAAATAGGAAGAATAAAATAAAGTTCATCCTCTACCAGCAAAACCAAAAATTAAACATTGAACCACAACTATCTCTTTCTCTGTAGGCCTAACAATTATTTTCCTTATAAGTGAAAAAAAGACAAATATGCATTTTTGTTTACAATTTAGTCTGAGCCTTGTACAGTGACTCACATGGAACATACCCCAATGAAAATTTAGTGGGCAATAACATGGAATGCTACAAGCCCATAGGAATGTAAGACGCCACTGGGGTTTACCCCTCCTCCACTGTCTTGCTACAGTCTTTTTTTCCTCCCTCTGTGGGAGAAGCTGTTTACAGTCAAGCATCATTAAGTCAGAATGCAAAGGAAGGAGAAAATGAATATGGGTTAATTGCATTTTGGATGCCACTGAACCACACCCAGTTGGTACAGATTATTATTGTAGTATAAAAATGCATTGTGCATTTCAGAAAGACAAATAATTTGGTGAAGCTGAAACATGCGTGTGCACCAGGGAGTGGCCTCAGATAAGGATTCTGAGTGTGTGTGTTGGCAGGATTAGGACGCATATATAGATCCTTGTACTTCATGCTAAGAAGTTGGGACTTTGTCCTGAAGTGAGAATCTCCCAGGAGACTTTAAGGTACTGTCCAGGAATGTCTCATTATTTGCAATTTGGCACATTCTGTATGATCTTCTCCCTTTTACTGCACAAAGAAGCCCTATACCTGCAATCTTGGTAGAGGAATAAAACCTTTATTCTTTATCAGCAGATTTGCAGGGTTAGCAAAGAGAACATTAGGATGGAAGTAGCTATAATTGAGCTGAAGACCTCTTCCTGCCATCAACTGCTGGGAGATAAAAGAAAAACAATCGATATAGGACAGACAGGCACCAACTTCTAAAGCAATAAATCTTTTGTAATAGGATTAGAAAGAAGACGGAAACCAATGAGGGCTGCAAGAATCACAGAGGCTTCTCAGAGGAGGCGATGTTTGTTATGACTGTTAGACTTAGGGCAAAATCTTTAGGGTCCTGAAGAATCAAGTAGTGGTAGGACTACAAGGAAGCATTTCTTCACTAAGGATATGCAAAATAGACAAGTATCTGGTCTCAATGGCCACCACAGAATACACAGAGGCCTGTGTTTTTCGCAGGGCCTCGTTAGGTAACTTAGATAACTGCCCCCTTTTTATCACCCTTTATTTATTTTCCATTTCATTTACTTGTTTATATAGAATTATTTATTTAAAATTCATTTTTAATTATAAAAGTAATATATGTTTATGATAAAACAATAAAAAGAGAAGTATAAAGTCTCTCTTTCTACCCCCATACCCAACCTTTTCAGAGATAATCATTGTTTCAAGTATATCCTTCTGGAAATTTTCCATGCAAATATATGCATAGAATCTATATTATATATAAATATTATCACACTATTATACCTTTTTAGTACAACTGTGCTATAATGATAGCTCTACAAGGCAGATATAGAAGGCTCTTGACAAAGGCATTCTAGTTGGGAAAAGGGTCCAGAGGCATTATTATAATATACTTTATATAAAATAGAATAATAATTATTTATATCAAAAAAAGGAGGATGTTCAAAGTACTAAATACTAAAGCCCCACCAGGCAGTTCCTTGGCTTTGCCACTTGTGCATATTTGCATAATAGCACATAAATAGTTGACTACTGTTCCATTATATGAATAATCCATAATTTTTAACCATTCCACAGTAGAAGATATATAGATTGTCTGTAGGGTTTTGCCTTCACAAACAATACTCTTTCAAATCTTTTTGTACATATGTATTTGGATACTTGGGCAAGATAACCTATAGCATGAATGCCTCCAAGTAGAATCCCTGAGTGGAAGGGAATGTGCATTTTAAGTGTTGACAGAATGTTGCCAAATTGCTCTCCTTAGACGTTGTATCAATGTAGTCGATGGGAGAGACAACATTCATATTTTAGAATTTCTTTGTAGAAGGTGTGAGCTATGCTGCCACAGAACTAGTTCTGCAAGCTCAAAATCAACCTACCATTTGTGACTAGGATCCCAGCCATGCATATAAGTTCAGTCTTCTCTGAGCTTTTGATGGTTCAGAGCAGTTTACATCAGCAGTACAGCTAAACTATGGCATGGCATAGTCCTGTCTACATTAAGAATCATTTTTATTTTAGCTTTCTGGAGCATAAATAGCGATTAGAGTGTTTCCGTTTCAAACCCAGGGAGAATTCTATGGAGAAAGCAAACTAAAAGAGAGAGGAAGCTATGAAGGACAGGGCTGAGCTGCTGTTGTCAGGAAGGTAGACAGAAAGAAACAAGGCAGAGAGACAAGTTCAGGAAATTGAATAAAGAACTGTGTGTCACTGACGTGATCATTTTGGTCTCATAAAAGAAAAGTACAGTGGATATTTGCCTGAAAGCCCCCGGAGTGGGGATGGCAGCAAAGCTGAATGGCAAGGACCAAAAGTACAGCTCCTTGGCTATTTTCATCTCATATTCAAATGCTTTTCAGAGACATACAACTTCATCTTTCTTACCATTTTGATGTTTATACATATAAATCTTCTCCTAAATAGAGTTAGGGTTTATATTAGTGCTTTTGTAGTAAAATAACAGATGATCACTAAGTTTTCAAAGGTATAAAAAATATTGCTGATAGAAAAATGATAGTATTGGTAATTCAATTTCAGATTTTTGTCAAATATCTTTTTTAAATGTAGTTAATATACTAAGCCTTCTCATACATAATTTATGTTATTGGTTAAAATCTAAAAGTACAAGGAAAGACTAATCCATTTTTGTTGTTGTTGTTAAAAGAATGAGCAAAAAATAAAAAGCCATGTTAATATTTCAAACAGCAAACTATGGGAAAATTTACTTCTGCTGTAAAAAGAGTTGGGGACTAATAAATTCTATTAAATGGCATACTATGCTCTAGAAAATGATTATACCTTCAAAGATATACAAAAAGAATAACTCCTTCATTCGTAAGAAACCACATTTAGTCACAAATGGCAAAAATACAAAAATCCTAATACATATTCTTTCTAGTCTTCAAATTTTCTATATCATACAGTAGCAACATGATATTTTTAACTTAAACTAAAATGTAAAGCATGTATCCATCATCAGTAATCAAAAGTTGAGTACAATTTGAGGCAACACAGAAACAATGCAACTACAAATATTTCATTCGGTCTTTCCTGCTTCTACAATTTGTCATAGATGCCTGTGTTTTCATGCTAATCATGTTTTCTTAAATTGTACTGTTATTTAGGATTAAATATTGGAGCATTTGGGGTTTTTTATTTGATTATGTATTGGTTTTCCTTCTTCCATTGACATATAAAGCTGAATGTCACTCCCTACTTCTGCTGCATAGCACTGCCCTGCCTCTTCCCTACCACTTGCCCTTCCACAAAAGAATGAAGGAAATCTAAGGCACAAGGAGTAATCTCCAGCAGAACCTCTGAGCGAGAAGTGGCACATCAAAGACATTCGCCAGTCTGAGTAGAGAGAATTAGTAGAAACAAACATCTTTTTAAAGTTTCTTCCATCATGCCACAAACATGACAGGATGGGCCAGTGATAATTGCCCAACCATAGTAACCTATGGCCCAGAAAGTTGGTTAACACTATATCAGAACTGCAAAGATAACATTTGTGGCACATTGTTTCTCAATGACTAATGTATATTAGAATCACCTGGGAAGTGATAGTTATAAAATATGAACACCTGGGCCCCTCTCCATACCATCTTAATTCAGAATGTCTGGGGTGGTGCTAAGAGGTCAGTAGTTTTTAAAATTCTCCAAGTGATTAGCATGTGAAGCCAGAGTTGACAACCACTGAAAGAGGGTATCATCTCACTGGGTGCTTGAAGTCCCCTATAGATGCCTAAAAAGTGGATGTCTAGGCTCAGCTTAAGCATTCCAACTAATTGGCCTCTGAGTCTTATCCACTGTAGGCCAAATAAAACCAATCCAAATGTGTTGCCTCCTTCCTCATGCAGCATGCAGCATGCACAGTTATAACAGTTATTTGCACCCAAATTTCTCATTATGTTTTCTGTTAAGAAATTGGGAAGTTGGTAGAGAATATGAATCATAGAAAGAAGGAAGCTGAATTCATTTGGAAAAGAAAATTCCAAACCAGCTTGATTTCCTTTCTTCTAAGTCTTAATAATCAGCCTTGCTTCATTCTCCTTCCACCTGCACCCTCTCTCCATGAGGCCTTCTGTCATAGCAGTGAGCTCACGTCATCCTGCAGGAGGTCAAATGGGAACCTGATTGACTGGCAGGTCAGGTTGGGTCACATTGGCTAGAGCTGAAGTTTCGAGATAATGGGATTCAGTTGCATTTATAAGCACTGGCCCCTCCAGTGTTGGATAGCATACTGCCAAATGTGAAAGGGCACTGTGCTAGACATATGGCAGGCACTTCATAAATTTTAGTTGAATCTGAATCAGAGCTCTTCAATGTTTTTAAATGAAACATTTCAGGCCTTACAGTAATAAGTATAATATAATAGATACTCACATACCCAGTACACAAAGGAAATAAAACATAACATAACGTATACAATCAAAACACCTTGTGTATCACTCTCCATCCCTTCTCTCACGTTCTCTCCTCGGAGATAATTGTTACTTGAATCTGAGTTTATGGGCTACTTTCATGTTTTATGTTTATCATTCCTATGCATGTTTTTATTACATACACACAGAATTTTGTTTTTGCATGTTTTCAGTTATATAAATATTATACTTTATGTATTTTATGTTTTCAAACTTTATGTAAATAGTATCAAAGTATGTATCCTTATGCAGCTTATCTCACTATATTATATTCTTGAGAGCTAGGCATGTTGATTAATGTAAACTTGTTACTTTAATTGCTATATAGCATTTCATTAGGAATACACCCCAATTAATGTTTACACTTTTGGTTGTTTTCAGTTTCTTGCTGTCACAAATGATGCACCAAGGAGCAATTCCTATACATGTCTTATGCAAATGTGGGAGAGTATCTCTAGGATATTTGCATAAGAGTTAAATTGCTGGGATGTAGTGAAGGCACATCCTTCAGCTTTTCTACCAAACCCCAGTCAGAAGATATGAATGTTCCATTCGCTCACATCCTTGTTAATATTGATAATAACTTTTAAATCTTTGCCCAATTTTAACTGGTGTATTTCCCTAAAAATTCCTGCAGAGGGCAGCATATCCTGGCCATTACAGTCCTTGAAACATTGCAGTTAATGGGTCCCTTCCTTCCTTACTCCCTGCAATCTTTTGACCATCTCTTAAGTCAGTTGCTCCTCAACCCACTCTCTTGCCTCAGTCAACTTTTTGGCAGCATCTTACATGGAGAGGCAAATATAACACTATCTGAAAGGCGAAAGCTCCCTCTTACTTTTCATTCATTTCTGTCACATTGCTGTCTTCTGAAAGGATGGGAAGGAAATAGAAACAAGTCAATCTTGAATTAAAATACTTTTTCCAGTTCAAAGTAGCATAAGAGAGGATGTAAGTAAACAGCAGAGTTTCCACTGTTCTGAAGCAGAGATATGTAACCTAATTAGAAGGCATTACACACTGTCAGAAACTGCTTATGTAAATTGGAGAAATACTGAGAAGTAGGGAAAGGTATTACAAGGCCATAGTGGCTTGTTTTTCTTCCAAATAGAAGATATTTATTACTTTGCCTTCTTAGTTACACTGTTCCTGGTTCCCTAAGGAAGAAAAACAATGATTGGTTTCGATACACCTCCTCGAATTTCTCTCATTTTGTACTGAGCCAAAGTCCTGCCATTTCCAGAGTTCTATGGTGGGAACACAGCCTTGAAAGATGCATTCCTTTCAACAAAGCAGGTGTGAAATTGAGCTGAGCTTAACGATTCAAAATGGCTGCTTGAGGACTTTCAAAGTGGTCTTTGAACCACCACTCTGAGAGGAGAACTTTTTCCTTCCTGAAACTAAATTTTAAGATTTTGATACTCTAAAGTGAGTGAATGAATGAATGAATGAATGAGTGGTAAAATTTTATTGCTGTTCTTGAGGGGGAAAGTAGACAAATAAATACAATTTGCTTTTGGATTGATTACTGTTTTGAGTTATTAAATCTTTCTCGTCTCCATTATCATAGACCAAACTTTCTCCACATGGAATCTGTCATTCTTTCAGCATGATGTTAATAGTTTTTTTAGGGAGTAAAATTCATTTCAATGAAAATGCTGGGTTAAAGAATGTTTTTAAAAAGGAAATCAGGTGTATCTAATGCAAAATGTCTTCAAGTTATTTACATGCTGATATGTACTATAAATCCCAAAGGATACTTTTAGAGATCTTGTTTTTCTAAGTGGTTGACCACAGTTTCCTTTTTTGTGAAACATCTGACAAGATTTCAGTTCCAAAGATACACTTTGAAAAATGCGTAGATAAATATGCTAAGGTTGACTATATCATCATCTCTAATCATTGAGACCAGAAATTCACAAGACTCAATAATATATCAACCCTTGACTGAAATTCTTTCATGATAGGATGTCTGTCTTGACATGTTGGTTAGTAGGCACGTTGCTTCTGTGTTGAACGTTATTGTGGAGATATTTGAGGCCAGACTAATCTTTGCTTCTTTGTCCGTGACTTGTTTTTTTCTGCTTCAATGCCCGAGGAATGTCTGCATTCTTGAATTTCAATTATTCAATCAAGGATATGTTTGTAGTGTTGAGCATTCTGTTATCGATATTTCCTAGAACATAGTAGACTCTTTCATTCTGTAGATGTGGCTATCCTTTGAATTTAGTGAATTTCCTTGTCTGATATTTGTGAATTCTTTTCCCGTTCCATTTATTGGATACTCTTCTTCAAAGACAATGCTGCTTACAGTAAGTGCTTTGGAACACCAAACTATTATGTTCTAGTTTCTTTTCTCCCCTTGTGTTTACAAGCCTTTCTTGTAGCTCAATAATTTCATTTGCAGCCATGTTTATTCTGTTCCTTGCTATGTCACCTTTATTTATTTGTTCTATAATATTGTTTTTGTCCTCAATCTCCTTAATTTTGTAATCTTCCTGTTGTTCTATCATGTCATCTTTGAGCTCATATTTTTCTGAGTTCATGTTCTCATTAATCTGATTCATAGTACAAAGCACTTCTGAGGAATTTTGTTCTTTGGGTTATGTTTTCTTTAAGAGTGGGGGTTTTATCATTCTTTTGCATGCGGTGTTCCTGTTGAGAGTTGATTGCTTTTGTTTATTTTCATTTGGGAGTATTGCCTTAGCATGGTTAAGTATGCGTCGCTGTTTTCTACCCCACCCCCTGAACAACTTTATCCAGACCTTCACTTTGCTCTGATCTAGCAGAGATGACTTCTCCTTGACTTTGTTTCCATTGACTATAACTCGTTTTCCCCAGCTACAGTTTGAGAACTGTACTGTAAGCCAACAGAGTGGGTAGAGAAGGGATGGGAGGGGCTCTTTTAAAGCTGTACGACATCTATGTGAATTAGAACTGGCTCTGCTCTCTCCTCTGGGATTTATTGGTGTTTTGAACTGAGTTTTAACTCCTCCTTTCAATCAAGACTAATATCTACATCAAAGGATAATGCTCTGGGTTTCTTTCCCAATCATTCAACAAATTTTTATTGAGTACCTATTTTCTGCTAGGCACTGTTCTAGCCAAGGAACTGAGAATACAGCTGTGTGAACAAATGAGACAAAATTGCCTTTCTCGTGAGTTTATATTCATTATGGTGGTATCTTTACTGATACAGCAGGGTATTAGAAAGAAGCATCCTACTTCTGCCTAATAGCTATTTCAGTACCCTGAGTCAAAAGGAGGGGAAAAAGGAGGAGAGTCATTCAGTTTGATTCTCTTTAAAAATAAGGGCAATAGTGAAATCCTAAGTATTATCAATTCACCAGTAAAGCTTCAGAGGGGCAGGGAGGGAGGTCAGGGATAGCATTAGGAGCTGCACTGTGTCACTCCAGAATCTTTGCTTTTCTTAGCCAGTAGTTTGCGTGTGTGCATGTAGGTGTGCATGTTTTGTTTTGGTGTCCATCTTAAGTTGCACTCTTTGCCTTATTTTGTGGTTGAATTAATGTTGGGAAGGAGGGAGCTAGTGTTTCTTGTTGTTGGCATTCACTTTATTAGGGGTGTGTGTGAGAGAGAGATTCTATGATATGTTGTTACTCTATTACCTTCAGCTGGAGGCCTCAACTAGTTCTCTTAGCTAGTTCTTTTAACACCCTACCTATGGTCTCAAATATAAGATTATCATGAAATGGCTCCTTTCTCAAAATTATTAAAGTACTTTAAGATTTAGATTTTTTTAAAAAAACATAAAGCTCAAGTGGTTTGGTTGAGTTGTGGTCCAGCTTCTTCTGGCTAAAAAATATTTCAAGGATTTAAACTCCAGAGTGCCTCTACAAAGTTGGTTAGTCTTGTGCTTGCACCTTGAAAAATAAATTTCTTCATAGCTAGGAAGCACATTTGTCAGAAAAGTTCTTCAATTTCACAATACCTTCTTGCTCATGATTGTTCTTGCACAATCCCATAGGAATCCATGTTCTCTCCTGAATTTGTCAATCCTATATAGACAATGGCAGACAGAGACAGGAAGTGAATAAATATCTATCCCTAAACTTCTACCAAGATAGGAGCTGTGGGTTAGCATTAGAAACCCCCAACCCCTAGATCTATTTGTTTAACCAAAACAGTAAAAGAAATAACCAAACACTTGTCCCTTTTATTGCAGACTGTAAGAGATTGAGTATTACCTACAAATGTCTCCCAAATAAATCATACTTAATTCAGATTATGAAGAGAATATTTGATAAATGCTGTACTTATAAGAGAATTTGAATGATACTAGACTGCATCTTCTTGTGTCGCTACTGAGCCTCTAATGTAATTTCCCCCATCCAGAAATGTAATCCTCAGCCAGTTGCCTTGAAAGCTGGTTACCGTGGAGATGATTATCAGTATTATGATGACCTATTTAAAGAAATTTCTGCATTGCCAGAAAACAAATAACCACAAAGAGAGCCTTGAAAATGAATGATGCTCTTTCCCTGAAAATGCCTTTACAAACAAATGCCATAGAGGTAGTTTGAGTGTGTGTGTGTGTGTGTGTGTGTGTGTGTGTGTGTGTAGATTTGTTCATAATTAGAATTTGCAAAGGTTTTAGTGAAATGGCAGTTGTCCTTAAGCATTCTAAGAATAAAGAAGGTAGTACAAACAACAGCAGGTATAAGCATTTAGACATCTTTCCTCTTTCTACAATTTGAAATGCATGGCCATTTGTATTGTTTTCTCAGCAATGTTAAACATAGCTCCATTTGCAGTTTCTTTTTCTTGCTCAGCCTCTGTTTTTGATGATTTTCTAGGGGTGCTGGAGTATGGTTGACGGGTAGTTAGTGAGGATTGATTTTTAAAAATCAGTTGAATGGCCACTAATAGTTCTTAAATAAAACTATGACTACTTGGATGGCTATTTTGATTTCCACAGAATTATGCCACAAAATCTATACTCTAACCTCTGTTTGGTCTCCCATTTTTCTGTGAAATTTGTTTATGATTGCATGCAGGTCTGGCTTAGGTTTTTAAGTTTAAATATTTTTCATTAATTGATATGCTATCCATTGACACTTCAGCTGCTGCCTTTTTAATTTTTGAGAAACTTTTTTCTATTACTATGTACCTATAAAATTTTCAGTGATAAATATTAAAACTTTATTATGCTTAAAGAAGCAGCCAAATTAAACATACACACACACACACACACACACACACACACACACACACACACACACCCCAAGTGTTACCCCAAATAGGACATACCTAATTTCCTCCTTCATACCAAACAAAGTTATGTTTTATGTCATTTTTATATTTGTTCTTATGTTTTCAGATGAACTCCTTTTTCTACTCCCATCTTTTATTGTAACTTCCTCTAAGGTAATAGCAAGGAGTCCATATTTTCTACCATCTTCTCATATCATCTAGCAAAGTGCTAATATAATGAATGTTTAATAAGCCTGACTCGACATATAATTTGCCCTCCAAGAACTTTCAAAACCTCTTTGACCATGTTTTCCAACTCAGATTTCATCTATTTATGATCATGACAGCCTTCCAGCAGGATAATATAGGAATATCCCTTTTTAGAACTATGTACAGTGAGTCTGTTTTCCACAGAGCATCTTGAATCAAAGTCGGTTGACTCATTTGGGCTCTATTTTTATTTCTGTACTACAATCCCATCCTTATGCTTGAAATTAAATTGCTTTGAACTGAAGGCAGATATCAAATTTATATTACCTAACTAAATTCTTTAGACTGGTCTGACTGCTGTATTTTGAAAATGCCATTGTAAGAAAATTTTCTTTTATTTGACTAAATATAACTCTTTCTCTTTCACTATTTTGAGAGGGAAATACACTGATACTTTAATTAACAATTTCTTGGCTAAAATTTAACTTAAAAGATTCTAGCACAAATTAATCTTGTGAAATGTTGACTCTTTTCCATCTAATAGAGTTGTGTAGGAACAGTTTTACCTAAAAAGCATTAATATTACTTACTGGCATATGGCCTTTGACTCATTTATACCATTTCCTAAAGGAGGCATTAAAAACATAGAGAGCTTTTTCATTTAATTCAGAGCTCATAAATGGTAGCTTCCCATAGAACATAATGTCTGCCCTCTTATTTATTTGTTCAATGAAGACATTTTATTGTCTCTTTAAAATGGCCTCCTGATTAAGTAAAAAGTTGTGAGGTTTTTGAAGTGTATTCATATCCAGCACTGCTTGGTAAGAATTAACCCTTCTGAAACAAGAGTTGGATCCTAATCATCCAGAATATTTTCAACAAGATTCACAATCAGACCTCTGACTCCCTGTAATAAATCTACTAAATTAATTCACTCTGCATTCTCTTGGATAGATTTTTTAAGGCAATTCATGAGCTTGCTTTAGAATATTTTCTCTGTGTCTAATCTTCACTCTTAGAGCTTAACATTTAGCACTAACAAACCTTCCCACCCTGAAGCTAAACTGAGAAGAATGAGAACAGAATGTTCTAATCTCATCCATACCACTGGTGGTTATTCAAGGGAAAAAAACATATTTCAAAGCCTTTTGTTAAATTTGCTTTATAAATAGGACACCATAAATCTTCTGAAGAATAATGTGGAATCGTTTTTCTCCCAAAAGATTCCATGGCTTTATTCCCTCCACTCTAAGAAAACTCATGTCCTTAACTGCTAGTGATCCAGTGCAAATCATCTTAACTCAATACAATTATTCCAGCTGGGAATTTCTGTCAAGTTCTATTCAATCTGGAGCAGCACTTGTTGGAATATTTCTGCTGAGAAACTCAGGGAAGGGGTTGTTGGCTAAATCAGTTGTTTCACCGAGTCCCATTTACTACCCGTTTAGTAGAGTATAGCCATCCTTTACAAGGACTGTAAAAAGAGAAACTGCTTTAAAACAGAGAGTCAAAGTTTCCATGAAGAAGTGATATTAGAGCTGAGCTTAATTAAAGAGATGTGGAACAGGGGCAGGAAGAGGAGGCACTCCAGGCATGAGGCCCCAAACAGGCATGAAACACAGTATATATATTTAAGGTGCTAAAGGGACAGTGTGGCTGGAGCAGAAGCAGCAAGGGAAAGTATCCTGAGAAATGAAACTGGAATGGTAGGTATGAGCCAGATCACTTAGGGTCTAGAAGTCTAGTTAAGAAATGCGAACATTTAAGCTACAGTACAATTACTGGATCGAAAATAATATAAGGAGTTGTATTATGTTTTAATCATTCCCCCTTATACAATGTATATACTCCAAAATTGATAAAGTTTACAAATGTTGAGTTAGGATGAATGTCCAAAGTCACAGGACCTCTATCATAACTAATACTAACTGTGTGACCATGGACTGATTACTTAGTCTCAGGTTCCTCAACTGTAAAATGGAGATAATAATACCTCCCTCATAGGTGGTCATGAAGAGTAAATGAGAAAAACCATAGAGCGGGAACAGCACAGTTCCTAAGAATGTGTTAAAAACTGGAAATAATATGCAGTACAATCCTTAGATGTAGGCAAGGAGGAACCCTGCCCTGAGACCCAGAGTCCAGCGAGCCCCACTCTGGTCCTCCTCTAGCTACATTTCCAGAGCATGAATAGTCCACAAGACCAACAGAATATACTCGTCTTGGAGGCCACATCCAACCCTCCATTCTAGACCAGGCTCTGGGTACCTGAGACTCAAGATTACCTGCCAAAATTATACCAAGTCCAACCACAAGGTCTTTGAAAAATTTTTCCCTAAGTATGACCACCTGACGGCAGGTGAGTACCCCACAGCTGAGGGGTGGCGAAGGAACAGCCCTTTGGGCTGGTGAATGAAGCTTGGGCATGCAAGCTAGGCCATCTCTATATACGTATTTGTAATTTCTTCCCATGCACACTGGAGCTGACAGAAGAAAACGGGGAATAGGACAGGGCAGGGCCAAGAGCAAACTCTCTCACACTGCCAGTTTTCATCACAGAACTTCAAGGAGTCTGAGAAGTCTCAGTTTAAACTGAATTTTCTGGTCATTATAAATGTCTATTTGTCAAGATACAAAAATAAAAAGTACATATTTTAACAACTTGTGTTTTAATTCATAACTTGTAACAGTTTAGACATATGGTATGTGGACTTGCATTTTTAATCTTAACCTTGATTCTGCAAATGTTACAGGAGTATCTGATCCAAAGGTTAACAAAATTCTGCATATCACACAAAATTCTATTTCATTTAAACCATCTTAAGATATATGGATCACCCATTATGAAAATCACATTAAAAAATCATAAAATTCCATTATGCTCAGGAAGACTAGAAAGGCCAAAAAGAAAAAAAGACAAGTACAAAGGAAGACAATCTATCTAGTGACTTCTTTCCCTCTCAACATAAGCCTAAACACTAACCAAATATCATTTTATTCATGTTTTACAAAATTGGACATCTATATGTAGAGAGGCAGGGATAAGAAATGAGACATGATTATTTTTAAAATTAACAAAACATTAGCTCTCTTTACAACACTTGTTTGGACTCTCTAAAGGTAGAGCCTTGAATTCCAACTAAGCATTTTCAGCTTAGTGAAGGGTGTCTATCTGCTCTGAATTTCTGTCACAGTCATTGCTGTACAAATCATCTAGCAAAAAAACATATGCTGTCTTATGCTATCTTTCCTACTATCAAACTTTGCGGGTTGATTTAAATTTAACTTTTCGGGAATTTGTCTTCTCTTTCCAATTGAACTATAAGCTCTTTGAAGAACAGACTGTTGTTTCGTTTTGTTTTTGTAGCTTAATGCATCCCTCAGTCTCTTTTCTAAGATATTTATATATCACTGATTCATTCAGTCTCTTAGCAAATATTTACTGAATCCCTACCATGTGCCAGGCTCCTTGCCAAGCACGGAGAGACAGGATTGAACAGGATACAGGCTGAAATATAAATATCTGGCACATAATAGGCACTCAGAAGATGAGTGACTGAGTGAATGGGTGGATGTATAGATGGAAGGACAGAGGGATGGATGGATGAATAAATGAATGAATTCTGTACCACAAAGCTAAGGAACAAAGTCAAGAAAAATAGAATAACCACTTAAGTTATCTTAGAATAAAAGTCATCAAGGTTAAAGACATCAGCCTGTAGAATGTCTGTGATTCAATAAAACAAAAAAATTATGGGAAAAATAAGACCAGCCCTAGCATTTGTACCTCTGGGCCATCTCTATGATCAATTAGTATGTGGCTCTGGAATCTTGCAAAGAATTAAACTATTTTATAGAAAACATTTTCTATGTAAAGAATTTGACTAACTATTTTTTTAAATTAGTTTCAAGTATATAATACATTGGTTATATATTTACATAGTTTTTAAAACGATCCCCCTAATTGCTCCTTCTCTCCACCGGTTTTCCACCTAGCCACCACATAAATTCTAACTACATTCCCTATGCCATGCTCCCCATCCCCATGACCATCTATCAACTACTAATTTGTACTTCTTTAACCCTTCACTCTATTCCCCCAGCCCCCCAAACCCTCTCCTCTCTGTCCATCACCAAATAGTCCACTATATTTGTAAGTTTGTTTTTTATTATTTTGCTCTTTTTGTTCCTTAGATTTTGCATATAAGTGAAATCACATGGTATTTATTTTTTTGTCAGACTTATTTCACTCAGCATAATAACCTCTAGGTCCATCCATGTCATTGCAAATGGTTGGATTTCATTTTTTAAATGGCTGAGTAATATTATATAGATGAATGATAACTTCTTTATCCAATTGTCTCTTGGTGGGCATTTAGGTTACTTCCATACCTTAGCTATTGTAAACTGTGCTGCTGTGAATATTGGGGTATGTAGATATTTACAAATTGTTGTTTTGGTTTTCTTTGGATAAATAACCAGAAGTGCAATTGCTGGGTCATGACAAATTTTTAACATTTCACCTCTCACTTCTTCTAGATTTAGAGATGAATTATCTTTTGTGATGTCAGTGCCAAAGAAATCAGTGTATACAAAAACATTATTGTGAGTTTTTATTAAGATCTGAAATACTGATATATGGCAATTAACTTTAATCACAAGTTTGCTTCATAAAAAAAAAAAAACAGTGAAATCTCCAGAGAATATTACTCCATATCATTTTCCTATATGTAGTATAATATTGAAACCGTAGTTTATTTTTATTTTCTCCTTGTATTATTGTAAACTCAGATTATTAAACTAGGAGTTGATCTTTCCTGCAAAGCTTCCTATTCTTTTGACATGCAGAGCACCTGCTGATTTCTAACAGAGTTTTACAGCTTTACTAAAGAAAACCTTATGAAATATCTCTCTAGAAGGATAAGGGAAATTGACATTCAAATAAAGAAACTTAATAATTGAGCCAAGCAGAGTGTTCAATTTTGTTTTAAAAAAAGAAAGAAAGAAAAAAGAAAAGGAAAACAGAACATACATTATTCATAGTATAAAATCTCAAGCCAAAGGTAGGAAGTTTGAGTTATCAACAATATAATGAGTCTTAAAGTCACTATCTCTTTTCCTAAAGTGGAAGTGAAAGCTGCATTCATTCATCCTCTTCTAGGTCCACAGGTTCAGCAATGTCACTTAAAGGCAGCAAGGGAGACAGCAAGGAGAAAGAAACCCTCTTAAAGGCACTAAAATATATTTCTCTTTCGAGCAGAAAAAGATGCACTGAGACATTTCCAGCTAAGGAAACTTAGGGGCTATTTCCTTACTTGCCAGGAGACATACCCAGACCCTTTACAAGTTCTAGAAACAACTCAAAATGAGGACACAGAGAGGGATTCCTCCACTCTATCTGGAAACACTTCTAATTCTCTCCTCCAGTTATCTGAAGACAGTCTTGGTGCACAAACTTCCTAATGATTAGACAGCAGATTTTATAGAAGACATTGGACATTTTAAAGCAAGTATCTGAAAGGAATAGGGAATTAAAGAGAGTAAAATTGATTCTGGCTAAACCAACCCAAGGACTGGCTGAGCCTTAGGTAACCTAATACAGAGCACTAACCCTGGTCAGCCATATTATGCGTAAGAGCATCTCTATTCTCACATTATTTTTGTTTTGTACCTAAGTTGAATTGCCTAGAAACTATATATAGTTAAGGTGTAGCATCCATTTGTCATATTATATGTGCTTAAAACTCCTAGCAATGTTACCAAGTAGCAATGCTACCAGTGTTATTTCATCAAGTAGAAATGTTTTATAGGAAAGAAAGAAAGAGAAGGAAGGAAGGAAGGAAGGAAGGAAGGAAGGAAGGAAGGAAGGAAGGAAGGAAGGAAGGAAGGAAGGAAGGAAGGAAGGAAAGAAAGAGAGAGAGAGAGAGAGAGAGAGAGAGAGAGAGAGAAAGAAAGAAAGAAAGAAAGAAAGAAAGAAAGAAAGAAAGAAAGAAAGAAAGAAAGAAAGAAAGAAAGAAAAGAGAAAGAAAGAAAAAAAGAGAAAGAGGAAAAGAAAGAAAAAGAAAAAAGAAATATCCTACTAGTGACCTTTCATCTGGCATAAATAAGAGGCTAAGCCCAAATCTCCAGGGGGAAAAAAGTCAAAATTTGCCATTTGTAATTTTGTTGCTTTACTTTTTTTGTTTTTGTTAGTCAGCTCATACAAACAGTTTATACTGGTAATTCCACCAAACTCTTTGTAGTCATCCAGAAAGAATCAAACATAATTACTACTCTTCCTACTCTCACATTTGCCTTTCCCAAAGGATTTTCCAAAGTAGGGGGAAGAGAGTTGAATTAATGACAAAGAACTTCACCTTAATAACTGAACAGAAAAAAAATTTGGACTTTGTAAACATAATGTACTCCTTCCTCCACTAAGTGTGGAGCTCAGCCCTCACACAGCTCTTTTACCTGCCCAGAAGCATGCCACATGCACGAAATCTTTCTTTGCTGTATCCCTGTTCTCCAATTTTTTTACATGCATTCTTACATTTTTAGTCAAGAGACTGGCAGTCACGTACAGTCCATTTGGCAACATTAGAGATGATCATTGCAATTCTGTGACTTCCTCCATCACAACCAAAAATGCTTTCCATTTAATTCATAATAATAGCATTTTGTACTTATGTTTTTATTTCCTCAAAGCACTCCGCCACCATTAATGAACTAAATCGGACTTTGCTATTTTATGATCTGTCTCATTAAAATTAGGTTGATTTTCTCTGTGGCAGTCACTTATGTAATGTTTTCTTCTACCAAGCACTGCATTTAACTAATGTAAATTCATTTTTAAACTGTGCTCACATAGAAAATGTTCTCAGAATATATTTTTAATGCTGCATCCTTACTATCACATCACAGGGAGCATTTTAAACCATAAGGACACATAAGCTCTGCAGTGTAGTCTTCTCTAAGTATTTGTAAATTACTTATTTAAAAAAAAAACTCAAGTAAATATATTGTAACTGCCAGTGATGAAAATAGAAATTGTTTCCTCTGTGAACTCTATTACTATTTAATTATTTGTATACTGTTAAATGACTGGCTTGCTAATGAAACAGACTTGGTCAATAAGAGCACAGGAAAAAACTACCATGTTTTGACTCTGCTGTCTCTGCTATTGCTAGACTACTTTATACAAGTGTTTGCTGGCTCATTCCTAAGAATTTGATTTCAAGTGGGAAGAAATGTCAAGTTTAAACAGATGGGATCCCAGAGACCCTAGGTTAAGAAACTCTATAAACATTGGTTTGTTGCCTCCCAACTGTTCCCCACTGTCTTAATAAGAGCCTTCTGATTCCATTTAAGGAACCACCATATTTTATTCTTAGCCTTGTGCTTAGAATAGAGTTGAACCTACCCCTAACTCCAAAGGTAGGACCCCTGCCCCTCCTGATTTGTTTGGGAATGAACACGTGACCCAGGACTAAGCCTGCCTAACTTATCACATTCTCCTCACCAATAAGATTAATATACAGTAGATGTTTCATCTATGTTAGCCCAATCAGACTAAACTTGGGCTTTTCCTGGGAATTCTGATACAGACTCTATTCCCCTTGGGTACTATAGTGTGATGATATGAGACTTGTAGCTGGTGTAGTCATTTACATACTTAAGTGGGGAAATTTAGGATGTCTTGAATAGGCAACCACATGGAATTTCAGGAGGACTCCATAGTAAATAGAGCAGAGATATAGGCAAACCTGGGACCTTGCTGATATAGTTGAACCTTTATCAGATATGGAACAGTCTGACCTGCTGGAATAAAGTGACTCCAAAACACAATGGCTCAAAAAGATAGAATTTCTGTTTCAAATTCTTTATCACCTTGATGTCTATAAGTGGGTGGGTGGGCAAGATTGGTAGGCAGTTTGGAGCTGTGAGGTCATCTAAGGACCCAGGATATTTTCCTGTCTTGTTCTGTCCTCCTAGAGGATTATCTTCATGTTCAGCGTAAAGCTGGTTCACTGATCCCCCACCACATTCATGTTCCAGTTGCAAGAAGAAAGAAAGGAAAAGTGGAGAGTATAAGCTTATTTTAAGACAGGGTTTATTAATTTCAGCTTTTTTGACATTTGGAGCTTGATAATTTTTTACTGTTGAGGGCTATCCTATATGTTGTAGGGTGTTTAACAGAATCTCTGGCTTCTCTTTACTCAATGCCCACATCACCACCACCACCACCCCCAAGTAATGACAATCAAAAATAGTTACAAACATTGCAAAATATTTGGGGGGCTAAGTAGCCCCTGATGAGAATCATTGTTTTAAGGATAAGCTGTGGAGTTTACACACACATCACTTCCATTCACTTCCAACAGCAACAAATTAATCAGCCATACTTAGTCCTAAGAGAGTCTGGGAGAAATATTTCCAGCTAATGCCCAGGTAAAACTTCAAGAATTCTATTGCTAAAAAAGAAGAAGAATTGGTTTTAGAGGACAATTAATGACCTTTTCTACATAGTCCTACTTCTTAACTTTTCCATCATAAAAGCCTGTGAGTTACCTTTATAATTTATACCATTTTGGTTTGCAGTCACTTGGAATTCAGAACCCTAATTGATGCGAGTACTGTGAACATTATACCAAAAAAAAAAAAAATGGAAGGAATAATACTTGAAGTTACTCAAAAACTGGGTAGTAACTCAGAAGGATTGAACAAAACAGCTGAAATGAGGCTGTTTCTTGTCAAGAGAAGTCTTTGGTTGAAATGGAAAGGCCATGGTTACAAGGGCCCACGGTCATTGTGGTAGTTAAGAAAGAAGACAGTATAATCATGCAAAATCGTCAAAATGAAAACTGCAGGCATCTTGCGTTATTTGGCTTTGAACTGCTGCTTTCTAGTTCTCATTGTAAATACAAAGGCCTTTAGTGGTTCCTTTATATCTCACAAAAATAGGATCATTGCTTACAGCCAGCTGTTTTGCAATTATATTTCTATGAAGTTAGCATAATTTGACATTAGAACTGCCTAAGGGAAGAAGACAGTGACAATGTGTTAGGGTATTAGAATAGAAGAAATCCATGTTACAAGTGGAGAATCTTCCCAAAATTCACCTTGAAGCCAATAGTTCTGAATTCAAAACCTATTTTCCCATAGGAATATTATTTTTTATATTATTAAATTACCACAGAAGCCCTCTAATACCAGAAAAAAAAGAGAGATGTTCTTTGCAATAGTACAAAAGAAAATATTGCTGGACAGAGAAGGTGTGTTTTTCAAAGAGAAAGTTTCTGACTGAGAAAATCGTTAGTAAAATCTTCAGGAAAGAGGTAATTTTTAAACCAAACTTAAGATAAAGAAGGAAAGAAATGGCATTTCAGGTTAAAGAACATGGTTTTTTAAATTCTCTGTGAGGAATAGTGACTATGGCCATGAGTAGATCATAACATTTGTGAAATGAAATAAATAAGTTAAGATGGGGCTGTGAATACCATGGCAAAGTTTGAATTTTTTTAGTCTTAAGCCACTAAAGGTTTTGAATGAGGGGAATGATGTGATCAGATATAGTTTTAACAATTATATGAAAAATAGTTTGAGGGCATAGTCATAAGAGAGATTGGATTTCTTATCTTGAGATAAGTTAACGAGTTAGAAAGACGGAACTAAACAGAGACAGAATTGGCACAAAGGCCATATGTTCGTGGGAGAAGAAGAAATCGGAGATGGCCCCAAACTTTCTAACTTTTCGGTCAAGAGGCTATAATCATGGCACAGGAACAAGCTTAAACGGGTGGAGGGGTGGTGATAATAACTTCAGTAGGTTTCTTGTCTGAAGGATAAGAGAAGAGTTGAGATGGTTATGACCTTATAGTACAGCATATGGGCTGTACTTAAGTTTCTGCAAAGCTTGCCTATGTGTCTCAATTATATAAAGAAAAAGCACCTATTAGATTTTATACTTAGTTCCAAAGTCTTCCCCCAAGTTTACACTATATTTTGGGGGGTGGTGTATCTCTACATGTTAAAACTGTGCCAGTGACACCAGTGTGGGTGAAGACATTGCATTCCAGTGCCAAATTCTGTGGCCAGAAACTTTGCTTAACAGAAGTAGCTATTATTTTGGAAGCATAAGTTTGCATAATAGGACACACGAGAAAAGTAATATAGAGAAAAATCCTATTAAATGTGTGTTAAAATAACATCAAAGGTGATTAAGCTCATAAATTCGTCTTTGAGAATCTTGGGGCAGATGAAAAGAAAGAAAAAAAATAAAGAAGGGTCAACTCAAGCACAAAGAGAAAAAGAGGAAACAAGGGAACGTTTAGCAGGAAGAGTACTCTCTGAGTCTGCTGGGGCAGCTACAACAGAACACTACAGACTGAGCAGCTTACACAACAGACATTTATTTCTCACAGTTCTGGAGGCTGCAAGTATGAGATCAGGGTGCCAGCCTGGTCAGGTTCTTGGTGAGGGCTCTTTTCCTCGTTTATAACTGTCTTTTCTTAGTATGCTTACATGGTAGAGAGAAAGATATCCCTCTCATATCTTTTCTTACACCCTCATGTCCTATTTCCCAAAAACCCCACCTCTTAACACCATCACATTGGGGTTTAGGATTTCAACATATAAATTTTGAGAGGACACCAACATTTAGTTCGTAACAAGTGCACAATGCCAGTGAAGGTGGTATCAATAATTCCCTGGAAGAGAGAGAATTTCTAAGGTTTTTCGAACTGCCATACCCAACCTCTGCATTCCCATTCCTTCCATAGACAAAGTCAAGTCAACCAAGCCTTCGTACAGCATGGTAAATGGTAGAGAAAAACAGTAATTGAAACAGCAGAAAAATAGGCGCATATATATGTTGTTATCCTTCTTAATCCCTAACCAAAAAAAGGTGACAGATTCATTGAATTCAGGAAATATCAGATGCAGGTGAGTGGGATGGGATGCATGTGTAGGTGATAGCTCACTCTACCTAGAGCTAAATATTGAACTATATCTGCCTGCTAGGAATTGGTTATTGGAAGAAACCCTTTAGAAAGAAAACTACCAATCGCGGGAGAGTCATATAAGAGGTCTTCCACTCAAAATTAGTTCCTGAATAGGGACAAAATAAACAAAAATACTGACACCAGATCCACTCCATGAATTATGTTCAGAAGGGGCTGCCCAGCTGGCAGAGCTATAGAATCACCCCTCCACCTTGAGAGTCACTCCTAAGCTGGAGCTGACTGAGTAATCACAAAACCAGTCAAACTACATCTATATCCTGATCCCTGAAAATGGCCACTGTGCAAAACATTTGTCTGGTCTTCATTCTGGGGCCCTGGGAGCCTTCTTTCACATGGCACAGTCAGTGCTTCCAAGTCTTGGTGGTGAAGTACAATAAATGACTCAGCAAACCATATTACTGAGGCTTTAACAATGATTTCCCATTCCTCCCTTTGATAGGAAGGAGTAAAAAAAAGAGAGTATGAGTTAGTTCTGAGGCTAGGTGGAAAACAGAAGAAAGAAACAAGACTATAAATTTTTCTCACAGTAGAAAGGAATTAACAAAAAATAAGGGAGAAAATATAGATATTGCCCCTCTCCAATAACTAATGGATAGTATTCTATCCCCAACAAAAACAAATTTCAAAGCTGAGGGCTTCCTTTTCTCTGTTTCCTCATTTTAAGCAACATAAAGAAAATGGATGCTTCATACATAATATGCCCAAATGTATCAACATTATCTGGCTTCAGTATCTGGAAAGAAAGCTCAAAAAAATCATAGTATCATAGTTTTAACTCATTATTCTAGAGCCTCAGTAATAAGATTACACTCAGAACTCTCAAGTTTAACTTTTCTGCTCTATGTAATTTATCTATTGACTTCAGGAACAGGAGAAAACAAGATGTTGAATTAGTTTTTCTTCTCAGACCTCAAGACCACCTCATACATATGTGCATACATAATGAAAGCTCTCCCTTTCTCTTTCATCTCATACATGATTAAATTCTTAATTAAATTCTTCATTAATGAACCAGTTGCTTAGAGTGGATATGGTTCTTTTCAGAAGTAAATCTGGCACTTGAGGCAGCTTGACTTAATTCTGCAGGAAATAAAAAGAGTTTTTCCCGTTTGCTAATGGTGAACACCAATTCAGGAAAGTGAGTTGAAGGGGTGTCTGACATGACTTAGATGTCAGCCCTTACACAAAACTATGACAATAGTTACTAATAATATGTGCCAGGCAGGCAAACTTTGAAGCACTTTTCATGTAGTAACTCAATTTAATCTTTGTATCTCTATGAGCTAGGTATCATCATTCTCACCACTTTAACTTGAAAAAACTATGGCATAAAGAGGTTGCATAACTTGTCCAAGACCACAGCTAGTAGCAGAGCCAAGATTCAAGTTAGTCTGGCTCCAGAGTCTATAACTTGTAAATACTAATTGTTTTTCTGACACATCATAAAGAGCGACAGATTCAGAGTCAGAAGACCATGATTTGACTGCTATGGGGGCAGGGAGAGCAGCCTTTCTAAGCCCCAGTTTCCTCACTGGGATTGTTGTGAAAATTAAAAGAGATAATAATGGTCTACAGCCATGCCACTCTAAACAAGCCTGATCCCATCTCATCTGGGAAACTAAGCAGGGTCAGGCCTGGGTAGTATATAGATGGGAGACCACCTAAGAAGACCAGGTGCTGTAGGTGTAAAAAAAAAAAAGAGAAAGAGAGAGAGAGAGAGAGAGAACAATAATAATAAAAAATTTAAAAACATTTATAATCTTACATTACTCTACAAATATAAAGGACCATTATTATCTTAAACCTTGTAATGGATCTTACTTCACAAATTATTCTCAACTAGCATTTCATCCATTTTCACTAACTTACCATGACTCCTGAAACATCTGTACATAACTATTATCT